>JASFAT010004034.1:0-165273 GCA_031353405.1 Baronia brevicornis
TCTCACCTCTATGGACTTTGTCATTAGGAGTACCTCAAAAGTTAAATGTATGAAGCCAAACCGACGACCATCTCAGCACTAAGGGAAGATTTTGTCCGTGAGGTCAACGGTATCACAACGTCACTTCTTCAGCGAGTAGCACAAAATATTGCGACTAGGTTTTAAGGGCGTGCCTGACGTGGCTGTCAACGTTTACACGAGATAATTTTTAAAATAAAATTCGCACATCTCTTCTTCGTTAAGGTTATTGATCTTTATTAGTAGGTTTATCATTATTATTTATGTTCGAAAATCTAATTTTGTCAACGGACACCCATTTTAATAAATAAAAATTATTATATGTTGGACATACTAACCAATATGGATCGATCAAATGTAGCATTTCGGGCAGTACTTTGTCGACAACCGTTTCGTTCGATAAGTAAGCTGAAGTCTGCCCACTCCATGCTTGAAGGCTCGCTGCACCCGGTCCAGTATTTAGATTATCCATTGCCGTTGAAACTCTGTAGACATTTTATAGCATTAATTATACTAGTGGTCAAAACTCAACTCCGGTCCGAGAAAGGAGGGAAAAAGCTAAACGAAGATCCGACTGGAAAAATTTACTGAACCAGGCTAAGGTCCACCCGCGGCTGTAATGCCTTGATGATGATGATGATTGTTATATTAATAATAATAATAGCAACGTACTTACAAAAAGAGAAGCAAAGCCCGAGATGGTGAACAACAAAGCCACTGAAGAAAATCGATGAACGAACTACTTCAGTCTTCGATGTGTTTCGCCGATCTCCGGCTTGGAGGCCAGCACCGTATCGCAGAGGCTACTCGTCTTCCTTTCCACAACTCACCCCTTTTATATTACTAACGAAGGAGTTTACCGCAAGCGTCATTGGAAATAGATATGGCTAATTAGATCAAGATAATTTCTAAGGCGCCGACAGTTTATCTAATAAGTGCATGTAATGTACAGTCTTCCACATACGTATCTTCTTTTTTTAATTAAGTAATTTAAAAAAAAGAGAAGCGTCACAACACGCTTGGTAGATGTGTAATATAGACAACGACTCGGTCTCTACCTTACCCTCACGGCCACGTGTAAGTGACCCTATGTACAGTCGAGTGGAGGGGAGCGTAGCCTGAATCGAGACGACGTCTCGGTCTACGATTTCACTCCCATATCCTATGATAAGATGTTTCAAAACAATAATAATTAGTGATGACGACAACCAATTGGCTTCCTACCGCCTATCTAATAAATGGACACGTGATCATAGGGTTCGATCTCGCATTGGGATAAATGTATGTATGGCCTACAGGTATTTATTGTCCGTTCCTTTTGAAATGGGGAGGAGGAAGTAAAATGGTCAAATATTTGTTACACGACCGATATATTTGAAAAAGACAAAGGCTATAGCGAAGACAACGATTTAGCAGGTGTAGTGTGGGATGCTCCCAGGCAAATAGAGCGACGATCTGTGCCAGACAGCTGGCAAAAACTGGATGCTTGTAGCTAATTAATTAATTTTAGTTTTATATGGAAAAAAAAACATTTATATATATTTTTCACTTATCTATTTAATAGGATATACATAGTGCGAACTGACATTATTTTTTTTATATTAAAAAGAAAGTTTGTGGCATTACTAGTTAATTATGTTATATATTATATATAGTATATATAGTTTATTATATTATTATTATATATTATTGTTAACAATTGAATAAGGAATACTAAATTGGTAAAAAAAATCCTAATGGTATATTGCCCATCATCAGCAGCCCGCGGCAGTCCACTGCTGGACATAGGCCTCCCCCATGGAGCGCCACGTAGCCCGATCTTCGGCTACACGCATCCAGTTTCTGCCAGCCGCCCTGCGTAGATCGTCACACCATCTAGCCGGGGGGCGTCCTACACTACGTTTACCGAGACGCGGTCTCCAATCCAGCACTCGTTTGCTCCAACGATTGTTGGATCTCCGACAAACGTGACCAGCCCATTGCCACTTTAGTTTGCTAATTCGAAAGGCTATGTCGGTGACTTTAGTTCTCTGGCGGATTTGTTCATTCCGAAATATATCTACCAGAGAAACTCCGAGCATAGTTCTCTGAGCGACTCTGAGCTTATGAAGCAGACGGACTGTCAGCGTCCACGTTTCGACGCCGTAGGAGAGTACGGGTAGGACACACTGATCGAAGACTTTCGTCTTCAGGCTCTGAGGTATGGGCGACGAAAAAACCGGACAGAGTTTCCTAAATGCTGCCCAGCCTAGCTGAATCCTTCTATCGGCTTCTTTCTCGAAGTTGTCTCCACCCAATTGCAAGACTTGCTCGAGGTAAATATACTCCTGGACAACTTCGAGAGTTTTACCACTGACGACGATCGGTTGTGGATCCAAATGATCGTTGACCATGACTTTAGTTTTATCAAAGTTCATGGGCAAACCGACTCGTTGCTCTCGACAAGTCGGTTTTGTTTGACTGCCCTGTACTCGAACGGACATCATGGCGGCATTGTAAAGACATCTCAATACCTCGATGTATCGATGATCTACCTGGCACTGCTGCAAGGCTTCCATGACATCCCAGGTCTCAATAGAGTCAAAGGCCTTCTCATAATCCACAAACGCTAAGCACAGGGACCTCCTGCTTATAAGAGCTCCTCAGTAATCCCGTCTTCGCTCGGGGCTTTTCCATTTTTAAGTTGTCCGAGGGCAAACACCATCTCCTCGAGGGCAATATCTGGCAGCTCGTCGGTGTAGTGGCGGGAAAGCGTGCCTCTGGGATCATTGTAAACGGGTTCAGGTTGTGGTGCATGAGAAGCGTATAGTTTGCCGTAGAAGTCTTCGATCTCATCGAGAACCTCAGACTTCGACGTGAGTATTCTGCCATCCTGGGTTTTTAATTTTATGAGGTGGCTTCTCCCAAGCTTTTGTTAAAATACTTTAGGGCCCTTGTGTCGCTCTATTGCTTCTTTAATGGCTTCAGCATTAGAGTGACGCATGTCCCGCCGCACGCAGTTCCTAATAAGCTTAGTGAGTGCCACCTGTTCCCCATGTATGATCACTTCACGCCGCATGTCCATTAACTGTAGTGTCTCGTCTGAGAGCTTGGACTTTCGGCCCATACGCTTTCTTCCACAAAACCTGTTCCCTTTGTCCCTCAAGGTCCTTACCACGCTACTGAGGTCCTCGTCAATGTCCAAAGTGGGTTCCAGTATATCGAATTGATTTTTAAGTTCAAATTGGAAGCGTTGAGATCCCGCTACAGTTTCGAGCAGAGTCGGTCGGAGTGTGGACTTCACCAGACGACATCTTTCAATCTTGAAGTCGATATTCAGAGTGCCTCTCACGATTCGGTGATCGCTGCCGGTATTGAACCTATTGATCACTGAGACATCTCTGGATACGTATCTTTTGTCCGACATGATGAAGTCAATATCATTTTTCGTCATAGTATCGGGGCTTCGCCAGGTCCACTTCCTTTGGGGCTTCTTCTAGAAAAAGGAATTCATCAGATAGAGCCCCTATTTCGCCAGGAATTGACCAGCATTTGCCCCCTGTGGTTCCTCTGTCCAAAACCATGTGGTACCATAATCGATTCGATTCCTGTATGCAGCCCTACTTTGGCATTGAAGTCCCCCATAACAACATTGAAATGGGCCTTTGTAGTATTATGTAAGTCTTTGGCTATGTCTTCATACATAGCCTCTACCTCCACATCCGAGTGTGCTGACGTGGGCGCGTATGCCTGCACTACCTTTAGACTATATCTATTCGATAGCCGGAGTACAAGGTACGCAACTCTCGCCGACACACTGGATATTTCTTGAATGTTGTCGGTGAGGACTTTGTTAACGAGGAAACCCACGCCACCTTACGAAAGATTATGTCCCTCTCGGTAGTAGAGCAAATGGCCAGATTGCAGGACCAGCGTATCCTCCCCCTGTCTACGGACTTCGTTTAGTCCAATAATGTGCCATCTTATCTTTTCCAGCTCTACCACCAGTTCGTGTACGTGCTCATCGTTCCGCAGACTTCGTCCATTGTACGTCGCCAGGTCCAGTTTATGTCGGTAGCCTAACTTCTACCGGGGAGTCTTCGCACCCCCCACCCCATCGTAACCATGACCACTACCTTGGCCAGGAATAATGGGGCATAACCATAACCGGGAATTGGGGCCCGTGGTTTTTTGGTGTGCTCCATGAGGTGTTTGCCCGTAGTCGCCACACTGGGCAGGTGGGTTGACGACCGCGGAGCCAGACGCGTCGCACCGGTAACGTCGCTGCCCGTTACCGGCCTGGGTTACTTTGGCCTGGCACTTTGTGCGATGGTTATACCGCCATCGATCGGTCGTCATTGCCTCGTTGGTTTGTGGCAGGATGCATCGCGTGCAGGTGAGGTTGACAATTTTTTTTGGAAAAAATGGAGCAGAAGGTTCCTGTTTGCCCTTACATTTATATATATATATATATACATATATATATATATATATATATATATATATATATATATATATATATATATATATATATATATATATATATATATATATATACAGTGTAACCTCCATGTAACGTCACTCGATTTAACGACAAACTCTCTAAAGCGTCGATATCACTCGGATTTGGTTAGTTTAGCTTGTTTCCCATACAATGATACACTCTATTTAGTATTACACCCCCTCTTAATAATACGTTCTTTTGTCGCTTTATTATCCTAGCCCGTAATAAACTCGACTATCAGCATTAAACCTACCGAACTTTCTAAGAAATCCGTTCTTTTGTTTACAAATTGGGATTGCTTGCACGTGTTGACTGTTGTTAGTAGGAGTCATGGATTATCTATACGTTATCATATTCTTAGTTAGTCACAAACTTTCAAACTGTAAACATGGCAAGTAAGAGAAAATCTCTGTGTATTGACGGAAAGTTTCAGACAAAGACAAAGAAATTTTGGATTCGGTGAGAAAAACCGAGTATCAAGAACAAGAAGATGAGATGGATAAGCCTGAACCTTTGCCGAGCATTGAAGAAGCTCTGGAAGCAGCTAATTTATTGGAAAAGTACTTTCTTTATCACCAAGATGCCTCAATATCGCAAGATATGAATAAAATAATTAAAAAAATACAACAAAATTACTGGTGCAGCAAAAGACGTCAGACAAAAATAACAAACATAGAGATTTTTCTTCTCTCCATTTAACGACAGCTCTCTATAACGTCAAAATATGCAGTCCCTTGAGGGTCGTTATATAGAGTTAGCACTGTATATATATATATATATATATATATATATATATATATATATATATATCATATATATATATATATATATATATATATATATATATATATATATATATATATATATATATATATATATATATATATATATATATATATATATATATATATATATATATAGTACAATCAATATTACAAAAGAAATACCACAAACACATTACCCAATAGAAATCAAACTTGTCCATAACATATTGTGGTTAGTCTCAAAGTTAAAGGACTTTGCAAAGTTTCAGGTTAATACCCCAACAACAACTATTTTAGACTTCAAAGATATTAAATCAGGTAAACTTTTAATTAGGTAGTTATCTAGCTAGAACAGAATAAAGTGTGACTAACTTTGCTCCCATAGTGCAAAATGATTTTTTATGGGATAGGAACGCGAGCGAGCTGGCGTATTACTTACTTATAAACATCCACAGCGCCATAGGCAGTGCGGAAGCGTTTCCGACCTTTAAGAAAAGGTCACTATGGAAGGGTGAGGGGGGTTGGGCTTTCGGAAGTCAACCGCTCACCCGACGAAGCGCTGTAGCTAAGCTTCCACGCAGACGCCGGTTTTTTGCGGGCGTGTGGTACTTACTTCCCGGGGCGAGCCGGTCCATTCATACTACAGACAAATGATATGCCATTCTTGACAAAGTATTCGTCTGCAGAATGGCTCTACCACTCTGGAATATATCAGATAACTGATATAATATCAGTTAAAATTATAATTAACTGCGATAAGGAAATAGCTAATGTTGTCGTAAAACCACAGCCCTGATTTCAGGTCAACCCTACAGACCACGTCAAGAGCGTTTCTTACTGAAACTGGTCTATACTATATACTGCCTGTTACTCGTGTCCCATCCGTCCGACCGATGTAACATTGTACAAGCGTCTATTATTTTCAGTGTTCCTATTTAAATTTTACTTTGAAGCAATAAAAAGTCTTAAAATTTTCGTATAACGCTTAAATCTTTATGGACTTTTGTGTTATATCTATGTTTTTAATATTTTTACAATTTTTAAAATCATTTAATTAAGAAAATAATATGTTCGTCATTGCAAAGTTATGTCGATCAGAAAAATTTACATCTGTCAAACTGATCAAGCTAAGTTGTACAGGGTATAGTTCTTTATTTCTTAACATAGGAAATTAAATTTACAATTAATTTGTCAAACGTCAGTCCGCTTACAATCAAGCTTTTACCACCAATTATTTTGCTATGAGGTTCCTTTGAACAGAGAAATCAATCACACCACAGCGCTGAGAAAGTATAAGAATAATTATAATAAATATAATATATATCTCTGGAAAAAGATAAACAAATAAAATACATAGACCTCGCGCATGAGATTTCCGCCATGTGGCACGTTGATTCAACTGTCATTGTACCCATAGTGGTCTCTGTGAATGGACTTATCGGTAAAAATTTGGACGCCCATCTGTCCAAGTTAGGTGTAGATAAGTGGGTTAAATTCAAAATTCAAAAAGCAGCCATATTGTGCACGGCTAGGATAGTGAGAAGGTTCCTTTCCTTGGATGCATAATCCTTCGTGTGCTTGGTTTATCCCGCCACGAAGGATTAATAACCTAGTAATAATTTTATTTTTATAGAGATTTTTTTATATTAATAATATTGTTATTAATGATATATGATATGATATATAATATTGATATTAAAAATATTAAGAGAAAAATATGTAAATAAAGGAAAATTATAATAAAACATTTAGTGCCTCAAAATAAAATGACCATATAACAGTAACAGAAACAAATCATCTCCATTGCTGAGACACTGGGTGCTCCTGCATACTAATGTCAGGTAGTAATGGTTTGTCCCCTTATTTTATTAGTATTAATATATTACTATTATAGATGTACTAACTCTAGTTTCTAAATCTTTGTTACTAACAAATATTATGTATCACTGGTCTGCAATAAAAAAAAATATTATTATTATAATAATAATACATATAATGTAAATTTATAAAATGGGCATATGGACAGTCAAAAGTTTTACTTAGCTAAGAAAAGTGGACTTACACTTAAGTGTACACTTTTCGGTTGTCTTCCGTAGAGTCTACTATACCTGAAGATGCCTCGTGTTGGGGCGAAACACGTGTCGTTTACAAGATGGAAAAGTGATAATGTGTGTTTGGTGTTGTGTATAGTGGTTGGTGGGTGGAGAGTTGATGGCCGATTTTCGGTAAGTTTTTGGTTTAAGTTCCAAATAAATCCACTTAACCCAACACATTATTGATTTTCTGTTATTGTTTTGCTTGTCGCGGATCTTAGCTAAGTAAAACTTTTGACTGTCCATATAGTGATGGAGTTCCGCAAAGTAACGCCTGGCTCCATTAATATAAAATGGGCAAAAGTAGTGTCTCAGCTTTTGCGAACAGAGTATGAGGTTTCTCTATAGCCTGGTTTTCAGTCAATCCCTTCATGGCAAATATCATGCAAGATTCTAGACTTGTTTCTGCCGATGGCTCCCCATGTCTTATTCATAATAATTATTTTTTAACATAATATAATTATTTAATTCTGAAAAATGTATATATATATATATATATATATATATATATATATATATATATATATATATATATATATATATATATATATATATATATATATATATATATATATATTACGTAAAAAAATAATTATTGTGAGAAGGCAATATGGAGCCGTCGGCAGAATTAAGTTTTGACACTTGCTATGTGTACGTGTGTGTGTGTGTGTGTGTGTGTGTGTGTTTGTATTCATTCACAAACAAATATAAACTACGGGTCTCTTTAATTTATTTCATGTTTAAATATTTGAATAATATAATTTAATGTATTCACAGTAAAATATGGCAGAGGTCTATTTGACGTGACGTGTTACCTTCAAATTAAACCTGTCACGACTTACCCACATTATTACTGGGTCAGGGAGGAAACTTAACGGAGCAAATGCCTACCTACCGTTATCAAAGTCAAACTAGTCATTATGACAAAATTATTTATAGCGACATAATTCGAAATACCCTACACTGCTTTTAAGTAATTTACAAACATATATTATTATAATATCCTTACAGACATACACACACACACACACACTCACACAAACACACATCTGCACACATACAGATCACATCTTACTTAATCCATTTTTTATTATCACTAGTGTTTAATTTTATTTTATTTATTTCTCTACTGTTTTGATATTTATATTACAGCATTGTATTATATACGAAGGGAAGAGCCTAGTTTCCCACAACACAGGGATTCCTAGTGTGGGATCTAGTGTCCTGTAATATATGTAAATATTTTGAAATTAAAGGTATTATTATAAATTAAATAGATATGAAGAAGCTTATTCTCACGTCCTGATTCTCATAAGGGCGAGAAGCGACCAATGGAGAGCCGTTTCGCTGCGATAAATGGTATCGGATGGAGCTCTGTGGTCTCTGACAACCCCTGCGGGGGATAGGCGTGAATATATAAAAAAATAAGAAGCTTATTTGATGACAAAATGTTCAAAGAAAAATTTGACCATTCTTCAGGAACTACTTCATCCAATTTCACTTCTTAAATGTCATAAATAATTAAATTAAATTTCTCGTGGATAGTAATAATTCTTTATATACTTAGATTTAAGAAAATATTTATTAATATATATTTTTATAAAGTTAATAATATTTAACTTTAAGAAAATATATTTCTGTTTAATACAGTGAAGGACTCGAATGCGAAATACCTACTGCAGGATGTGAAAGTGTGCCGGGAATGACAATTTTTGTGCCGGCATAGCTTCACAAGGCTTGCAGATATCGAAATTCCAACTTACATAGCTCCACGTATAATGGACATTCCATCAAAGTAGAAGTGAAATTTATGTTAAAAGTTTTCGAGCAATATTTAGTTTATTTCACAGCTCAGAATAAGTTTACTTCATTTTTGCCAAAATTATAATAGCCTTACATTAATTTCTTACAACCGCAGTTGACAACAATACATGTGGCGATTTTTTTTCGATTTCTATAATTTCTCACAATTTTTAATAATTAAATTAATGGATGAAAATTACTTTAGATAAAAAGAGGAATTTTTGGAGTTTAGTATGAAGCACTTGAACTGTTAGTGTTTCTTCACTAACTGCACCATTTTTTAGTTCGGCAAGGTTTATATCATCTATTCTTTTACCTCTTTTAAAATTGGACGCCTTTGTTGGGCTAGGCACGTTATACGCATGGACGAATCTAGAGTACCCAAACGCCTAGTCGACGACAAATCAGATGGTCGCATAAGCCGCGGAAGACCTAAGCTCAGATGGCTAGATGGAGTCAAGGATGACTTAAAGGCAATTGGTGTGAGGCTGGAGAGAAAAAGCCAAACTAAGATCCGACTGGAAGAAATTACTGAACCAGGCTAAGGTCCACACGCGGCTGTAATGCCTTGATGATGATGATTCGTTTACCTCTACTCTTACCTTTTATTGGATGTCATACGAAGCGAATATGGAAGCAAGTATCGCTGGACGGGTAGCAGAATTCCATTATCATCATTAATTATATATATGTACATATACTATTCAACAATATCGTCAAAAATATTTTTTTGTATGAGTAAATTAAGAATTCCACAATATAATATTAAAAGAAGCAAAAATAATATTAATAAAAATAACCAAGTAGCCAGAATTGTGCATCAGAAGCTTGCCATTAAATACGACCAATGCGAGCAGGTGCCTCATTATAAACACGATCCAAAGTCAATTCTCGAAAACAGTCGTACAACATTATACTGGAATCGATCCATTACCACAGATCGACATATTGTTGCCAATAAGCCTGATATTGTGATAGTGGATCGAACTACATGCGAGGTAATGATAGTCGATATTAGTGTTCCACATGACGAAAATCTCATCAAAGCGAAGAAAGATAAACAAATAAAATACATATACCTCGCGCGAATGACATTTCCGCCATGTGGCACGTCGATTCAACAATCATTGTACCCATAATGGTCGCTGTGAATGGGCTTATGGATAAAAATTTGGACACCCATCTATCCAAGTTAGGTTTAGGTAAGTGGTTTAAATTCCGAATATAAAAATCAGTCATATTGTACATGGCTAGGATAGTGAGACTTTTCCTTGAATGCCTAAATCCTTAGTCGGCTTGGTTTATCCCGCCACAAAGGATTCTTCTGCTTTTCGTGACAGGGGTTCGACATATATAAAAGCGATAAGAATACGGAGAACTAATAACCCAAATGATAATATTACTTATATAGTGTTTTACATATTTACATTAATTCTCCTCGGTAGTTTAGTCTGGTCAGAGGGGTTGCTCATTACTTCTCGTGGTTCGGCTTGCTTTTTTACTTTACATTAAGTATTAACAGGCTTTGATATTATATCCATACGAAGATATATATATATATATATATATATATATATATATATATATATATATATATATATATATATATATATATATATATATATATATATATATATATATATATATATATATTCACGTCTATCCCCCGCAGGGGTTGGCAGAGACCACAGATCTCCATCCACTGCCATTCATTGCAGCGAAACGGCTCGTCATTGGTTGCTTTTCGCCCTCGTGAGAATCAGGACGTGACGGGTGGCGAACCACGTCGCCAACATTTTTCGACAAATTAGGTATATTAAATTCGTCTTAGTGAATCCCACGAGCCGCAAGGGAGGATGGAGGTCAAGCCCCAGCAGAGCCCTGCATGCTGAGGTGAATCGAACCCGCGACCATTGACTCCGCGGGCGGAGGGCCCCGCCACTGAGCCAATCGGTCGTCAGACAATATTAGAAATAGAAAAAACCTTCATTCATGACAACTTTTTTTACAATAGCTATAATTAAAATCTTATTAATGTTATAATATACAAATAAATAAACAAAACACAAAGAAATTAATTTTTATCTAACAAGTGTCATAAAATGGTTCTTGCTCAGCATATGCCAGGCGTTCTATTAGATCACCTAGCGCTGGTTTTCATCAAGTACCAACGTGGTCAGATCTTCGTATAATAATAAATAAAAAAGCATTTAATAAATAAACATAAGGCTTTTTGAATCAAATAAATAAATCTGTATTATAAGATTTAGCAAAAGGCTTGAACTTCTAACCCCTAAACTAGGTCAAGACTTGTAAGATGAAAAGCTTCCTAACTTTGTATTCAAAGGTAAATACACCTTAAAAAGTGTGTTTTTGTTTGCCTGTTGTTATTTATTTATTTATCCTTCCTGTTCAGATTTTATTACAAAGGCGGATTTAATGCCGGTGAATCTTTCAACAATTTTTTTTTTATTTTAGGAAAAGATTTTTAGAAAGAAAGAAAACTATATTACATAGTCCATTCCTTACATAATCCATACAATATATTACATAGTAAGTACGAAAACAATAATATATGCGATGATGAAAGACGACTGGCAAAAGAAATTTACCTTGCGAATGCGGTTGGTAGGGTCGGAAGAGGAAGACCACGAAAAACATACCTTGACCAAATTGCTGAACTTTTTAGGAAAGGCCAGGTCAATAGTACCCTCAACTGGCGGGCTTGCATGAGGAGAATAATGAGTGTTGAGGAAGCAAGGGAAGTATGCCGAGATCGTAGCCGATGGAGATCTGCGGTTTCTGCCGACCCTACAAGTTAACCATACATATATGTATGTTTAACTTGCACATTCGAAGTTTATCAACTCATATACAATATATAATATACATTCGAAGTTTATCTATTCGTTATAATAATAATAATAATTCTTTATTTGCATAATGTGAGATGTAACAAGATGAAGAAAGTTGTACATATTTATCGTCGATTTTATATAACCTTCGCGATACGCTAAAGACTAAACTATAATCATATTATACAATGTTTTTATTAAAAATAATTAACCCATTGACTGCCAGCTACGAGATATCTCGTATTAAGCGTGTGTATCAAATCTGCCAGCTACGAGATATCTCATAGTGGCAACCAGCATAGGAATTTTATTTAGTGACGCCAGCTACGAGTTATCTAGTAGTGTTTTTTTAATATAATATTGTAATAGCATTTAAAGTAATTTTTACTTTAAATGCTATTACAATATTATATCAGTAACTTAATATAATTATATTTTGTAAACTTTCATGTATTCTTCAAAATAAAACCTTGACACCTAGGGCAAGGCGCTCTAAATATGTCTGGCAGTCAATGGGTTAAATAATTTTTATATGCCAATGTAATTGAAATTGTAATAAAAAAAAATTACATTTAAATGATAATCCATTAGGGACGTAAAATGTGATTCGGTAGTTATTTTTAACCTTGTAGACTTTTCCATTATAACTTATGTAACGCCGCAACTATATGAGCAACGAGGGACAAGCGAACCTCACGAAACTTATTCTATTATATGGTTCCACAGATTATACGAGAATATACAAGAATGGTTACAGTCTTTATCTAATATCAATGCAAATACAAGAAAAAATATATTTATCCACTCAAATATTTTAGTTACGTAATGGAGCGTTCGCGGAAACTTACATAGAGACAACGTACTACAAGTTTTAATATTTCTTTTATCTCTCCGATAATTCAAATTTGAGCGAACTTTGAAGAGATTTTTTTTCAATTCCTACTATTAGTTCCAACTTTTGCTATATATACTCACATATATTTATATATCTCATTCAAATTATCAATCATTAATAAAATATTTTATATTCATCCATTGAAGTTCAAATAGATTTTTTTTAACTTGTAATGGATGATACTTGATGTTAATATACTTTAAAAAAAAAATATTAAAATAATATGTTTTAAAAAAAAATTGTAGAACTATGTAGGAATCAAATTTAATTTTTTTTATAAACTTGTTATGGATGTGGCTGGCAAACGAGTAAGTAAGTTATCAGCTAGTAAGATCACCAAGGACAATGCAGATGCCTTGCTCCTCTAAAGTAAAAGTTGAACAATATGAAAGGAAAGTAAGAAAAGTTTTACATATATGCGAGGATTACAGTTTTTTACTTTCCTGTTTACTTTCCTGACATTACATGATATGACAGAGTCTACATACATACATACATATCGTCACGCCTGTCTCCCTGTAGGGTTAGGCAGAGACCACAGACCTCCATTCGCTACGATCAGGACACACCTTCCTTGCTACCTTCACACTCATCCATCCTTCCACTCACATTCATCGTAGCGGAACAGCTCTCCGTTCGTCGCTTCTCGCCCTCGTGGGAATCAGGACATGACAGACTCTCATTCTAAAAATATATGGTGTGACATGTTTTTTAAACTCCATTAAACATGTTTTTTTCGATTTGCATTATTTTAAGGGTTATCGGTCCCCTGCCTGGAAGCACCTCACGCAAAATGAACATCATAAACAACCCAATTTAAAGTTACGAAAAAGTTGTTTATAACGCGACACCGAAGTTCGCTGCTGACCCTACTGCCAGCTCACTTCGTGCTAAAAGTTTATTCTAATAAAGAACGAAAAAGTTTCTTATGTTATGGCTTTGACAATTTCAGTTACAAAGATTTTTTTTGTTGTATAAAAACTTTGTACTCTTTGTTGTCCAGTAATTTTATAAATTCTTCCATTTCTTCTGAGATTAAATATAGCTTAAATCATCCCTAATTCAATTCCTTATTTTTTTACGGGTAAAGAAGTGAAACGAGCATATGTGTCACCTGAAAAAAAGCTATGAATGCTTTAAGGAATGTGTGTGTGCTTGTTTTTTGAAGGTTCCGTTGTCGTATCGGTTCGGAAACCCCGAGAACCCCTAGAAGTTATTCCGCAAGTTAGTGATGCGTACAAAGAAAGTTCTGGAAAATGTACCGTACAACGTACATATGTACGGTATATTTTTCTGCCATTTATCCAAATGGTGGGGATGAAACTAATGTGTTGTGACGAGTTATTCGGTAAAGCAATTGCAATGGCCGGAATTATTCCGAACTATTTCCCAGAGCGAGTGCTCTGGGAAATAGTTCATGATAAAATCGATAAAAAATGCTGAAAGATGAGATACCACTGAGCAGTGCTAAAAATCGATTCTTCTAAGTCATCGCCAAATGAACAGTCACGACGACGTATGCGATCAGTAGGAAGAAACTACGCACGGATTATGAAGCAAATGTGATGATGACGACGAATTGGCTCAGTGGCGGGCCCTCTGCCCATGGATTCAATGGTCGCGGGTTCGAATCCCGCATCGGAATGTATGTATAGATTACAAATATTTATTCCGAGTCTGATAACCCCGCCAATCCGCATCGAACAACCGTGATGGGTTATCGTCCATTCCTTCAGAAATGGAACGGCCCGTGCTCACAGTAGGACATATATGTGCTGTTAAAAAAAATGTACATGATGAATATTTTCATAAAATACTTTTTCTACATCTCTTAGTTTTCACCTGTGTTATATACATTATGTACATATATAATATTCTAGCACACCTCTTCCCTGTACATTACTTCATTCCCCTCATTGTCTTCTTCTCCCGATATTCACATTTTTACCTTTAGCTAGGTAATACATCTGCAGCGTCCTTGGTTTTTCTCTTGTCCATGATCTTTTAGTTTGATCTTTTAGTTAACTATTTCAAAAAATATATAAGTATAAATATTTCTTTTATATAATGTCAAATGTATTCCACTAAATCAATTCCAATATCCGGGAGTTTGCTCGTTTGTTTGCCGAATAATCACATTTCCCTTTGGGCAAATATTTTGAGTGTAACGTTATCATAAGCCGGCTGTAGCTATGCAGCGACATTTTTGTTTAAAATAGTAATCAAATAATTTTCTAGAATTACAATACAGACGTTATAGATGCAAATAAACTAAGTTCCCTGATAGACTTTGGAATCTCCCAAAAATATAATTGTCTTTGGTCGTAATCCCGTTATTTTACGAGCTTGTAGACTGATTGTGTATACGTTTTTATAGATATGGGTAGATTTATATGAATAACAAGACCACCTGATTGGAACTGGACTTATATTAATTGTATAAAACACTCACATATTGTTTCCTTACCCACATATAGATATACTACATTCTTCCCTTTCTATTCTTTGCTTTTTTTTCACATGTAAAAGAATTCTCATTTTAGTTAATAAAAATCGTCATTTTATTAGCCCTATCAACGATAATTTTATATTATAGATGCAAATAAACTAACGGGAAAAGAGTCTTTTTACGGATTATACCAATTAATATATCAAAATGGTTCATTTATAAAAAAAATAGTAAAATTTGGATAAACTTTTTTTTCAATTTCTTGATAGATATTCTCATCTAGGTCATCAAAAATAATTATATTAGCCCTATTAAGAATAATTTCATATTATAGATGCAAATAAACTAACGGGAAACGATTCTCATTACAGATTATAGCAATTAATTTATCAAAATGGTTCATTTATAAAGATATCAATAAAACATTCGTCTTTAGTGAATCCCACGAGCCGCAAGGGAGGATGGAGGTCAGCCCCAGCAGAGCCCTTGCATGCTGAGGTAAGGCACCATAGTCCCCGGGGGAGCCCGACCCCGGGACGATCGGCACGTTTATATACCTAATTTGCCTAACGAATTTAATATACCTAATTTGTCGAAAATGACGGCGACGTGGTTCGCCACCCGTCACGTCCTGATTCTCACGAGGGCGAAAAGCGACCAATGACGAGCCGTTTCGCTGCGATGAATGGCAGCGGATGGAGCTCTGTGGTCTCTGCCAACCCCTGCGGGGGATAGGCGTGAATATATAAAAAAAAAAAAAATAAAACATAGATAAACTTTTTTTTTTAATTTCTTTATAGATATGTTCATTTAAGTCGTCAAAAATGGTCATTATATTAGCCCTATGAATAATTAGTTCTTATTATAGGTGCAAATAAACTAACGGGAAACGATTCTCATTACAGATTATACCAATTAATTTATCAAAATGGTTCATATATAAAGATATCAATAAAACATAGATAAACTTTTTTTTTAATTTCTTTATAGATATTTTCATTTAAGTCCTCAAAAATGGTCATTATATTAGCCCTATGAATAATTAATTCTTATTATAGGTGCAAATAAACTAACGGGAAACGATTCTCATTACAGATTATACCAATTAATTTATGAAAATGGTTCATATATAAAGATATCAATAAAACATAGATAAACTTTTTTTTTTAATTTCTTTATAGATATGTTCATTTAAGTCCTCAAAAATGGTCATTATATTAGCCCTATGAATAATTAATTCTTATTATAGGTGCAAATAAACTAACGGGAAACGATTCTCATTACAGATTATACCAATTAATTTATCAAAATGGTTCATATATAAAGATATCAATAAAACATAGATAACCTTTTTTTTTTAAATTTCTTCATAGATATTTTCATTTAGGTCGTCAAAAATGGTCATTATATTAGCCCTGTTAATAATAAGTTCATATTATAGATGCAAATAAACTAACGGGTAACGATTCTCATCACAGATTATACTAATTAATATATGAGAAACTTAGATAAATTTTTTTTTCAATTTCTTGATAGTTTCAATTAGGACACTAAATTAGAAATAGGCACAGGTCACAACCCAATGGCGAGAATCAATTAGTGAAATAAATGGTATTTTACTCAAGCAATTGAATTCAGAAATGGGTTTAATTTTAGATTTTTTTAAACCGTAATTTTTTATTCTTCGTTGGCGACAATTATAATCTTTATACGATAAAAAAGATGGATGGTCATACTTGCTTTGCCTAGAGCCTAAGTTTCCAGAATCCAAATTAAGTTTGATTGTCTATCTTTGTAATGGATTTCAGAAAGTAACGCCTGACTCCATCAATCATTTATATGACTACATTTTAGCATAGCGTATACAACCGATTCTTGATTTTTGATAACCGGAAATGCCATTTGGGTCTATCTTACTCCATCTCATTTCAATTCACGGGCAAGAGCCCGCGTAAGCTTATAAAGCCTTATCTACTCGGCAATACGTTTTACGTTCGACCGGACATCAGCAACTGGGTCGTCCAATATATGCCTATTTCACTGCATAATCTTCACACAATATATTAACATCGCTTAACAATCGGAGTCTGTTAGCTTTAATCTTTCCATAGATGTTAAGCTCAGCCAATTGTTGTTCTAGTTGGCTATTTTTCGTCTTTCTACATTACGTGTAAATACCGGCTCAGCTGATTTGTATAGGTCATCCAATATATGCTTTTGGTGCACAATCTTCACATATTATATTAACGTGGCTTAAAAATCATAGTCTGTTAGCTTTGTTCTCCTTAATATGTTAAGATCAGCGACAAATGGTTCGATTTCGGGGCCCACAAATTATTCGACCGGGCCAATTAATTTGTATAGGTCATCCAATATATACTTATTTGACTGCACAATCTTCACATGTTATATTAAAGTGGCTTAAAAATTATAGTCTGTTAACTTTATTCTCCTTAATATTATATTAACGTGGCTTCACAATCATAGTCTATTAGCTTTGTTCTCCTTAAGATGTTAAGATAAGCGACTATTAATTAGTATAGGTCATCCAATATATGCCCATTTGACTGCACAATCTTCACATATTATATGAAAGTGGCTTAAAAATCATAGTCTGTTAGATTTGTTCTCCTTAAAATGTTAAGATCAGCCACAAATTGTTCGATTTCGGGGCCCACAAATTATTCGACCGGGCCAGTTAATTTGTATAGGTCATCCAATTGACTGCACAATCTACACACAACGTGAAATCGAAATGAAATCACTCCTAAGATAAGCCTAAAGTTTTTCTATTTCGCTATTTCTCATTTTTTTAGATTAAATATAAATACCGTGTCAGTCGAAAGTATCAATCACCGCCTATGGACATCTTCTACAAAGAGATACGTGAATGATGAAAGGGAAGGACGATTTAATGGGAACAGAAGGTACAAAATAAAGAAGGGAAAAAGATGGCTATTTTTATGTTTTAAGACAAATTTCAATTTAAGTAGGATTTTGAACCCAAAGTCCTTCACACAGGATTCATTTATCTTCACCACAGAGTAAAGTGATTGTGAATCACTATGTTATATAGACAGTAATTATACATATATATTTCTCACAACATAAAGACCGCCAACGTCCCGAGGAAAAATAAATTAGGACACAATAAGGCGTGGAACAGAGCAGGCCCAGAAAAGTTTTCGCTCACAACTTCAAATTACACGGGTCGGTGTTTATTTATTTGCTAAATACAAAATAAGCGAATAACTTATTTTATAATATATTTAATAAGTTTTCTTCGATTACTTTTTTACAATCCATTTAGTATCAAACTATGACACCTTATTATCTTCTAAGTTATTGGAAAACCTTAATATATCACGAAATAATCCAGTACGCACGAATTGACGCAGTGGCGAAGCTACCCTGCCGGAGTTAATATTCGCGGATTCGATTCTCGCATCGAGATTAATATGTGGACACATCGAGATAATGGACATTTATTCTCAGTCTGAACAAAAGAGGTATCCCTTCCTCCCAAAACGGGGAGGCCTATATCTAGCACTGAGATATATCGTCGCAGAAAACGCGAAAACGTAGTAAACCGCAGAATGAAAACTTACCACCAAAGTCAAAAACATTTTTAAGATATATTATATCTTATCCTACTAGTCAGAATAACATATTGGCTATAATTTGTAATGATTTCATGTGATTTTGGTCGCTATACAATTTTATTATTAAGTAAAAAAAATATATTTATTTAAAATGATCTGTCACGAAACTTAATGTGGCAGACCAAATTCCACGCGAGTGAAGCCGCGGGCAAAAGCTAGTTATACATATATGGACTGTGAAAGAAAACAAAATTCAATAATTTGCTATTACATTTATTTACTCTAGAATTCCATTAGGGAAAACTTTAAAAGATGAATGCTTTATAAAAATATCTGCAAGCAAAAAGAATTACGCAACTCTATAACTTTTTTAATATCAGCGCCTCAAAAGAAATATCTTTTCAATTTTTTAATTCGAAAGTCAAAGTCGAACTTGATTGCAGAACGCCGTCAAGAGTTTTATGTGAATTTAATGGTAAGTTAACAGCTTTAAAATAAATCAAAATTTTTCCTCTTCCTGAAAATATGATTTATGAAACTTACAATAAAAACCTTTAATAAAATCTATATATTTTTACATTTCATCCCCGGTGCGTTTCTCTGGAAACTTTTTTCCACGCTCCACCACTTTGTGGAACCAGCTACCTTCGGCGGTCTTTCCGAACCGATACGACAGTAGCACCTTCAAAAAAGAAGCCTACATATACCTAAAAGGCCGGCAACGCTACTACGACTCCTGCGGTGTCGCGTTTGTCTATGGGCGGCGTTGATTGCTTTCCATCAGGCGACACGCTTGCTCGTTTGCCCTCTTATCCCATAAAAAAAAAGATTTGGTTTGATATTATTAGGTGAGATATTATTGATATATGAGATATTATTAGGTGCGCAACTAAGTTCTCGCTGTTTGTCATTAGATGGCTCCAGCAGTAAATGGTGATCGATTTTGATCATATCCAAAACGTTATGAACCAAGCTTAGACATATAGTAAACAAACCGCTTTGACTCATTAATGATTTTATTGTGGCTTTATCGTATACTTTTAGCTCTGTGAAAATGTCTGATTATGTGTCAAATAATCATCATTTGCGGGTAGTGTGACTTTTCTTATTTCATTCAATAGAAAATATTTTAATAATTGAAAGTTATATTAATACAATAAATACTTTGATTTGAAATTTTCTAAATTCTTTGATGAATAAAGGGTTCGCAGATTTGATATGGTATGTATTATTACATAATTAAACATCTATTTTATTTTGGTAAATAAAATAAAGTAAACAACAAACAATACAAGCAATTCAAATAACAGAATGCTTATACAATTGTTGTTCACAAAAACCCTCAGAACAAAACACACCAGGGTAATAAAGTAAATAAACCCAAAGTACAAACCCAAGTATGATTAACAGAGTCATATTACTTTGCGGAAAACCCTTATTATGTGGACAGTTAAAATTTTACCTTAGAAATTAGAAAACAACTAATCTAATTCTTACTTTTTTTGGTAAAAATTAGTCCAGTTTTCAATAATTTTCACTTCTTTTTTTCATGGTATAGGAAGGCAAACGAGCAGGCATGTCACCTAATGAAAAGCAATCAACGCCGCCTATAAACATCCACAGTGCCATTGGCAGTGCAGAAGCGTTGCCGGCATTTAAGGGATTATAATAATTGTCTATAATAATTGTCGGACTATAATAAACTGAACTCAACCGCTCACTGAACGAAGTATGGTAGCTAAGCTACCACTCAGACGTCGGTTTTCTGCGGGAGTCTGGTACTTCCCTGGGCGAGCCGGCGCATTCCTGCTGCATACAAATATATATAGTGAACACAAAAATTATTTTTCAGTTTTTTTTTTGTTTTTTCTCGATTTTAGCTAAGTAAAATTCTCACTACACAACTAACAACAAAAAACAACACACCAAAAAATTGTTGTGAAATTTTTATAAAACACATCATATATACCGTCGTAATACATCAAAAACTCACGAAGCTTTGTATAGTACATTATTAACTAAGGACATGAATCAAGGAAAGAAGGTCAAATATAGCATCGGCACGCGAATAAGTCGGGGTCCTTTAGCGGTTATTGAAATTCCATTCCGTAGCACCTGCTGGTGAATATAGGTGAGTGAATATATCATAATCTATAGGTTAACATTCTAATCTTTCATGGTTTTACTATTCGATATCTCATCATAACATGACGGTTAATACATATGTTACATGTTAAGAGTACATTTGTGATAGATTATTTTTACAAATAAAATTTTCAGTTAGAAATTAAATGACGAATATTAAGAATAATATGAAATCCTCAATATACTCTTTTCAGGCTAATTCAACAACACCAACACCAAACACAACTCTTCCACAATGCACACGACATGTGTTTCGCTGCAACACGAGGCATTATTAGGTATAGTAGGCTCTACGGAAAAGAACCGTTAAGTTGTCGTGTACATTACACGCAGTGTTGGTGTGTGTTTAGTGTTTGTGTTGTTGATAGTGGAGAATTGCTGACGGTGGTTCGGTAATATTTAGTTTAAGTTATAGTAAAAATAATAATGTGTGTTTTCTACTGGAAGAAGTGGATTTAGGGATAAATCCACTTCTTCCAGTAGAAAACACACATTATTATTTTTCTGTTTTTGTTTGCTTCTCGCGGATTTTAGGTTAGTAAAAAATCTGACTGTCCACATACTAATGGATTTCCGCAAAATAACGCCTGACTCCATTAATCATCTAAAAGTGAAAACCAATTTGCTATCCCCAATCCGCGGCTTTATTACTCAGTACTTACACCGCTAGCTCGGTGACCCGAAGTGGTTCTTGGCCTCCGAAACGAGAGTCCTACATCTTGCCCTGTCATGTGCTAATTCTTGCCAATTTCTGGCTTGAAGGTGTTGCAAGTCAGCACCCACCTGAACTCTGCAGCGATATCTGGGTCGATAAACTCCGATCCTCACCCATTCGCTCAAGGTGACCAAGCCCACGAAGACGATGTGCTTTAAATCTCGCTCAGAATGTTTGGCTGGTGCACCCGGTCTTCTATCTTGACGTTCTTTGGGATCCTCCACAACCTATCTTCTCTTCCGGTTCTGCCCACGATCTTACGACGAATTTTCCGCTCAGCTACTAATAGATTAAGGCTTTATTCACTTCACTATTTGCTTAATCTTACATCTTTTTATTATGATTTTTTAAAGAAACTTATTAATGTTTTTAATATTACATTCTTGTTTTAATTTTATTTGGAGAACTTTAACTAAATAAAATAAAGTCTAATTACTTATACATAGATATATACAGGCATATAAACAGACATATTACACATAGATATATAAAGGTCTCTAAGTAATTCACATCATAGTCCAATGGCGGATATGAACTCACGATGTATATAAGTTTGAGGTAACTAACTGCTGCTTTTAGATAGTCTCATACATACATATATTAGGTACATACTTACGCTAACGAATGAAGTTCTCTTCCAGATAAGTTTCCGTCACACCGATTTATATATGTATGAAGTTTATTAATAAGAAATTATATCGACATGAGCTATCATTGTTACTGCGTAAAAGTGCTTTGTGATCTCTCAATGATTATCAAGTAAAGATCCTAATTTGACAAGTAACATGGGTTCTGTTTATTACTGTAATATATAAAAGTTATATTATTATTTATATCAAGGAGAAAAAAGGATTAATTGTAATGTGTTTCGTGATGTATGTAGAGAAATAGGATTAGACAATCCAAATCGCACAGTAGTGATGTATTCGCTTTCTGGGACAAAGATCGGTAAATCGATTTCTCATGTGTATAAATATTTGTATCTTTTTTCCACGGGCCACATAGATCCCATTTCTGGCCAAGAGCCTCTCTATTTTTGGAGCAATGAATGTTAAACCCATCATTCTGTATCTGTAGGCGATATATAACTTATCCCGATGCGGGAATCGAACGTTACCAATGACTTTAAAGGCGATTACTTGGCCACTGAACCAATTGGTAAAAATTTGAATAACTTATGGTTATTTATTCTGAGTCTATCATATGCCTTGTTGTTTGTGTGTATATAATAAATATAAATTAATAAAACGTAAATAATAAATAATAAAATTTCAATAGTATGAGTGTAGGTATAAACGGATGTTGTCTAAACCAGGTAAGGGGTATCGTGGTGGTCTATTTATGGAAAGCAATCACCACAGCCCGTAGATATCTGCATCATCAAAGACACCGTAAATGTACTATCTATCTAAGGATAACATGTCAATAATGGTAGAGAATTAGGAAACTATAGGAAAGAAGTCGTATAGCGCTTAATAGTGGTAGAGCCACGCTGCAGACGAATACTTTGTGAAGAATGGCATAATATTTGTCTGTAGCATGAATGGACCGGCTTGCCAGGGGAAGTACCACACTCCCGCAAAAACCGGCGTCTGAGTGATAGCTTACCTACCGCGCTTCGTACGGTGAGTGGCCGAGTTTCGGAGGCCCAACACCCTCCCCCTCCCGTTCCCACTCCCATAATAACACTTTTCTTAAAGGTCGGCAACGCTACCGCACTGGCTATAGCGCTGCGGAAGTCTATGGGCGGCGTTGATTGCTTTCCATCTGTTGAGACGCCTGCTCGTTTGCCTTCTTATCATATAAAAAAAGAGAAAGCAATTAGGCGTTCGGTTGAAACACAGAAATAAAAAGAATGCAGAAATCGGTTTTCTGCAAAAATGTTGTAATCCTTTGTACGACGCTGCAGGCAAAAATATAAAACAAGAGAAGCATCATAGAACGCTTAGTAGACGTGAAACATTGAAGACGCCTTGGTCTCTACCGTATGCTAACGGCCACGTGTAAATGACCCTGTGTAGAGTCGAGTGGAGGGGAGCGTAGCCTGAATCGAGACCACGTCCCGGTCAACTATTTCACTCCCATAGTCCGCGATAAGATGTTTTATTGCATATTAAAATCCTTGAAGTTCTTTTTGGCAAATAACCTGTAGCATGGTTATTACACAATAAACCTATTTAAGAATAAAACATACCAATATCATGACTTAACCTCAACTATTTACATTGGCGTGCGAAGCCTTCGTAATATTTGCTAATCCACAGTGCACACAAAGCAGCGCCAATGGTCAAGACGTGTCAATTAGTTTTGGCATTAATTATAATGCAGTACGCAACTACTCGAGTAGTAAAGAATCAATACTATCCACTAATTAGAAGTTTGGATTCGATTGTTTTCGAAGAACCCACAAATAATGACGCGGTATCGGAATCTGATGACTTGGATGTTGATACGACAAATGACGAATTCGCAATTGATATAAGAATTCTAGAAAAGCACGAGAGCAGTGATGGATCCTTGCAAGAAGACGCCATATCGTTTCCAAGTGATTAAATTCAAGGAATTTCAAAGGAATAATATTAATAATAAAAATAGATTCATGTGACGAGTGAATAGTGCATAAACTAGTTATAATAGGATTGTTTTTATATAAAAGTGTTTTTATCTGTAATAAGTATGTATTGAAATGTTTTTAATTTAACCTTTATCGATCGCTGGCTTTTTATACGTGATTCTCGCTAGGTTGTAGCTACAGATACAGTTTTCACTGACTTTATTCATTTGTGGGCTTAATATATTAAAAAATGGTTGGAAAAGGCAATGATATATAACTGGAGATGTCAATTGCTCTGTTACGGTTATTTAACTAATAAGGCAATAGTGCCTGCATTTCACACAGAGCGAGTTTCAACATGTCTCGTCTTGTCACCTCCCACGTGACTAACGACCGCAATTACAAAGTACTGTTGTCACGTGAGAGGTGACTTACGACTGACGAATGTATTATATATTAGCAGTATAAACTGATATAAATATGTAAAAGTTAATATGTGTAAATGTACAAATCAATGCAAAGAAAAATGAAAACTTAGTAAACTGCAAAATGAAAACTTACCACCAGAATCAAAAAAACTTTTAAGATTTCTGAAAGAAATGTATCTCTGATCATTCAAATACAGTCTCTTTCAACGTAATGCAAAATTTTCTATTAGTTGTTGAACTATGAGACATACCATTCGACGCAGTATTTTTTTCTGATCCGGGTATACAATTTTTTTTTGTGTCGTTTACAGCGTTTTCGTCTTTTTGCAATGATATGTGTAAATTGTGTAAGTCTAATAATTAAAAAAGTTATTAAAAGTGATGAGCCATACCATCGTATGAAACCTTTATGACAACTTATTGAATTTTATTTTAAACAGATGTTTAGAAGAAAAATGTCGTATTATATTTAAAAATGTATTAAATTGTAAAAACAAAGTACATTGCTATATATGTATATATATATATATATATATATATATATATATATATATATATATATATATATATATATATATATATATATATATATATATATATATATATATATATATATATATATATATATATATATATATATATATATATATATATATATATATATATATATATATATATATATATATATATATATAAATATATATACGCAGCAGACAGTCAGTGTACACCGTGTCCAGTATAACAATGCATTCAGGATGCTGTTTTGGTCTTCCACCCTGGTGTAGCACATCTACTATGTTTGCCGAAAGACGAACTTATGATGATTACGCAATCATTTGAACTCGATGTGCATCTCTTCTGCATCGTCTGCGCTGTAGCACAAACAGCATCTTGAGCTTACTGGCTGACAGGTGGGACACTCCATTGCTGAGACATTGGGTGCTCCTGAATACTAATGTCAGGTAGTATTGGGGTGTCTCCTTATTTCATTATTATTAATTTATTATATTATTATTATAGATGTAATAACTCTAGCTTATAAATCTTTGTTACTACAATACAATATTTGTTATATTGTGAATGGCTGATCTGAAATAAAATTATATTATAATTATTATGTATATCTTTTTTATAACAGCCTACATATGTCCCACTGCTGAGGAACCTCCCCATTTCTGGAGGAACGGACGTAAACCCACCACGCTTGTCCAATGTGGTTGGACGGGGTTACCAGATTCGGAATAAATATTTGTAATCCATAAATATAATTATTCCGATGCAGGGTTCGAACCCGCGACCAACGACTTCGCGGACGGTGGGCCTCGCCACTGAGCCAATTGGCCGTCAATTATTGTATATAGCTACCGTTTAAAACAAACAAATCAGATCACTACTAGACAAAATGTATTATAAATATTTCAATGAAACGTTTGTCATAATATATTATTTTTATATCTCATGTATATCGAGACTAGAGGAAAATTAAATTGTTTTATGTATTAGAATATTAAACTATACCAGAATAATATAGATATAATAATATAGATCAAAAAATTAAATCAATAAATGTAATTAGTTTATAAATAATGAAAGGATGTAAAGGGGAATCCTTTTATTTCCAAATTTAATTACACGCTCAGCAAACGCAACTGCCATGAAAACACTATGCTTCAATAAACTATACTGGTTTATTGAAGCATAGTGTTTTCATGGCAGTTGCGTTTGCTGAGCGTGTAATTAAATTTGGAAATAAAAGGATTCCTCTTTACATCCTTTCTTCCTACCATTGACGCTTAACCGAATGGAATAATTGATAGATTCTGGTGTTACGTAGCGGAAATACAATATTCAAGTGGAAGGTGAATTTAATTTAACAAAATTCCTTTTGTAGAAATATCTGTTTTGGAGTCCTTTGAACTAGATCTTGAATTCCAATTGTATAATAAATTAACTATTATCTAGCAAATTTTTATTTATTTATATAAAATTCTATTTTATACACATTAATTTATATTTTATAACACTTTTATATTAGGTCTCATATTTTGAATATAAGTTATTAATTCAATAGACTTCCTAAATAATTATCTATGAAATACTCTGCTATTTAAAGCAAAGGCAACGATATTAAATATCAATCATAATTCAGATTCCTGATAGCTATCAGGAATTATGACTTCCTCAGAGGTCAAGTGAACGCCATCTGCTAGAGCATTTGCATACTTATCAACACCTATAAAACTGACATAGATGTTCCATGTGTTTCGAGCGCTGTATTATGTACTATAAATATTTAAATTAAAATCGTCACAGCCTATGCTTATAGATTTTTTCTTTGATGGCAATTAGTTTAAACTATTATGTCAGTGTTAAGTAAAATGGAATAATATCAAATCTCTTGAAATGTCTAGTCAGCTTGACACGTTACGTCTTGATAAAATGGTGGCTTTTCTACCAAAACCTTCTATGGACTTTTTCAGTCGACTTAAAATGTCACGATACACGCATTAATTTCATATCACTTTACTTGTAAGTCTTAATCGAACTATATTGTATAATACGCCATCACAAATAAACAATATAACTGATAATAATATAAGATTATGGAAATGAAATAAAACACAACGTCAACGTCACGAAAAGTCCGCAGAGAAACTTTTAATGACCTCACACTACTACTACACACGTAGATTATATTGTTTGCATGTCTTTTTTTTATTCTTTTGTGTTTGTAATTAAGAGTGATCGGAGTAGGTTTATTAATTTAACGAACTTTTTTCAAAACACAATACCGGAAATTCCAGTATATCCGGGAATCAGATAAATATTATTCAAATTGTCTTATTTGCAAATGTCTAACGGACATGTTGTCGTTTCTTTTGTGCTATTTTGAAAAATATTGCATAACTAAGTACTTCATTATGATCATGAGTGATCATGAGTCATTTTCATTAATTTGAATGAAATAAATTGTAGGTGAAAGTTCACAGGGTTATCTAGTAGTGAATAAAAATGTCAAATAAAAGTAAAGATCAGTGATAAATTATTTTATTAATACTAATCTAAGATCATCAGTAACTTGAATATCCCTTTCAAATAAGGGCTCAAATTATTTTAAAGGGATATATTATAATATACGTATATATTATATTTTTCATATATTCTATTGTACACTGGACAAATATAGGATAAACTAAATTTTTATAACGCTATTACAAAACAGTTAAATTTACATTTATTCTATTTACATAATACATTAAGATATGTATATATACATGTAAAAGTAAATAACACAAGAAATATTCATGACGGCAATACATTCGGTAAAGTTAAATTCGTATTTTAAACTATGTTAGATTATACACATAATTTTAAAAGTACTACATTCAGTGCCGTGCACTATTTTTATAATTACAACTAGAAACTTTTAAGAACACACTATATATAAAACATTTAATACTTTACACATAATGTTTACTTAGTGGTAAAAATTTTATCTAACGTTATATCTATGTATGTATGTCACTATAGTGTAGTAAGAGCTGCTTTAGAAATCAATGCTTTGAGCAAATTAGCGGCTTTATATCTATTTTATTTATTTATTATATATCAAATAAGCGTAGTTAGTGTATACTAAATACACCGATTTGGCACAATAACATTAAGGTTTTATACAGAGTAGCTTTTTGAAAGCCCTCCTAAAATCCATATTGAATATGGTGTATATCAATGGATTCAACGCCGAATTGATATATCCAAGCCATGTCACGAAGTTAATGAACTTGCCGGACAAACAACAACTACTGCAAAATGGTATAACAAGATATAAAACAAAGAAGGGCAACCAACAGACAACGAACACGCCCATGATTATTCCCAAAGTTCTAGCCGCACGACGTTCCCTTGTTAATGAAATGCGCTGTTTTTCCTCAATGAACTGGTAAACCGTATTTTGTTGTATAGGTTTCGGTCGCAATGGTTCTTTTTTCGGCGTTCGTTCTGTAATTTCCAATATCTCATCTTCGTGAGTCTCTTTCGAATTACTCTCCGAAGAAGTATTCCTATTTTCTGCCATATCAGTAATAGAATTATCATTCGCCAGAATCGGTATTATTAATTTATTTTGAGATTTGTCATCTTTGCTCCAATATCGCTTCTTGGGTTTCTTCTTCGGCGTTATCTTTTTTGCTCTCTTCCGTTTTTCGTTGTCGGAAACCAGACGTGTCACACCTTGGTGTTCGTTCACGTTGCCATCAGAGCTAACTGAATCATGATCATTATTATCACTATCTTTAATTGTAAATCTATTCCTGCCACTGGATATTGTACTAATTTTTGTTGCCTTAGCACGATCTCTTAGCCTTTTCTTCGTTGCCAAATATATTTCAAAGTATACAACCGTCATTATAACTAAAGGTATGTAGAATGAGCCGGATGAAGAGAATATAACGAAACCTGGCTGCGACGTCAAACGGCAGGGTGTGTCGGGTTCAAATACTTCGGGCCAATCGTTCCAACCAAGGAGTGGGGGGGAGCTGATGATAAGTGAAAACAGCCATACTACACCTATCATAAACAATACTCTTTCCAGTGTTCTCTTTTGTGCATAATTTATTGGATCGGTGATAGCCCAATATCGGTCTAGTGCTATTGCACACAAGTTTAAAATTGAGGAAGTACAACACATTATGTCACAAGTCAGCCACATTTTGCAAACATATATTCCAAATATCCATTGGCCCAGAATTGAATACGCAACATTCAGGGGCAAAACTAATATGGCTACGGTGAGATCAGCGACAGCTAAAGAGACGATAAAAAAATTCTGAACAATCCTTAAAGGCTTGTATGTGAACACACTCAAAATAACCAATATATTCCCAACTATAGTCGAAAGTATTATGAGTATGAGTATTATAGCTGTACAGATCGCCTCCCATTCAGGCACTGCGAGTGTAATTCCAAAGCTACTCGGATATTTCGGATCGTCAGCTACAGCGCAGTCGTCTCTGTCAATGTCGATTAAATCATCGATTTCTGTGAAATTTTGGGAGCTGATGTTTGCGTAGATACGCGTCGACACCTGACCCATTTTGGTATTTTGATCTTAAGACGTTTCAAGTGACATTTTTAATACTTAATCTAGTACTTGTGTGAAAAATAACTTTTGTATTTTTTAGTTTGGTATCTACAATGTTATATATATTAAATATTGCGATGTTGTCTTCCATGATTTTTCTTCTAATGTGAGATATTGAATTAATGAAGCTATATCCTTTCGAATCCTAAAAGTTCTATCGTCACGTACTGATAATTTTCTTCCGATGCCAATATTTGATCTTGTAGTAAGGTTGTATATGTAGGTCATTTGTTAAGAGCCAATATCTGTAACAAAAAGAAAAAAAATATTAGAGGAGCTAAACCTTATAACCTTCACAACATAAGGTTTATTATTAATAAAAATTAATATTCATAATTATAATTGAAATAAATTGATCTTTTAGAAAAAACTCTTTTTATTGCGATTATATAATACTTAAAAGTGATCAACTGCAGGTCTAATAAATATGTAACGATTTAATAAAATATATAACGATTTGCGACCTATATTAAGCAGATACTATTTAATCTTATATTACAAGATACCTTATCGAATTTTATTATATATGTTTATCGAATTTTATTGTATATGTTTATATAGTAATGGTAATGGTAGTAGTCTTATGGATCCGAACGTTCAAAACATATGTAGATCGCCATTTATTTCATAAGATTTAAATCAGATAATATTATATAGATAAGTTTGTCATATTATGATTTATGTTTTTATAGATTATAAGATTAATAAATTATTTATTTAAATTGAGAGGTGTCAGGGCCCAGGACAAACCAATAAGGTTTATTGGGCTTATATGTATTATAATATAATATTATACTTTCTGTCAATTAAATAAATAAAAAAAAATAAAAAATAGTTCTTTCCGGATAGCAAAATTTATCACCCTTTTGAATTTTGTTGGTAATTATTGTGATCGAATTTTAATCTCTCGGATATTACTCAACATCTTTCATTTTGGACAATTTTAATCAATCTATGGTTGCTTTTTGAATCCATATGCTTTTTTCGATAACTATACGATTTTAACGATATTTTATAAATTATTCACCCACTCAAAGGCCACATGTTTCATTATATCGTATTCTCTAGTTCATTAGCAACCAAAAATAGTCATTCATAGTTGTTTTTATAAAGTTGAGGCTAATATAAACAAGTATCGTAATTTGACAATGAGCGTGTCAAATAAAAAATGTCAAAATACGTAATCGCTTAAGTGTGTAGGTTACACAAATATTTATCCTGGTATGGAAATCGAATATACACCCCGTGAACCAAACAAAAAACTTCGCCATTGCGCCATTCGGATCGATAAAATAATATGTGACACACTTTAAAAATTTTCTTTTTTAATATAACAAGAGTGAAAATATATGTTTGTTGGAGTTTCTCTTAAAAGCTCCATTAAATTCTCAGAATTACTTTAAAAGGAGAACGTTTAGAATGCACTGACACGTGAAATTATTCCATCATAGGATAGCGAGGTGTGTGTATAGATAAAATGGAGAATATTACGCACCCAGATTAAAAGGGGAGACGGATTCAACGAGACGTGTCGATTTTCTGACCTATTAATTCCAGCAGCCTCAACTTATGTTATAAATCTAATCTGTATATATATCTCAAGACTGACAGATATGTATTCTTTTTCTTCGATGGCAATTAGCTATAACTATTATGCCAGTGTCAAGTAAAATAAAAATAAAATGTCCTACTCAACTTTCTTCTATTGTACCAAATCTACTCTATCAATTCGACTATTCTACCAAAACCTTCTACGGACTTTTGGAATCAACTTAGATATAGATCAAGTCACGATACACGCAAATTATTTCATAACACACTACTTATACACATTAGTAGAACTGTAGTAGGCAATATGACAATCAAACATTTTTTATAGGATAGGAAGGCAAACGAGCAGGCGTGTCACCTGATGGAAAGCGATCAACGCCGCCCACAAACATCCGCAGTGTCATAGGCAGTACATAAGCGTTTTCGGCCTATAAGGAAAGTGTAATTATGGGAGATGGGAGGTGGGGCCTCTAGAACTCTACCGCTCACCGAACACAGCTACCACTCAGACGGCGGTTTTCTACGGGAACGTGATACTTCCCCGGGCGAGCCGATCCATTCATGGTACAGACAAATAATATGCCATTCTTGACAAAGTATTCGTCTGCAGCGTGGCTCTACCACTACAAAAATAACTTATAATAACATAAGATTATAACAAGGATCAGGCAAGCCAGTCCATTCATGCTACAGACAAATAATATGCCATTCTTGACAAAGTATTCGTCTGCAGCGTGGCTCTACCACTACAAACATAACTTATAATAACATAGGATTATAAAAAAAAAAATACACAACGTGACTATTGTAAATTGATGGGAAAAGTCCAAATACGTCTTTGTTCATGCGCTATTAAAAATATTCTAAACAACTGTGTGTAGGAGTTCGAAAAAGGATCTTTTTTAATTTTATCTTCTCAACCTTGCACTAACAATTGACTGTGAAATAAACAGTCTGCAGTCGACGTCGCTCCATTCCGTTGGAAGTGGATCCCAGTGGGTAAGCGGCAAACGCGATCGAAGGGCAATTCTATCTTGATTGTTATAGCGTTCATTGTACTGAATATCAATTATAATGAAGCGAGAAAACTGTCTTTATATTAACACTTTTTTTTGCTCTATTTAAAAATGCACGCCACTAATGTTAAGTCAGTTCTTGGAAATAATAGATCTACGTTAGACATCTATTATCATCAGCTACCTTCAGCGGTATTTTTGAACCGATACGACGTTGGAAAATTAAAAAAAATAACCCTACACATTCTCTCATTACGTCTCGTATTCCAGATGTCTGTAGGCGCCATTTATCCCTTTCAATCAAGCGACACGCTTGCACATTAGCCTTTATTTTATATTTATTGGATAGTGATCCATTAAAATAAAACAAAAAAGCAATACAACTACATGCGTTAACAGCCTAATTAGTTAAGGATTGCAGTAACGACCTGATGATACTACAACCGTAGACGAACCAGACTATTAACCCCATAGAGAAAGACGACAAGAAATATATTTTGGAAAAATATTTGACAAAATTTTGAAGTGAAAACTTCTGTAGCCAACACACGACTCTGGGTAGGGAAAAAATCTATGGGTTCGCGTCAGCAACATGTTAATGCTTGAGGTATATATAATTAAAATTATTTATTTATGTAAATATTATAAATTAATATTATTATTAATTTATTTATTTAAATTATATTTATTATTTACATATTATGAAGACATTATACAGATATGCAATTATTATTTACTTATATAATATTACAATTAATTTGAATAATTTCTAAATAAAATTTTTAAGTTTTTACTTCTGTCAGCAGTTATGTATGCCTCCGACTTTTTTTAATGAAATTCGCTATAGTGTAACTATACCTTTTAACAACTGTTGTTTTAAATCAAAAGTAGACTAGCAAGCTAATGCCTGTGAAGGCTATTGGATTAAGCTATATGTTTTTAAATAATTTTAAGAATCACCCAAAGAATAACTTGAAGTAACGGAAACGCCCTCTTTCTTCTTCCCTCAAGCACACACTACGTCTTTTACAGGAAGTTACTCGGTCCCCCTTTGTTTTCTTTCAAACTTTGCAGCGTACATCACGTAGATCACATCTGCCAGATTAAAATATTAAAATAACTTACTGGCATACATATCTAGATTTAATGCTCAAAATATTTATACATACATGAAAATGTACATTACTATTAATTATTAATCTAAATTAAACTAAAATACAAAGAAAGACACTTAATTCATAGCTTAAATGGCTCGTGTCGTGGGTAAACACAAATGACGTCATTTGTGTGTTTTTACCTACGACACGTAAGACGACATACATATTATGTACGTTTAGGCAATATAAATATTAATCTCGATGCGGAAATCCACTGACGGATTATATTATATTACAAATCACTTAACGGTAATCTTCCGTAAAGTCTACTATACATGAAGATGCCTCGTGTTGAGGCGAAACACGTGTCGTTTACATTATGAATAACTATTAGTTATATAGTAGTTGATGTTGTTGGTGTCAGCGGTGGCAATTAAGAAGTAGAGAACTTTGCTGATGATCCTTTTTCCCGTAAGAATTAGACTAATAATTCCACGGATCTTGCCAATGTAAATTTACCAAGTGGTATAGCCACGCTGCAGACGAATACTTTGTCAAGAATGGCATAATATTTAACTGTAGCATGAATGGGCCTGCTCGCCCGGGGAAGTACCACACTCGCGCAGAAAACCAACGTCTGAGTGGTAGCTTCGCTACAGCGCTTCGTACGGTGAGCGGTCTGAGTTCCGGAGTCCCAATACCCTCCCCTTCCCACTCTCCCTCCGATTTCCACTCCCCCTCCGATTCCTACTCCCCCTCCCACTCCCCCTCCAATTCCCCCTCCCACTCCCACTCCCATAATTTCATTTTCCTTTAATGTCGGCAACGCTTCTGCACTGCCTATGGCCTTCCTATGCCATAAAAAAAAATTATAACTGTCCATATTAATATTAGATTTGTATAAGACTCTAATAATCATATTTCCTTTTGGTTTAGATATGTGAGAGCGTTTTAAAGAGTTTTTGAGGCGTTTAAGAGAAGAGAGTTTGTGTTCACAGAACGCTAGCAACGCGTATGAGACGTCTCACACGTAGCGGATATCAACAACGGTGTTGCCCATAGGCATCCGTCTTTCACGTCACCTTAATGTCAAAATTTGTTTGTGTTGAAAAACGACCGATTGGCTCAGTGGCGGGGCCCTCCGCCCGCGGAGTCAATGGTCGCAGGTTCGATTCCCGCATCGAAATAAATATTTATATAGATTTATAAATGTTTATTCCGAGTCTGGTAACCTCCTCAATCTGCATTTCCTTTCCTTTCTTCTCTATCCTTTCCCTTAGGCGAGCTTAGTCGCAAGCGTGCTGACCGTCCCGAGATCGGGATTCCCCCGGGTACTATGGTGCCTTACCTCAGTATGCAGGGCTCTGCTGGGGCTGACCTCCATCCTCCTTTGCGGCTTGTGGGATTTTCTAAGACGAATTTAATATACCTAATTTGGTGAAAAATGACGGCGACGTGGTTCGCCACCCGTCACGTCCTGATTCTCACGAGGGCGAGAAGCGACCAATAGAGAGGCTTTTCGCTGCGATGAATGGTAGTGGATGGAGCTCTGTGGTCTCTGCCAACCCCTGCGGGAAAAGGCGTTTATATATATATAAAATATATATTATTGAAAAAAGGAACACTAAATGACCTCTTTGTGATTGGAAAATATAATATAAGAATTTTGTACAATTCACTTTGAAATAACTCAATCCCCTCGCGGAGTATATACCCCGTTTTCGCATACATCTTGATGATAGATTCTACCCAAGTGTAACCTCAATTATATTATATCATCCCATTCGTTTATGAAGAAGGAAGCACATAAACGGTCAGCAGGGTATGACGAATTGAGGCAATTTGTTCGGGTTAACAAATTATGTCAATTTATCCCACCATGCCGGCAGGAATTGCAAAAGAGATTCAGTACTCACAGCTCTTAAAATATAAAATAATGTAATTGTGGATGATTAAATTGAAACATCCACAAATTAATTTATAGATACATATATATATTCAGGTTTACAAGTAATTAAAAATTAAGTAATAATCATAAGTACGGGCGCCCTGCATAGCTCGTAGTTTGCATTCGAAGTTAAGTTAGACGCGATTGCCGTTCGTGGAATAACCGTTTAGCTGCCACCTTCAGACTAAACAGCAGCGCTACGTTCATGCATGTTGATGCGTAATTTACCATACTTTTCCTAACATAATGTAGAATTCTATCCATATTAAAAAATTTGCCTCTTTAATAAAAATATAAGAGAATTAAATATATTATGGACAGAGCTCTGTCCGCTATCAATCATCGCAGCGAAACGGCTCACGATTGGTCGCTTTTCGCCCTCGTGAGATGCAGGACGTGACGGGTAGCGAACCACGTCACCGTCATTTTCAAGAAATTAAGTACATATATTAAATTCGTCTTTAGTGAATTCCACGAGCCGCAAGGGAGGATGGAGGTCAGCCCCAGCAGAGCCCTGTATGCTGAGGTAAGGCACCATAGTACCTGGGGGAGCCAGATCCCGGGACGGTCGGCACGCTTGCGACTAGGCTCGCCCCTGGGCTATCCATGCGTGGCTATCCATTGGCACGGCAGACCGTGAATTGGCGGAAAGGAAGGGAAAGGACAGAGAAGAAAGGAAGGGAAATGCGAATTGGGGGGGTTCCCATACTCGGAATAAATATTTATAAATCCTAAACATTTATTCCGATGCGGGGATCGAACCCACGACCATTGACTCCGCGGGTGGAAGGCCCCGCCACTGAGTCAGTCGGTCGTCCAATTTATTACTTATAATGTTATTATAGCAAAGTTTAGTACCAGTTGACCCATATGCCGCATGCTCCGAAATAAAATAGTGAAAAAAGAGAGCGTCATAGGACACTTGATTAGAATCGAGACGACGGCTCGGTCTTTACTATATGCTCACAGCCACGTGTAAATGACCCTGTATAAAGTCGAATGGTGGGGAGCGTAGCCTGAATCGAGACGACTTCTCGATCTATGATTTCACGCCCATACCCCGCGATAAAACGTTTCACTTCAAAAATCCAATTGGAATGAAATATACATTTTTAAATTTGAAATAAATTCTTAATAGATTAATGTCTGTGATACAATCAAATTGCAATAGCTAACATTAATCCTTTTCTTATTTCAAAAACGTATCATCATCAATATAGCTTGCGATAGTTCACTGTTGGGCATCATGCCAGTGATTGTCCAAACACCAATGCGTGTAACCTACCCCAACATATGGGCTATCAATACAAACATAAAATATTACAAAAATATTTAATCACACGAAAACATCACCCTGTTACTCTGTTGTAAAATTAAACTCAAGCCTACACGATGTTAACTAAAGTTTCTGTTGCGCCCCTTGTGTTACCAACTAATTACATTGTTAGACGTGATGGGCAAAATTAAACACTCCGACCCATTTTATTTTTTGTTTACGTTTTATGGACAGTTAAACTTTGCACGCCCGAAGGGTTTAGGGTAAATAAATTAACCACAAATTATATCGTTGTATGTGGTACCGTGGTTTTGTCATCCGCTTTACGTAAATCGTACCATCATTTTATAAGTGGTAAAGCCACGCTGCAGACGAATACTTTGTCAAGAATGGCATATTATATGTCTGTAGCATGAATGGGCCTGCTCGCCAGGGGAAATACCACACTCCCGCAGAAAACCGGCGTCTGAGTTGTAGCTTAGCTACCGCGCTGCGTACGGTGAGCGGCCTGAGTTCCGGATGCCCAACAGAAAATAGCCACCTTGATATTACAGACATGTATATAAGCAATCGACCCAAAGTATGTATGAAGTTTATAAGCTATATTCAAATAGATGTTAATGGATGTTTTCTTCTTGGTACTAAAATTTGGCGTAGATACGACCGAAATACTTCGAAATTGAACGTTCATTAACCTACATTCGCCGTCTCAAAATACCTCCCTTATTTCGTATTTTGTAGCAATAAATATTCAGTACTATAGTGATACATTGATAAATGTATCACTAATGTAATAACTTTTAATTTGGATATATGAAAACTTTTTATATTATATTATTTCTTTTAGAATTCGTAATTTTAAAATTTAAAATAAAAACGAAAAAAATTGTTTTATATAAAAACAATAATATTAGTTCGACTGACGTCTTTGATAGACATGTAACCTTTCCGGCATAAGAAATTGAAATATAAAATATAAAATGTAAACTGATAAAGTGTGAATAAAGTATGAATAAGATATAAATGTACAGTGAATAGAAAAATAAATTAATTTCATTTGGAATAATATCATTTTTATCGAAGATAAAACCCCATAAAGATTCCGTGTGTCGGTGACACAAAGTAAGCAAGTCGGTAAGCAGAAAGGCTGGCACGTTATAGTACCGAATGGTAATAATTGAAAAATATAGAACCTTCATGCAAATACCTACTTAAATAATATTCTTTTACTAAAACCAAACTTATATCGAAGGATCTCACGAAGTTTCACGGCCATTAGGTTTGATATTGTTTTTAAATTATACATCTACGGCTTCAACTTCACTACGATTTTATTTCTTATCAGTTGTAAAAAAAAAATATCTTTATTTGTCACGTCAATTTTTATAAATATAATTCAAATATTGATTTGTGAAAATAGGTATACATATGGGTTTAATACATACATACATATCTTCACGCCTATCTCTCTTAGGAGTTGGCAGAGACCACAGAACTCCATCCGCTACTATGGCAGCGGATGGAGCACACCCTCCCTACTTCCTCAACATTCATCCATCTCTTTATTCATCCTTCCTCTTATATTCATCGTAGCGAAACGGCTCTCCGTTAGTCGCTTTTCGCCCCCGTGGGAATCAGGACGTGATGGGTGGCAAACCGCTTCGCCGTCATTTTTTAACAAATTAGATATATTAAGATTCATCATAGTGAATCCTACGAGCCGCAAGGGAGGATGGAGGGCAGCCCCAGCAGAGTCCCGCATACTAAGGTAAGGCAACATTGTGCTCGGGGAAGCCCGATCTCAGCACGGTCGGTATCATTGCGGCTAAGCTCGCCACGCATCCATTGGCACGGACAATCGTGGATTGGCGGAGAAGAATGGAAAGGGATAGAGAAGAAAGGAAAGAACAAGGGAAAGGTAAGATGGATTAAGACAGGATGATAGGGATACGATACTACCGTAACGGAAGACAAGGACTGATACGGTAGTAGCTCGGGTGGCCGGGGTCGTGTACCCGTGTACCTATACCATAACTACCGGAGAGGCGGCTAGACAAAATACTCCCTGACCAATATAAAAATAAATTTAAATATAATATTTAAAAAATAGGTTTAATACATTTAAAGGTTTCATACATTTATACACACACCCACCCACACACACACACACATTAAAATGAAGCTCTTCATTGGTTATAAGCATCGTCTCTATCATACCTGTTTATTTAGCATTATGTGTGTGTATGTGTATTAGGTGACTTGCTCGTTTATCTAACTTTCACCCACCAAAAAATTATAATATTAGAAATAATCGTTTAAATGCGTGACCCTAAACAACTCGGCGCCATTAGATTTCGCATATTCGTGTTGGTAAACTAATATTAGAATACATTAATCCTCAACCAGACAAGTTTCCAACCCAGCATGAAATTACAGGCATACAACTTTGAACAAAGGACTTTAACAATATGTATGTAGCTTGTAATCGCTTCGTCATATACTTTAACTCGTTTAAGTTGTTATCAGTCACCAGGCTTATTATTAAAACCTTATTTATATATACCACTATTTATATTTTATATCCCCTTTTTAATAACAGGCAAACATATGCGGGTTACCTTATGATATCCCGCATGTTACTACAACGCACACACAACTTATCACAAAGAAAAAATTATTAATGGAGTCAGGCGTTACTTTGCGGAAATCCATCACTATATGGACAGTCAAAAGTTTTACTTAGTTAAGATCCGCGACAAGCGCACAAGATAGCTATGTCGACAAGATAGGTAGCTTGTCGCGGATCTTAGCTTAGTAAAACTTTTGACTGTCCATACAAAGAAAAAATTCATTCTCACCATTTGAATGACAGACTATTCACTACCATGCGTTTTCCAGAAACTTCTTTCCGCGCACTACTACCCACTACTATACTGTGGAACCAGCTACCTCGAGCGGTGTTTCCGACCCAATAAGACATTGAAACCTTCAAAAAACAAACCTAAACATTTCTTAAAGGCTGACAACGCATCTGGAATGCCTATGGCGTGCGGATGTCTATGGGTATCAAGCTAGGAGCTCGTATGTCTACCTATCCAATAAAAAACAGAACACCACCGCCCATAGCCATCTACAGCGGACTAACAAACTAGCTCTCTATTTTTATATATACAGATAGATTATATATTTTACTAGCTTTTGCCCGCGGCTTCGCTCGCGTGGAATTTAGTCTGCCACATTAAGTTTCATGACAGATCATTTTAAATAAATATATTTTTTTTACTTTATTTATGGTTCACAATTTTGGTCATAGTGGCTTCCACATAAAAGGTAAGATATATGCTGTCGCAGACTTTTGTTTAGAACTATTCAAAACAAACAATCCTACGGTACATCATCTTTGTGTAACTCCAATGGTTTAGGCAGCGTACGCCAAAATAGCTCTCAGAGGCCAGATTTTTTTTCCGACTTAATTGACATGTATCGTTATATTACGACCAAAATTACATCAAATTATTACAAATATGTAGCCTATAAGTTATTCCGATGTCTAACCTACATTACTGTAAAGCTTCACCCAAATCCGTCTAGTAGTTTTTTCGTGAAAGAGTAACAAACATATATCCATACTCACAAATTTTTGCATTTATAATATTAGTAGGATGGGATAATATGTATTTAAATTTATATAATTAATTTTGAATTTGTTTTATTACAAACTGCATTTCAGTTTCGCTCGCAGGTTGACTGAGAGAGAATGCCCAACGGCATTAAGCTTATTGTGCACTTTGTGTTTCTTCTAAGAGTGTCTCTCCGACTTGCGAAGGTTGGCAGCCAATTCAGGACAACTTTCCTTTTATTTATTTAAACTTTTTTGTACTTTGTAAATAATGAAAACGAGTATATGTATGATAAGTACATATTTATTCCAAGTTTGATTGCCCTACCAATCCACACACAAGTATGGTTGGTGGGTTAATGTTCATTCATCCAGATATGGGGAGTCCCCTCTTCCAGAAGTGCGACGGATGTGGGCTGTTAATAAAATCAAGCAAGGTTTAGTTCCCGCTTATACCATAACACTATTAAGCACTAGAAGACATTATAACACTGATGATTAAATAGCTGATGAGCAACATTTGTGTGGTTACTGTCTTATTAGATACATTTTTCCTTTTCTGCATTCCATTATTCATTTCTCAAACAATGTGTGGCTCTATTGTAAACATCTTGAAAAGGAGCGACTTCTTTTTCACCCTAAGCTTCGCGCGGGGGTGAAGATCGCATATTGATTTCCATTACTGTGGAATACGTCGCTCCCCATACATTAGTATTTGCTCCCAAAACCGCCCCGTACAACTCTCATGGGAAAAAATGACCTTGATACATCATAGAAATGGAATGTATGTTGGAAATATGTAATGGAAAATGGCCTTTTTCATATATCGGTAATTCAAAACGGAAAAGAAAATTACTTTTACAAAAATGTATCTTTCATTTCCACCTAATTTGGCAGAATAGATTAAGACCTTAGCCTAGTAATTTATCTCTTATAATACATTCACTGTCAAGTAGAACCAAAATAATTTAGAATACTAGCGATGTTTTTTGATATTACTAGAATTCTGGTTAATAATTCCAAGTAAGTTAGTGCTTGTGCTAGGAAATGGCTTTCAATCCAAGTCTAAATGGAAAAGAATAAGCTCGTTGCTTTTGATATAAAAATACATAATCAACGAAATTATTTTTATAACAATACATTTCCGTACTGTCGGAAACAGCTACATGAGAATTGTTGATTTTGGCCGAATGTATCTTCAATAATAAATCGAGCTCTGTCAATATTGAATAAGTTCGTTGTTTATTTAGTGAACAGGAAATGGACTCTTATTTCAGAGAAAAAGGGTTTAGGTCTTTTCGCGTCAACTTCCAAACAGTGACGTTGTGTTTTTATTTCATTTTCATAATCTATGTTATTATCAGTTATATTGTTTAATTGAACTGGTATAATTATACAATTTAGTTCGATTAAGACGTATAAGTGAAGTGATACGAAATAAATACGTGTATCGTAGTTGACTGAGAAAGTACATAGAAGTTTTTGTTAAAATCGCCACCATATTATCAAGACAACGTTATAAATTAACTATTTTTATCATATTTGCATCATATTTGTAACTGATTGCCATCAAAGAAAAGAAAAGAAAAGAAGAAAAAAAGAGTTTTCTGATAGTTTCTGAACAGTTTTGTTTAGAACGAATGATTATTTTTTATTTTTTATAGTGTTATATCTTTCGAAACAGAAAGCCTCTAGATTTTGAGATATTTTATATATTTTTTTACATTCATATAATATTTATAATTATTGACCTTGAATAATAAAAAAACGTTTGTCAAATTAAATGTCAGAAGATGTTTTTCTTCTTCTGCTTCTTCCATAGGCCCTTTGACCCAGGATGAGTTTTAGCCTCCTCCACAATTCTTCTCCGTTTATCCCTATTTTTCTCAGCAGATTTTTATCTTCCACATTATCATCAAATGGTATTGATAAGTAGTTTTGGTTTTTAATATCATTAAAGAACGTTTTAATGTCATTAATTTTATAAGCAAAGCAAAATTTAAAAGTCTCGAAATGATATAAAGAGATAGACAGTGTACATATATATATATATATATATATATATATATATATATATATATATATATATATATATATATATATATATATATATATATATATATATATATATATATATATATTTTTTTTTATATATATTCACGCCTATCCCCTGCATGCTGAGGTAAGGCACCATAGTCCCCGGGGGAGCCCGACCCCGGGACGATCGGCACGCTTTCGACTAGGCTCGCCCCTAGCCACGCATCCATTGGCACGGCAGACCGTGGATTGGCGGAAAGGAAGGGAAAGGATAGAGAAGAAAGGAAGGGGCAGGAAAGAAAATGCGGGTTGGGGGGTTACTAGACGCGGAATAAACATTTATAAATCCATATAAATATTTATTCCGATGCGGGAATCGAACCCGCGACCATTGACTCCGCGGGCGGAGGGCCCCGCCACTGAGCCAATCGGTCGGCACACACACACACACACACATATATATATATATATATATATATATATATATATATATATATATATATATATATGTGTGTGTGTGTCTATCTCTTTATATCTTTTTTTATTTCGAGACTTAAATTTAAAGCATTGCTTATAAATGCCTATTGACCGTTTTATATAGAAGAAATAATAGCCGTTCTTTCTTGATCATCCGAAGAGAAGAATATAAATCTTATTTACTGCCACTCACGACAATAGATAATAAACATTATTTCCCTAATGTGAAATATATGATTTTCGGGTTTCATCCTTCTTTTGTTAAAAGACGTAGTACGAGCCAAAACCGTCCATTACATACACCTGTCCATGATATGTATATTGTACAGGGTACTTCTATTCTATATATATATATATATATATATATATATATATATATATATATATATATATATATATATATATATATATATATATATATATATATGTGTGTGTGTGTCTATCTCTTTATATCTTTTTTTATTTCGAGACTTAAGTTTAAAGCATTGCTTATAAATGCCTATTGACCGTTTTATATAGAAGAAATAATAGCCGTTATTTCTTGATCATCCGAAGAGAAGAATATAAATCTTATTTACTGCCACTCACGACAATAGATAATAAACATTATTTCCCTAATGTGAAATATATGATTTTCGGGTTTCATCCTTCTTTTGTTAAAAGACGTAGTACGAGCTAAAGCCGTCCATTACATACAACTATCCATGATATGTATATTGTACAGGGTACTTCATATATATATATATATATATATATATATATATATATATATATATATATATATATATATATATATATATATATATATATATATATATATATATATATATATATATATATATATATATATATATATATATATATATATATATATATATATATATATATATATATATATACCAATTGTGAATTCAAAATAAAGCTAAGAGATTTACATAGCGATAGACAGACATACCTGCATAAAAATAATGATATTATTTTTATCATAATACTGAAGAAAAGACTGAAAAAAAAGGTAATACATTTTTTGTTAAAATAAGAATATTATATTTTGTTAAAGTAATGATATTATTTTTGTTAGAATAATGATATATTTCTTTTGTTTAAATAATGATATTATTTCTGTATATATTATTATTACAAATTGCAATTAAAAAATATTGACATCTGTGTCATTTACAGCGTTTTGCCTTTTTTACGTTGATCAATATTAGTTTTATTATTAAAATTTTTATTATTATCGTATACACCATTAATGCCTGTTAGGTCATCCAGCTAGTAATAAATCTTCAGCTTGAAAAATTTATAACATAAAAATACTAACAGAAAAACAGATTAACCACATACTTACGTATTCATGCAGCACACAATTAAGTAATAAAAATAAATTGCGACTTTGAAACAGTTACGTGCTTTGATCTACAATTTTTATGTCACTCATTTTTCCTGCACATTGAAAAGGAAAACAAGTTTTTTATAAATACAATATATTGTTAAGCCTTTTTTTAATGGCAAAGGAAGGCAAACGAGCATGGAACTCAACCGCTCAACTGACGAAGCGCAGTAGCTAAACTACCACTCAGACGCCAATTTTCTGCAGAAGTGTGGTATTTCCCTTAACGAGCCGGTCCATTCGTGCTATAGACAAATGCAATTCTTGACAAAGTATTCATCTGCAGCGTGCCCCAACCAATAAAAAGCTCGATGAAAAGTAATCAACGCCGCCCTAGTTATAGATATATAGCCATCCGCAGGCATTACAAAAGCGTTGCCGGCCTTTAAGAAATGTGTAAACTTGTTTTTTTTATTAATAAAACTTAATATAATAGTTTAAGTATTTTTTTCACAGCCCGTAAATGTCTCACTACTGAGTACGGGGCTTAAACAGAGTTTAACTATAATCAATCATGATTGGTTAAAAGTTACGCTCAAAATTACGGTTCAGTTGGGCTGTTGATGTAAATCATATTTTCAAACTATAATGATTGACGTAGTTGAAGTGGTTAGAGAGAATTATTGCAATGATAAAAAGGATATTACATGTATATAAAAATATTTTTTTTTAAAAGAAGACTAGGAATTTTTTTTTTATATTAGTGGAATTCTTGTTAACCATTCCAACAAGCTAATATTAAAATAGGTTCACGTCAATGATTCATTGGAATAATCGACCCCATAACAATTACACCAGTATAAATATATCTATTTATTTATTTTTTCTTAATGTACAATTTTTGGTACAAAGGAGGACTTAATGTCGGAAAGCATCCTTCAATTCTCAAAACCTTTCGATTGATGTAACAGATAAAAGTGAGTACATTTCGGCGTCGACGGTGACGTTTGGAATTAGAACGAATCCCCCTTCGACTGAATTCTGGCTTTTATGCACAAAATCGAGAAAGGGAACAAAGACAATATACAGAGAACAAAGAATAGCTAAAAATAGATTTGCTTCAATATAGCAACAACACCTTTTTTTCTTCATAACAATTCTTAAAATACAGCTATTCTGCATATTCAAATTAAATATTTTTATGAATTTTAGATAATCCTAAATGAATTATTTTACACAAATTACAATTAATAAAGAAATATTTATTTCGTATAAACCAAAATTATCCTTAGATAATCTACCAACAAATGGCGCCAAAAAACATATAAAATTAGTCTAGTAAAATTAAACCCATACATAACATATACATATATCTACAATCATGACGGGAGGATATAAGACCAAAATAAAGATAAAGGTCAACCCTAAAAATAGACTTAAGCCCAAAATTATTAATACCGACCGAATGTATTTTTAAACTAAGGAGACGAATTCTCGAAACGTTAATTTTCAATTATCTAATGCCATAAAAAAAAAACGTTGTTTAGAAAAACATTTTAGCAATGTGCAATTATCTGATAATTATTATTACCATGTTGAAATCGGAATATTAATTACACGTATTTGTGTGTGCAATGCGTGCGTGTATATCTGTGTGAATGCCATCGTTTGTACATAAATAATATATATATATATATATATATATATATATATATATATATATATATATATATATATATATATATATATATATATATATATATATATATATATATATATATATATATTGTATAACGTTTTAGTAGAGTACAATATAGAACATCTATCTATCTATCTAAAAGATTAATGGTTGTTTTTATCTTTTAATTCTTTATTATTTAATATAAATCTTGTTAGTAACATAAAAACAAAACGAAAAAAGCAATATTATATAAAACTGGTAGTGGAACGTTTTCAAAAAGGCTCTTTGTTTAATGCCCAAAGTGTACATTGAGGTACGTACATTGAACTAAGGCCATGATGCCTTTCTGTCCTTTACATGGCCGGGCTTACTCCAATAATTCACACCATCCATCTCTGTCCAGCTCCACAGTTTTCCAATTTCGAGGCGTAATTAGTTAACCTCCCTTTCGAATATCCAATATTAATTATTCAAATTAAAACTTCAATTTTTTATAGAAAAGGTAAGGGCAAACTAGGAAGCTAAACACCTGACATAAGAAGATAGATAGATGAATAGAAGGATAGATAGATAGATAGATAGATAGATAGATAGATAGATAGATAGATAGATAGATAGATAGATAGATAGATAGATAGATAGATAGATAGATAGATAGATAGATAGATAGATAGATAGATAGATAGATAGATAGATAGACAGACAGACAGACAGACAGACAGACAGACAGACAGACAGACAGACAGACAGACAGACTAGATGGATAGATAGATAGATTTATATATTCTGCAGGCACACAATAGAATAGAAATAAAAATAATGAAAATACAAAAGTACTTAAAACCGGACACATTATTTTATTTAAAACAAACTAATTCAAATACTTATGTAATAAAAAAACTAAAAGCAATAAAATGTACATGTAGCACGATGGAAATTAGTGATGGCTCAGTTACAGCTTCCACTCAGCGAGCAGAAAAACTGGTTTTCTACCATCACCCAATCCCCAAAGAAGTGTAACGCAACGCATTTTGAGTAATTCGACTTATTCTTGTAGTTAATATGTAACAATACCAATACTCTAGCAACTTTGAAACTCTAACTGTGGCATTAGCATTGCGACATATTATATTTAGAATCTGTTTTTGACGTATGGCAAAACAGCCTTATTTTTTTTAAATAATAAGTACTCACTTATATCTATAATATTCAGTGCACTGAAGATGCATAACCTAAGGTATGGATGTGAATAATGAAAGGGAAAAGTAATGGGAAGAAGAAGAACGTAGTAGAATGGGGTGAACGAGGGAATAAAGGCGACACGAATTGGGCCTCCAGATCCCAGTATTCACCGTACGAAACGCCGTAACACAAAAACCTGCTAACACTAAACGCCCATGTTCTATAATATGATTACTATTTTCATACTTAATTATACATCAGAAACAAAGATACACATGTGTAAATAATTGTCTTTCTGTTTCTGTTGTTTAAAAAAAGAATTAATATGTCTATATTAACTGAGATAATATATTTATCGAAACGGCGAACAACACAGCATTTTTAAAAAAAATATCTATTTGCCTCAAAAAACAGAAACTATTTGTGAATTCTGACTAAGTGTGTAATGTATTATAATATATTAACTTATACAATGTTACAAAAAATCTCAACAAAAATATCCTAAGCACTTAGCTTGCGATATTTTTGTTCGAGATTTCCTTTATCCTACTAATCTTGAAGTAAAAGCTTTGAAAGTGACATTTTGAGTATTGTTAATGTGACTTTTCGTAAGTCAAAAGTCTACGGGTTAATTTCTTATACAAAGTGCGTACATTTTATATAATTTTAATTTTTATATAATAAAATTAGCTTAACAAAGTCGTAAAATGATTTTAGAGAAAAAATACAGTTATTAATAAATGAATCAAAATAAAATTTATATATAAATTAATTTATTTTGAATAGATGACTATAAATAAACGAGTTACTTTTATAAATAGAATGACATTCAACATTTATTAATGGAATATTTTCATAACATACATAAAATGAATCAAAATTTTACTTCATATTTCATTATACGAAGGTTTTCAAATTTTAATTCTTTATCTTACGACATGAAACATTTCAATTATTAAACGTCATTTCGTCATCAGTTTAGCTTTTACCAAAATTTCACATATGAGATTCCTCTGAACGGAAGAGAAAAGGCGAAAAAAGACTCACGTATCCTGTCATTTGCTCCTAAGTCAATAATGGCTGAGATACTACTACCTTCATTTATTACATTACATATTACGGAACAATAGGACGATGATCCTGAAAATCCCAGAAAGTCTTTAAAAATACAATAACAAAAAGATCAGTTTTGTTTTACAAAGAGACATAATGTGAGGAATATTTGGAGAAGGGCCTTCCCACAGGAATCAGGACATATAAAACTGACAGTGTATTTGCTAAAATAGAATAGATCTACTCCATTTTTGCCCGTGGACACGTAAGAGACGAATATGAATGAAAATATCAGTACATGACCGCCTACCTGAGACTAAAAATAATCTTCAATACACTTCTATTTTAAAGGAGGTAACTATCCAATAATGGACTGTAACGATGATCATGAAAGTTTTCTTATTTTATTTGATTGATAGAAAGTATAATGTGATATAATAATAAATATGAGCTCATTAAACCTTATCGGATTTTGCTGGACCCAGACTCCTCTTACGCTAACTAAATAATTTAATAACCTTATAATCTATAAATAATATAATCTATATAATATTATCTAAGTATTAAATTTTTTGAAATAAATCATTTTTTAATATATATGGGAAGCTTTCTTTTGACATGTTCTCTCTTAATTTCCTCTTCAAGCTATTTATAATCTCCAGAATCATTACTTTTAAAGTCAAAGTTTTTAATTGTAAGAATTGTAAGGATTTTATTGCTCATAGATCTTGTCACAATTTTATGAATAAAAGGTGTTTTTTTTTTATTAGTTATTTATTCTAAAAAGATGTTTAATTTTTTTTCTGTATAGGTAAGTATTTAAAATAATTAAATATATATATTTTCGAAAGTCTATATAATTTTTTTAGGAATAATTAACGTTAAAAATTGTATTCATATATCACTTATTTATTAGTATAAATTAGAGATATATTTAGATTAATATATAACTAATTCCTTAAAACGTTTTTTTGAATATAATAAAACCTTTTTGTTATCTTACTTTTTAAAGTCTTGACGCTATATTTGTCAACCACACCTTCGTGCGGCGTAACCTACCCTAAAATAAATGATGGTCCGATGACAGAGTAATGTACAGACAGACTGTTGTATAACTATTACGGACTGGTTATTTTCAATAGCGTCACCACTGCCTGTTAATGCCTGTAAACCGCTTGGTCAGTGGCCACTGGGTTTATGGCTCCATTAACCCAGTCGCCACTGACCTAACTAACTAACCGATTTATTACAAGTCGTTTGTGATATTTATCGTAAATAAAAATAATTTACATTTTACATTAAACGTTAAAAGACATTTAAGACTAATTTTTATTAAATATATTATTGTTAATTTTAAAATTAATTTATTGTTATTTGACGTTAAAAATCAATTAAAAATTACTATTGTCACTTACCCGAAATATCTGCATGAGGAGTTTATTTACAATAATATTTTGCTTATAACACTAAACTTTTTAATTCACAATATTTAATTGTCATTAATATCGTTCAAATATTTCTAAAATATTATCCTCCATTATTTTCCATTTATCATATTTTCAAAATAAATATTACCACAGACACAGTTTAACTTCTTGTATTTAAAAGTTATATTATAAGAGTTTATACTTATACAAAATACTACGAATCGTGAAGTGAGAGAGTTGCTTTCCGTAGCGTTCGAGCTCCGCTACGACTGGTTATCAACTGGCGCTACGCAAGGACTACGCCGTAGTAAAGTTAGCCGCCTTTTTGGGAGTAATGAACATTTCTCGCCAAGAAAAACTTAAGCGTGACAAAATGGCATTGAACTTTCAATATTTTATTGATAAGCGACCATTCTGAGATATAAAAATATAACTGACGTGTTCGCAGTTTAAACAAGTGGAATGACGTAAATAGCACCAAGGTTTTTTTACAACTACGTCAGAACAACTCACTTACAAGAGAAGCCTTCAAGTTGTGAGGTAGGGATATTTTGGGCAACGTGACTTATCGACAAAGCATACTTGGCACCCCGGTGTCAGCTTCCTTCTTCTTGGCTTTTAATAAGACGCTGCTCGCCGTCTTCTTAGATGTATTTCAATAATTCTCTCGTATGATACTCACGAGAAGAAATTGAGTAGTCCTTTGCTTATCCATAAACCACTCACATTAATTGCGTCCTTTTCTTTACCAGAAACCACTCACATTTATATTCTTTGCAATTTAAAGAAAATATTGGATTGCAAATAAATAATCTAGATGGACAGTTAAACTTAGTACGATTTGCGAGCATAAATAAGAAACAAGGCACAAGTCAGGCCGCACATGGAATGTTTCTCACCTCTTGGCCTGAGCTCCCCAGTATGAACTTCTTCCACTTGACCGCATACAAAGTCGTACGATCCGATACGTCGATAACCAAGATCTCGCTGATCAGCTTGATTCTCTAGCGCTACGGAAGGATATCTCAGCATTTCTTACCACTTTTACCATGGCGATTGCTCCGAGGAATTGTTTGGAATAATTCTTGCCGCCGAATTGCAAAACTCGCTAAAAAGTAGTATAGGATGAGTGGTGATCCAGTACGGCGCGTTTTTCCCGAAACTTTTTCCCACGCACCACTTCTCTGTGGAACCTAACTTCAACGGATTTCCACATTGATACATTGATAAATTTATCACTAATGTAATAAAACTTTTTATTTGAATATATTAAAATCTTTTATATTATATTACTTTTTAAATTTTAAAAGTTCAATTCTTTTAAAAGTTTAAAATTAAAAAGAAATTGTTTTATAAAAACAAAAAACATTAGTCCAACTGACGTCTGAAATTATATATATTGAGATATAAAATATAAACTGAAAAGTGCAAATAAAGTATGAATAACATATAAATGTACAATGAAGAGATATTAATATTATTAATGGAGTCAGGCGTTACTTTGCGGAAATCCATCACTATTGACTGTCCATCAAAAGTTTTACTTAGCTAAGATCCGCGACAAGCAAAACAATAACAGAAAATTAATAATGTGTGTTTTCCTGCTGGATGAAGTGGATTTATTTGGAAAATTAAACCAAAAACTTACCGAAAATCGGCCATCAATTCCCCACCCATCAACCACTACACACAACACCAATCACATTACCACTTTTCCACTACCAATTGTTTTGATTGTCGCAGATCTTAGCTAAGTAAAACTTTTGACTGTCCACATAATGAAGAGATAAATAAGTTAATTTGACTTGGAAGAATTTCAATCGTCATAGAAGATAAAACCCCCTAAAGATCCCGTGTTTAGCCATAGCAGTACGGCTGGCAAGTTACAGTATCTTCAAAAAACAAGTTTACAAATACCTTGTATGTCGCGGATATCTAAGGGCGGTGTTGACTACTTTCCATCAGGCATCACGCTTGCTCGTTTGCCCTCCTATCCCATAAAATAAATAGCTCTCTGAGCGACTCTTAGCTTATTTTCATATAGTAATTCAAAAACATTACGGTTATAATTAATTAATTACTAATAATAATTGGACGCCCATCTGTCCAAGTTAGGTTTAGGTAAGTGGGTTAAATTTAAAATTCAATAAGCAGCTTTATTGTACACGGCTAGGATCGTGAGAAGGTTTCTTTCCTTGGATGCATAATCCTTCGTTTGCTTGGTTTATCCCACCACGAAGGATTAATAACCCTAGTAATAATATTATTTTTATAGTGATTTCTTTTATATTAATAATATTGTTATTAAGAGAGAAATATGTAAATAAGGAGATATGTAAATAAAATACCTTAATTATTTTAAAGTTATCATGTTTTAAATTTAATTTGTTTTAAACTTGTGATGTTCAGAATAATTTCAAGGATTGTGATATAATGAGCTCTCCGAGTCGGTTAATTTAATCTTATTCCTTGTAACAAACAAACTTCAGGGCTCGTGTTAATTTTAGGCTTCATTAATGAAAGTAACTTTCATGTTAATTTCAAATATCTCCCCCAACTGGCAGTTACTATCCAATTATTGCCACTTATTAAAACTTAGCTCTGCGAGGAATTACATTGAGGACTAAGTTCTTGTTTAGATTTAAAGAACACTTATTATATATATATATATATATATATATATATATATATATATATATATATATATATATTCACGCCTATCCCCCGCAGGGGTTGGCAGAGACCACAGAGCTCCATCCGCTGCCATTCATCGCAGCGAAACGGCTCGTCATTGGTCGCTTTTCGCCCTCGTGAGAATCAGGACGTGACGGGTGGCGAACCACGTCGCCGTCATTTTCGACAAATTAGGTATATTAAATTCGTCTTTAGTGAATCCCACGAGCCGCAAGGGAGGATGGAGGTCAGCCCCAGCAGAGCCCTGCATGCTGAGGTAAGGCACCATAGTCCCCGGGGAGCCCGACCCCGGGACGATCGGCACGTTTACGACTAGGCTCGCCCCTAGCCACGCATCCATTGGCACGGCAGACCGTGGATTGGCGGAGAGGAAGGGAAAGGATAGAGAAGAAAGGAAGGGGCAGGAAAGGAAATGCGGATTGGGGGGTAACCAGACTCGGAATAAACATTTAAAAATCCATATAAATATTTATTCCGATGCGGGAATCGAACCCGCGACCATTGACTCCGCGGGCGGAGAGCCCCGCCACTGAGCCAATCGGTCGACAATACGACGATAAGAACACTTATTAAGAGAGTTTTATATACTTTTAATCGATACTTTGAATCGTCCTTTATTTTCTTTTTGTAGAAAAAGTAATTAAATGAACTGGTGTTTCCTGACACCCATAAACATACATACATACATATCTTCACGCCTGTCTTCCTGTAGGGTTAGACAGAGATCACAGATCTCCATCCGCTACGATCCCGACACACCTTCCTTGCTTCCTTTCTCTCACATTCATCGTAGCGAAACGGCTCTCCGTTCATCGCCTTTCGACCTCGATATAATTGGGCTCCCGGCGGAGAGTGTGGCCGATCCAGGTCTACTTGCGACGCTTGATTTACAAGCTTTTACAATTATTGATTGTAATATTTATATACATAATTATTGATTGCACTATTTATATACATAATTATTGATTGTAATATTTATATACATAATTATTGATTGTAATATTTATATGCATAATTATTAATTGTTATATTTATATATTTGGATAGCATTTTAAAAAACTTGTTGTAGAGCTATGATAGCTCGAACGAACTAAATGAACCAAGGATGTATCACACCACAGAATATCGATATCAAGTGATAGCATTTTACTATTTTATCGCATTTCGTACGTAAGGCCAACTCCTTTCCCCTTCCTTTATGTCTTTCTCCCCTTCCCATTTTTCCCTTCTTCCTTTCCGTGGTAAATCCTTCTTCGCCCTCCATTATTTACATCCTCACGCTTAGGTAGGCAAGCTTCTGAAGTGCCTTTGTTATTGAGGATGTCTATTACTCCTTTACCTATCTATTCCATTTAAAAAAATAATCTCGTGTGTGTGTGTGTCTACTAATGTAATCTATCTCGACAAATTTGTTGATAGGTGAACGGAGTGTGTGATCTTGCATATAAACGATATTATAACTTAAGCCGAAAGCTCTTAATGGATCCCATGGTCCATTTAAAGATTAAATTTTAACAATATTTTATCTCACAGAGTATTCAACTGGATCATAAAGTGCTTTGTATTTTAACAACTGGTATTGTCTGCAAACGACCCTTAGGCTCATTGATAAAGTAGTCTTCTGATACAATACAAGTCTTCTAGGTTCAAATCACGATCGAAACTAATATTTATTTAGACATAAATATTATCATTTGAAACTCTAGGTTTTGTCAGTCTAGGAATTGTCCGCCAATCACATCGATAGCAGGAATCTTTTCAAAGATTTGTAAGAGGGAATGGCTTTTCTGTTTGCACAAATTTTCAACATCAATCATCATCATCATGATCAACAATAATAATCATCAATCATAATCGTCAATCATCATCATCAATAATCGTTAAGGGTCCAATATCACTTATTTTATTTTTATACACACTATCAGAACACAATTGAACAGAATTACGATCAGACTAGCAATGAATGAATCAATTTATTTAATCGAATGAGTGTCGTCCCGAATGCCTTTCGGATTTTATATAAAAAGAATCGAGACGGCGAACAAAAACAGTGATCAATGAATAAATACTGTGACAATAAATATTAAAATAGATTTGCTTCAACATAGCAATAACATCTTTTATAACAAACAAACGAAATTAATTCAAAGCAATAATTTAAATATAATTTAAAATTCAAAATATGTACATAACTAGATATATTAATTTTACATAAGTCTATATTTATCTAATTTTACATAATTCTAATACACCCACAGGCACATAGATTATCCATCTAACAAAACTCAAAATGTGTATTATCATGACTATATATGCAAAAGGTGTAAAAGAGGTTCCATTTATTTCACAATACCTTTTATTATGTTAATTAATGGGAAATGAAGGTCTCTCATACTACTTAATGAAAGAGAAACAAATGTTTTGTTAAAAATAAGTAAAATGGCTTTACTCCATTGAACGCGGATTAAAATTTTCCCTCCCTTCAGCTTCGTCAGATTTTATGGTATTATGTGAAAGTTATTTATCGTTTTTTTCAACTTTAAAAGCATCCTGTTTAGCAATTTATTCCGTTCGGCGCTTCAGCTCTTTGAATCTTGACCTTCTTGACAACTTTTAATAATAATTTTCTATTTCACCTTGTCTCTGCCTTCCTTTTATTGCTGAAATTTTTGAGAATGTATCACCACGATGACTGATTTGGTCGTCGAAAAACCGTCGAAATACCAGACACGAGACGAAATAACAGAAGAATAAAACAATTCTTCTAATTCAACAACCTTGAGAAATAATCTCCGAAACATAGTCTTTCATTAAGTAGGGAGGATTTGTATGCGTTTCGTTTTATCAGGAGAATTAATGACCTTAAGACCAGCGCCCTTGCAATAGTAATGCCACCTTCCATGGTAAGCAACCAGGGTCACGTATAGACATCCCTAATACCAAGGTCATAGGAAGAAGAAAGGAATCAAATGCAGAGATCGCAACACGTATTTTCACGATGTGGTATTTTCACGATCGGGTCCATTCGTCCTACCTTACACTAATATAGGATTCGCTCCCACGTGAAATCCTCCTGTCGCCGCCTGGCTCTCGCGAAGAGGGAGAGCCAGTGACAGAGCCAACGTAATAGGTTCAGCCACATCTCGACGACGCGATGTCGTTAAAGGAGGCTCAAAAATCGCTGGGATCAGCGACATCTAGAGGGGGAAAGGGCTTTTAGGATTATGTCTGGATGTTGACCGCTACGTCAAGCACACTATGAATCTTGCCACAGTATTCTGTGTAATCTTGCGGACGAGTATGTATTTTCTTTTAGTGCTATGATGATCGTCTGGTTTGTCTCATAGACTCTACTTTTACGGTACCTTAAGAAAAAAGTCCCTAAGGAGATAATTCAGCCAGGGGATATCTCCGAAACGGTTTATTCATTTGTTAATGAAGAAATCACGAAGAAGCTCCATGGTCTCTCTAGCAGTGTGAGGCGTAGCGCCATCTTGTTGAAACCATATGTAAGAAATGAAGCCAGGATGATCTGTCAATATTGGCAGAAAATAATCAGTAAGCCTGCGTTTACTGATTATTCGACCTACAACCTATTTCTGCTACCGGATACCCTATATATTTAACATTATCTCTTCTTATTATTATGGCCATTTCTTATATTTTTATTTCAGATTCAGTTGAAAGCATTAACAAAAATCCTTTCCTACTTCACATTATTCCATTAAAATAGCCGCAGGAAAAAAAATAAATTGTTATTTCAGGCACTATTTTGATAAGTGAAAGCATTTATATGATTCGTATATTGTAAGACGGTTTTAGAAAAAAATTATCAGTTTTAGTTATTTTTCTTCCTTTATTTCGTGGCAATTACCTATAACTATTATGCCAGTATCAAGATAAATATAATGTAACATCAAGTATCTTGAAATGTTACTTGTCAGCTTAACACGTTACGTCTTGATAAAATGGTGGCCATTCTACCAAAATCTTCTATAGATTTTTACAGTCAACTTAAAAAGTCACGCCTTAATTTATATTGTGCAATACGCCATCACAGTTAAACATTATTAATAAGTTAAACGTTATAATAACATAAGATTATGAAAATAAATAAAAACACAACGTCACTGATGTAAGTTAGCAGAAAAAGTTTTCATTATTTTACATTATATTGAAACAAAAGTTTACAAATAAAAATCTACACACACTATACAAACGCCATTACACATAAAAAAATGATTCATCTGCAATAATTTAATATTAATCAAATTTTTAAGTAATTATAGCCTAAATATAACATATAATACGGACTTTTCCCGCCCACTTACATGTGACGTTGTGTTTTTATTATCTTGTATTATTAATAGTTATTTTGTTTAATTGTGGTGGCGTATTATGGAATATAGTTCGATTTAGGTGTATAAGTGAAGTGAAATGAAATAAATGCATGTATCGTGACTTTTTAAGTTGACTGAAAAAGTCCTACAAGGTTTTGGTAGATCAGCCACCACTTGTCAAGACTTGACGTGATAAGCGAACTAGTCACATTTCAAGAGATTTGATATTATTACATTTAACTTGACACTGGCATAATAGTTATGACTAATTGACATCAAAGAAAAGAAAAGAAAACATATAATACGAGATTATAAATACAGTTGAAATTTTTATTCCGTAGTTCTTGACATAGGATAATGCTATTATATTTCTACACGTGGTTTTCATACTCTTCTCTTTCATACACTTTTTGGTATTTAGTTGATACAATGGCAAATGTTAGTAAGGGAAAGGAAGAAACACCGTAGTTAAAAGAATAGAAATATAATAATCCATATACCCCGAATTTATATTAAAATATTTAAGTTATGTTGAAAATATTTTTAAACAGTATACGTTTTATGAAACATGCCAGGCGCACTGTATTGTTTTCTATTTTTTACTAAATCCGTATAAAACTACGATCCACCCAGCACCGCTTTTGGGATTTAAAAAAAATACTTTCAACATTTTCCCAACAAATTGTACATAAAGCTATATTTAAAAGGTTGCACAGAGAGAAAACCTGTCTCTTCTATAAAATATGTATTTAGCTGGAAAAATATATTCTTCATTGTGCACCAGAAATAACGTTAATTATAATTTAAAATTCATACAAAACAGTGTTTCTCATTAATAGAGATATTTTTTTAGACAAAGATTGTCTTAATCGATTGAAAGACTAGTAGTAATCGATTAAATATAATCATTAATAATAGCTGTAGCAGTCCACTTTTCGACATTAGTCTCCCACAAATTTTAGGGTTGAGACAAGACATATCATCTCTAAGAAATATCACTTAACATAAGAGCAAGGTAATTCAGACAAGATATAAATTAATTAAGTAAAAGCAAGGCTAGGACATAGTATAATGCAAGCATTATGTTCCCATTACCGTGCGTAATGTGACCTAACAAGAGTTACGTACCCCTCTGTCGTCGCTTCTTACTGCGCTAATGTAAAGTGATCTATATAATTAATTCAAGTTGAAAGTTAATTTGAGATTTTAACACTAAATACTTCTTGTTAAATTGTCCTTTCTGTATTGTATAATATTATGTGAAAAATATATGTATGTTGACAACCAAGCTCAGTAGCAGGGCCGCCTGCTCGCAGAGTCAATGGTTCGATCCTCGCATCGGAATAAATATATGTATGGATTACAATTGTTTCCGAGTCTGATAGCCCCGCCAATCTGCATTGGACAAACGTGGTGGGTTAACGTTCCTCCGGAAATGGAGGCCCGTGCTCAGCAGTGGAACAAATATGGGCTGTTAAAAAAATATGTATGTCATATAGAGGTCACATATAGGTCAGAGAGTATCTTTGCCTAGCCGCCTGGCACGACATTGGCACCTTCAAAAACAAGCCTATACATATATAAAAGTCCGCCAAAGCTTCCGTGACTCCTGTGGTGTCGCTGTGGCCTTAATTGCATTCCATCAGGCAGCACGCTTGCTCGTTTGCCCTTCTATCCCATTAAAAAAGATGTTTTTTTTTGTGAAAGAAGATGGCAAAAGAGCAAGCGAGAAGGAAAAGACGTTGGCATAGCTTGGATTGGATAAGTGAAAAGAACCATATTTCTATTATAAAAAATTATACATAGATTTTAGCAAGGTAACCTTTTAATTTTGCATATTTTAATCTTAATTTAATCGGAGACCGAAATTGTTCAGTTGCTAAGTTTTAAGAGCTGCTTTAGAAATCAAAGCTTAAATAAATATATGTATGTATGGACTATAGCTAGGCTCACTTTTGGAGTAGAGGAGTCGACCATACTTGAGAAGTCGAAGCCTAGATCAAAGGCAATAAGTAGCAACTTATTTTATGATAAATGTACAACATTATAACTGCACATATGTATATAACTAATTATTACCAATATATCGAAAGATTCGAAAATATTTTAATATGTATAAAATGGTGGATTAGTCAGGGCATCTTGAGGGTTGAACTCCTTCTGTGTTTCGGTGTTCCATCAGTCCGTCCTCGAAGAGCGTGATGAGTTAATGTTCACTACTCATCATCATCAGCGGCGCTAAAGCCGCAGGTGGTACTTGGCCTGGTCCAGAACGTCCCTTCAGTTCGATCTATTCCTCGCTCTCTCCCTCCGTCACACCGAGAATTTTAATCGACTTCGTCTTGCTACCTGAGTTTTGGCCTGCCTCGGTTTCTTCGCCCGTCCAGTTTATAATTCAGTAAATGTTTGTGGGCTCTGATTTCACCCATTCCTTCTAGATATCTTGCTCACCGTAAGCGTCCAATTTTATTGGTGTTAATGACATAAGGCTCCTTGTATGTGTGGCAGAGCGCGTACTTATACCAAGTACCAAGAGATGGCGATCTCTCATTTTCCAGCACTCCACCGGAAATGTTCACTACTCCTTCTGTAAAAAATATTAACAAAAGTTTTTGATATTTTAAAGTTTAATAAATAAAGCTAATATTTTTGCTAAGCTAATATTTTTTTACAGTTCATAACAAAAACTGTCCGGTTGTGAGGCACTGAACGGAAATCAATTGTCATTTTATATCCGTTGGTTGCCACCATAGTCACGATCCACTCTCCGCGTCTTAACTATCACCACTCCCTACGTTTCCGGGAAATCTTATTTCATTTTACCCAGCACCAGTGGAATTTTTATAATAATAATAATTATCATTATTTTTATAAAAATTATTTTATATTAATAATATTTATATTAAGAGAAAAATATGTAAATAAAGCAGAATAATAATAATATTTCTTTATTTGCATAATGTGAGGTATAACAAGATGAAAAAAGACGTATAAAAGCTCTATCACATCGCCGCTTATGGCGTACAAATTTCATTAATTATTACGTACATAGAGATCTAAATATATAAGTCGCTTATGGTTACAAAGCATTAAATTATCAATAAACTGTTACATTGTCATTAAAATTATAATTGATTTATCTATTACATACATCGATCTAACTTTTAAAGCAAAAAAGTCCTTAATATTATAAATATTGCCATCTATTAGCCATTCATATAGTCTATTTTTAAATAATCTTGTGTTCAATTGTTTTAATTCATGAGGTATGGTTATATATATAGTATATATATATATATATATATATATATATATATATATATATATATATATATATATATATATATATATATATATATATATATATATATATATATAGATAGATATAAATATTGTTGTAGATGTGTCTACACATAAACAATAATAAAATAATAAGCTTTTGATATATTTACTCAGTCTGGGGTTACAATCCGGCACTAATCTTTGAAAATCACGCCGGTGAAGATTGTTGAATTGAAATTAATTTTCCAATTATTATATATTTTGATGAGTTGAATGCTTTCCATCAGGTGACACGCTTGCTCGTTTGCCATCCTATTCCATAAAAAAACTTGAAACACACGAGTCTTGCTGTTACTTCTCTTAAAATATATTAAAAAGGCTTCAAATTTAAAAATACATATACGAACCGTGACTTCAAAGTTCTCTATACGTGCAATTATAGTTTCGTTTCAGAGAAAACGTAGTGTAGTTCCTTTGACAGTTTCATTTCAGTGCAGCTAAGATACGACTCGACAAACTTTTATGCTTTCAATTATTTTCTTCAATACATCGCAAGCGTGTCGCCTAATGGAAAACAATCAACGCTTCCTATAGAAATCCGCAACATAGATATTGCGGATGCGTTGTCAGTCTTTGAGAAATCTCTATATTTAATATTTTCTTCTGTTTGAACATGACGACCGATTGGCTCAGTGGCGGGGCCCTCCGCCCACGAAGTCAATGGTCGCGGGTGCAATTCCCGCATCGGAATAAATATATATATGGACTTATAAATATTTATTTTGAGTCTGGTAACTCCCCAAATCCACATTTCCGTTCCTGCTCTTTCCTTTCTTTTCTATCCTTTCCCTTCCTCTACGCCAATCCACGGTCTGCCTGCCAAAGATGCGTGACTAAGGGCGAGCTTAGTCACAAGCGTATCAACCGTCCCGGGATCGGGCTCCCCTGGGTACTATGGTGCCTTGCCTCAGCATGCAGGGCTCTGCTGGGGCTGACCTCCATCCTCCCTTGCGGCTCGTGGGCTTCACTAAGACGAATTTAATATACCTAATTTGTTAAAAAAATGACGGCGACGTGGTCCACCACCCGTCACGTCCTGATTCTCACGAGGTGGTCTCTGCCAACCCCTACGGGGGATAGGCGTGAATATATAAATAAAAGAAAAAAATTTAACATGTAAAATATTAGCCATATAAAATGATTTAAAATATTAAAATGTTTACACAGAGAAATGATTAAATGGTTTTCCTCGCTAGCATGTGTGGAGTGAGCTTCTTTTGTTCAATTATATTTTCATTGAGATCGTGCAAGCATAATACAAAGAATGGGAGGAGTTAAGAAATAAATTACCTTTTGTCCCATTGCTGGCAGTATTCGGCACGAATTCAAATACGCGCTTAACTTAAAGCAAGTTTATGTGAAAGCTTTTTAAATGATAAAGCCATGCCAGAATCATACCGGCGAAATATCACATACTCACGGATTATCGGCATTAAGTAGTAATATATTTCTTTTTAACCATCAAAACACAAGCATACACATTTCTCAAGGGCTGGCAACGCTTAGGCGAAATAGCACATACTCACGGATTATCCGCATTATATAGTAATGTATTTCTTTTTAACCATCGAAACACAAGCATACACATTTCTCAAGGGCTGGCAACGCTTAGGCGAAATAGCACATACTCACGGATTATCCACATTAAGTCGTAATATATTTCTTTTTAACCATCGAAACACAAGCATACACATTTCTCAATGGCTGGCAACGCTTAGGCGAAATATTACATACTCACGGATTATCCGCATTAAGTAGTAATATATTTCTTTTTAATCATCAAAACACAAGCATACACATTTCTTAAAGGCTGGCAAAGCTTCTACAATTCCTATAACACTGCGGATGTCTGTCGGTAGCGTGTGTTGATTGCTTCCCATCAGGGGACACGACAGCTCATTTGCAACAATTTAAGTTGCCGCAATGAAAATAAATGGAAAAAATACATAAGGGAGGTTCTTTTTATAGCAGTTAGACAATATAGTTATACGAACGTTTCGTTTAGTGTATAAAACAGCATATCGATTCGTTCAAAAAACAACCATAGACTTAAATCGATTCTCGATCGAGATTTAAATCGTTCGAAATGAAAGATATAGATAAAAAATAGAACTTGTCGAACCTTGTCAAAACACGTTTTTGACAACCACGGCTGTGTTTGTAAAATAGTTTATATTTAAATCAGTTTTATACGCCAGAGCAGGCAAACGAACATGCGGGTTACCTGATGATCACCTAAATGATCACCGTCGCCTATCGATATCCACAATGCCAGAGGCGCGCGCTGCCAGCCTTTTGTAAACACATACGCTCTTTTCTTGAATACCCTTACGTCATATTCACGTGGGAACATCGCAGGTGTTAAATCATTCCACTTTTGTACAGTTCACGGCAGAAAACTGCGATTAAATCGCACGATGGTAGGCGGCCAGCTATCCACGTGATCAGGACGCAACTATTTCTATTTTTATCCACGTAGTTCCTTTCGCCGTTTCTTCTCCATCTAGAGGAATCTCATTACGAAATGGTTGTAAAAGCTTGATTGTTAGCAGACTGATGTTTGACAAATAAATGTAATTTCTAATTGTCGAAAACTCGAAGCGTTATATATAGCGTAAATCACCGACGACTTTGGTCCTCCAGTGGATTTCTGGAGAGAAACCCCGAGCATAGCCTTTTCTATATTTTGTCTCTAATATCTATACGTCTCGTAATGACGACGTATTTGAACAATAACTTCACGATACCCATTTGTTCCTTTGTTAAGATCATGTAAGCCTTTTAACATTATTTACAACTTTGAGCTTTTAATCTTAGCAATTAAGATACGCTTGGACATGGGACTGAATGTAGAATTATTCTAAATATTTATTCTAATTTATGTAATGTGTTTGATTTGAAAATTATTAAGCAGTACTTTTTCAACGTTGATATTGACGTTGCATTTATTTATACAACCCATATGTCCCACTACTGGGCACGGTCCTCCCCATTTCTAGAAGAATGGCCATATACCTACGTCGATTGTCCAAAGAGGATTGGGCAAGGTACCCAGTTTCGAAATAAATATTTCCAGTTCATACACTTATTTCTCTTTTTACACGAATTTGATTGAACACGAATTAAAAAGAAAAAACAATTCTCTTTTTACACGAATTGTTTTGTTTTAACATGATTAATATTATTCTATAATTGTTTTGTTTTAACATGATTAATATTATTCTATAATTGTTTTGTTTTAACATGATTTTTAATGTTGTATGAATTGTTTTGTTTTAACAAGATTTTTAATATTCTAAGAATTGTTTTGTTTTAATACGATTTTTTAATATTCTGTGAAACGTTTTGTTTTAACACAATTTTTAATATACTATGAATTGTTTTGTTTTAACACGATTTTTAATATTCTATAAATTGTTTTGTTTCAACACTATTTTTAATATTCTATGAATCGTTTTGTTTTAACACGATTTTTAAAATTCTATGAATTGTTTTAACACATCTAAACATGATTCGAAATGAAGAAATTCGCTTGAAGGCCAAAGTCACCAGCTATCCAGTTTGGCAAACCTGTAGTGGCATTTGTCTAGTAGGGTTTAATCACCCTTTTTATATTGTATTTGGTAAATAGCTTGCTTTTTGGCATACTTCTCCCATAAAACAAGTTCTAAAAATATGTATAAACGAGAAAACATTTTTGTTAACCATTTAATGTAAGCCTGTGATAATAGAAATCAAAGACCTTACATTTAGCATTCATTTATATTCAGCGAATGTAACTGTGAAGCCACTTTACCAACCGCGTCTTCAATGTCACGTGTTTTTCGGTTCCGGAAAATCTAATTTTAATAAATGTCGTTCATGAAATTGAGTTTTGAAAATTTTTCAACTGTTGAACGTGCGACTACAGTCTTCGCTCACAATGAAAGTTTCGCCTTCATATCTGGTGTTTTTATTCATTGTTCATCCATCAAACAAATGGCTATCCAACCTAGCATATAATTCTACAGAATTAATATTAAATAAACATTAGCTTAGTAGGACAAAATAAAATAAAATAAATTCAGACACAGACACATGTAAAAAAAAATATTTTTGGTTTGTATAACTTAATAAAGTTTTTTTTTTTAATTTTAAATTTGCATAGTTATATTAAGTATAGCAAGAAAATAATATATGTAACTCATAAATATGTCACAGAAGGGAACCGTCTGCCGTAGTACAGGGTTCGCCCTAGTTCGGCGGACGGGGAAACAAAAATTGTAAACTTATCAATGAACAATAAATATATATTATTATTATTCATTTATCTGCGTGCAAACTGAACTCTGAAATCCCTAAACAAAATGCAGCAAAGCATGAAATGAAATGAACTGTTTGCATGCAAAAAACAGCAGGTGATAAATGGAGTTAGTATTTACATTCCGGAAATAAGATATTTATTTATTCATAATGTATATTTATTATTTATTAAAGGCGGACTTAACGCCAGAAGGTATTCTCTGCCAGTCAACTTTTGAAAAAGATAGTAGTAAGTACAAAAACTATATTATTAAATGCATATATATGTATGTATTTGATTATATTACACTTACATCAGAAAAAAACAAATCAAAAAATAATATTTTACAACGATAAACCGGTAAGACAGTAAATAATCTCATTTAATATTTATATTAAGTACATTTTATATTTAAATTAATTTCTTTTTGAATAAATTAATAACCTATATTCTAGAATGAGTCTACCACGATAATTTAATACGGGCTAGCGGTTTCAGTGCCTTTGAAAACGTTCGCCAGCATTTAAATTTTGCTGAGATGTTTACATTACTGAAAATTACTTGATATTACCATATCTAAAATTAAAAATACCCAATTTAATGTAAACGTAAGGTAATATTCAAAAGACGAGCGTTTGTGATCTAAATCTTATTTTTAATAACAACTCAAATATAATACAATATATTAAAATTTCTTATAATATACTACTATTTAAACCAAAAATTTGAAAATTTTGGAGAATGATTAATGATAGATGATGATAATGGAGAATATCTAAGAACGCTTTATCAATATCACAAAAAGTGCTACAGACGTGGGTGGACCTTCTGGTCCAGATCATTCCAGTCCGATCTATTCCTCACTCTCTTCCTCCTCACAGGTACAGTTTTAAAATATCGGTCAACTCCGTCTTGCCACTTGAGTTTTGGCCTGCCTTAGTTTCTTCGCCCTTTTGGTCAGATTATATGAACGAAATATTCGATGTTACTAGATAGATAGATAAATTTATTTTCTTCTGCAATAAAACATATTAAAGTACATATTAAATTATAACATATTATTTCACAATACATACAAATGGAAAAGGGCGATAGCTCAGTCAAAACCTCCACTCATTGAGCAGACAAACTGATTTTCTTCCACCGCCCGACTCTCACGGAGATGCAGTGCAGCGCAACTTGGAAAACATACATATACTTGTGATTGACCCTACATATAAACTTATATCATTGTATGATCAAGCCTTATATACATCAAAATCATGACAGAAATCTGAAAGTTATAACATGTAGTTCTTATACTATTTCTAATCGCCATTATTTATTTTGCAACCACTAATTTTTCTCGTAATAACGATTCTTTCCTCTTTCTGCCTTTTGTACTTTTGATAACACATTTCACTTATGAAGTGATAGCCGATTCGGCTACATTTAAGTGCCCAAGTGCAAACGAACACTCTCATAAATACACTCTTGTCTGAATTGTCCTTTATACAATAGAACGATAATTCAGATATAATGTCTTCAAGCTTTATATTTTATTCACGGCTCATATAAAAATAGGTTTCATCACAATCACTTGGATTTCCACACGGCATCAACGTGTGATTTAGTCGCGATTTTCTGCCACGAACTGTGGAAATGTTGAACAATTTACCACCTGCGGTATTCCCACGAGATTATGACATGGGGGTATTCAAGAAAAGAGTGTATGTACATAGTCTGCTATAAAAAATATATCCTACTGTTGAGCACGGGCCTCCCCATTTCTGAACGAACGGACATAAACCCACCACGCTTGGCCAATGCGGATTGGACTCAGTATATATACATCTGTAGGTCACACATATACAAACACATTTATTCCGATGCGGGGATCGAATCCGCGATCATTGACTATGTGGGCGAGGAGCCCCGTCACTACGCAAATTGGTCTTCAAGATATGTGTATTAAACAAACAAAATATATCCATGGATCTTAAAACATTTCTTTTTCTTAAATAACAAAAGTCGAACGATAAACACTTTCGTTCGGCAATTATTTTTAAGATGAAAGGAAAACGTTTCAAAGCTTTACGAGTGGCGAAAGGGAAACAATGATTTTATTCGTTATAACTGTTTGAGGGAGCAATTTGAATTTAAATCTCAACAGAGAAATACACGGAGATCCGAAGGGTAGTTAGTTTAAGCGGGTCCCAAATACAAAATTGGGTTAAGCGTGAAGGAGTGAATAAAATGAAACTCGGACCTTTATAAATAACCAAATAAAAGCAATTATAATTGTAGTTCAAGCACTTTTGTGGAGAATCATACCAAGTTATTCGAAAATTAACCATTAATTCATACATGAATGAATTTTGGTTAATTCTGTGAACATACATATATACATATCGTCACGCCTGCTTCCTGTAAAGGTAGGCAGAGACCATAAATCTCCATCTGCTACGATCTCGGCATACTTTCCTTGCTTCCTCCACACTCATCACTCTCTTCATGCAAGCTCGTCAGTTAAGGGTACTCTTCTATCTATCGGGATCTAGCCTTGTTAGATCTATAGGAATCTAGCCTTATTAGATCTATAAGATCCCCATAGAATATCCTTTCTTAAAAACTTCAGCAATTTGGTCAAGGTATGTTTTCCTTGGTTTTCCCCTACCGACCCTTTCACCCACTTATTAGATCTATATGGATTATTTAGCCTTATTAGATCTATATGGATTATTTAGCCTTATTAGATCTATATGGATTATTTAGCCTTATTAGATCTTAGGGATATAGCCTTTCTTAAAAAATTCAGCAATTTGGTCAAGGTATGTTTTTCTTGGTCTTCCCCTACCGACCCTTCCACCCACATCTGCAACGTAAATTTCTTTTGCCAGTCGATCTTCAACTAGCTCTCTCTGTGCCCAAACCATCTAACCATCCCTTTCTCAACTTTTGTCGCGACACCTTCTTTTACTCCACATCGCTCTCTTATATCTTCATTCCATATTCTATCATTTCCACTGCATTCTGTTTGCTTTCATGAATTTTCTGCCAAACCCATCTTTCACTACCGTACATCAGAGTCGGTACGACCACTTCCTGATACACCGCCAGTCGGGCCATTTTAGACACATTCTAACTTTTAATAAGCAAATGTAGGGCTCCATTAACCTGGTTGCCAGCTTTCACTCGCCTTTCAATGTGACCACATTTTCCATCTCTTGTAAACAATAATCTAAATAAATAAATTCATTCACTTCCTTAACTTTTTCTCCTGCAACTGAAAATATAAGTAATTTTATTATTTTAATATTTCTAATATGTAGAGACAAGTGACACAGCAGCTAGCTAAGCGTAAACTGGTTTTATTAACACACACCATAGTAATGGTCGCAGTCACAGATAACATATAATTATAGATACACATACCAAACAGTATTTAATTTAGTTTTTTGCATTTGACCCTAAAATCCAACTTTACAATTGTGAATGGAGGTATTTATGAAGAAATATATATTTTATTTCTGGCTTTTATATTTATTATTTTTTATATTTTTTTATAAGAAGCTGCTCCTAATTATTTCTCCTATTTATTATTATTTTTGTTTATATGAGACAAGAATAATTGATTTTGTTATTATACAATTATCTATTATAATAATGTAATGTGTTTTAAAATAAACTGTTGTTTTCACATGAAATAAATAAATATTGATATAAAATCATTATTCGCATATCTTCTCTCCGTAGCTTAATTGAAAAATAAATGAAGAAAAAAATTCAACAGTAACTGGCCACATAAGGGCGAAAATAATACGTTTTCTAAGATTGAATTTTACAAGATTACTTGTGAGTCTTAACATTAGAGTGTCAGAGGGAGTTCACATAGCAAAGATTAAGATCTGGGAAAGTTTCATTTTTGTATTCGGTCTTGTCTAGACGATGGCACTTTAGAATATGCATTTTTTTTTGTGTTAATACTTTGTTTTATATGACTGTCCTTAACTTTTCGAAGTACTATAATCCCTGCTCTCAACATATGAAACGTGTTGAATATAAATATATTTTTAGCTCATTTGCAAAAAATGTATTTTTATATTTTTGACTATCAATACTAAGAGCACTGCATTGCCTACATTACAGGAGGGAAAGAAAAAATAATAGAAGAGAAAGACGGAGATAGCAAAAAAGTATATCTCTCTCTCTCTGTAAATAATCAAACATACTCTCGGACTTTTCCCGCCAACATCAGAGACGTTATATTTTTATTTCATTTTCATAATATTATATTATTTTATCAGTTATATTGTTTAATTGTGGTGGCGTATTATACAATATAGTTCGATTAAAGCGTATAAGTGAAGTGATGCGAAATAAATGCTTGTATCGTGACTTTTTAAATTGACTGCAAAAGTCCTTAGAAGGTTTTGGTAAAATAGCCACCATATCAAGACGTACGTGACAAGCTGACTGGTTACATTTTAAAATATTTAATATTATTGTATTTTATTTGACACTGGCATAATAGTTATAACTAATTGCCATCAGAGAAAACAAAAAAAACATTAAATATCTATATTTTCATATAAAACACACACCATAGAACGAACAAAAAGTAAAAGGAACTTTATTTTCTCCCGCTGACCTGTGACACAGCTCTAACATTAAATTCCGAAACTTTATCGTACTCCAAACCAAGGTAATAAAGGCTTTACCTCTACAGAGAACAAATCTCAGAGACGCTTATATGTACTTTAAAACTATTCCCAAAGCTTTCGTTCAGTAGACGTTATCGAGAGAAGTGATAAATCAAAAGACACTTAAGTATGGGTCAATACCAGATAGTCGCCCTTCAGAATACAGAGTGTGAACTGTCTTCTTCTATATCGTCATGCTCTTGGCAAAACAGTCGTGGTTGTTATTAATAATTGTGGCCTGTTTAACGGGAAACCGCAATTCATCCATCACGGCTGCTTCCTTCATGCATTGAGAGCGTGAAGACCGCTCTCAGTGCATGGTCTGGTCTGTCCACCGCATCGGAAATCTGCCACACACTCGGGTTCCTTCCACTTCTCCCTGCACTACACTAAAGAGCATATCTGTTCGTTAAAGGCTGACAACATATCTGCGACGCCTCCAACGGTGCGGATGTTTAGGAGCGGCGGTGATCGTTTACCAAAAGATGACCCGCATGCTCGTTTGCCTTCATTACTATAAAAAAAAATCGGAGGCAGTCATAAGGACTGCCGTTTATTTACCGATTTACTGAAGTGAAAACTTAAAACTGTATTTTGAAACTACAAACTAATTGTATTATAATATTATATTAATTATATAAGGAAGTAAAAATTGAAATCTGAAGAAGAAGAAATATTTTTTTTTTATATATATTCACGCCTACCCCCAGCAGGGGTTGGCAGAGACCACAGAGCTCCATCCGGAGCCATTCATCGCAGCGAAACGGCTCGTCATTGGTCGCTTTTCGCCCTCGTGAGAATCAGGACGTGACGGGTGGCGAACCACGTCGCCGTCATATTTCGACAAATTAGGTATATTAAATTCGTCTTAGTGAATCCCACGAGCCGCAAGGGAGGATGGAGGTCAGCCCCAGCAGAGCCCTGCATGCTGAGGTAAGGCACCATAGTCCTCGGGGGAGCCCGACCCCGGGACGATCGGCACGCTTTCGACTAGGCTCGCCCCTAGCCACGCATCCATTGGCACGGCAGACCGTGGATTGGCGGAGAGGAAGGGAAGGATAGAGAAGAAAGGAAGGGGCAGGAAAGGAAATGCGGATTGGGGGGGTTACCAGACGCGGAATAAACATTTATAAATCCATATAAATATTTATTCCGATGCGGGAATCGAACCCGCGACCATTGACTCCGCGGGCGGAGGGCCCCGCCACTGAGCCAATCGGTCGGTCTATTTAGAAATATTTTAATATGTATATATTTATGTGTATATTATATATATGTATCCTCTTATTTATCTAGTATGTATTGTTATGTATATTATTATTATTTTTTGTTGTTGTACACTTATTTCTATCCTCACAGCTTATCTTATCTCTCTTTCACTCCTGGGTTTGCTGGAAGATAACTCAATTTTGAGTTAAGCTCGCCCTTGTACATCTTCTTTCCTTTGAATTCTTGTATTTCCTGTTTTGTATACAATAAAGTATTAAATGAAGTCTTAATAATAAATAAATAATTTACATAAATAAAAATTTATAATAATATAATTTAATTAATAATATTTTTAATAAATAAATAATATATAAATAGTTTTAATATTTTAACAATATATACCTTAAGCATTAGCATATTGCTGACGTGATCCCAGAGTCATGTAATGCGGCTATAGAAGTTTTCACTTCAAAAAAAATATATTTTAATGTGAAAATCAAACCTAAAACTTTTGGCGCCGAAAGCTAATTCAATAAAAAACCGAATTGCAGCCTGTGTCAATTTTTTTTTAAGAGAGATAAGGCACCTAAATATTCAAGATTTATTTTACAGCATCCGTGTTCGTCGATACTGAAATCTAGGAAAACCACAGACTGTTGCAAAGGGATAATTAGAAATCTTGAGAGAGCTTTTTCCGTTCTGGAATAGACTAGTATTACGACAGTAATGAGTAGCTTTCCTTGGTCTTTCCTAGCATGTCATATACATACATAGAACCTGCAGTCACTTACCACGTAAGGTGTATTTACACACCACTGAGATAATTAAGACGTCTATCTATTTTGTATACCTAAATATTTTTTATGTGATTTACTATGGGTACACCTTTTACAATAGGCAAAGTCAAAGGCTTTTAGACGCACATCATCCCTCAGTCAACCTGTGGGTTGATGGAAAATATTTTTAGGTACAATTCAAAAAGGAAAATAATAAGTTCATATATATATATATATATATATATATATATATATATATATATATATATATATATATATATATATATATATATATATATATATATATATATATATATATATATATCTAAGAGCTTGTGAACGATGTTAAAGTAATCGGAGAGACAAAGGCGCATAGACTCTATGACTCCATTGGTTCATCTGGAGAGGATGGGATGAGTGGATCCCACAGCCAAAAGGGCATACGTGGCAATACAATCCAAACGGTCGCCAGGTACAGATGGAGCGACGCAGTGATCGCTGACCTTAGCGAGCTTCGGGCAGGCAATTAGCGAAAGATTGCTCACCATTGTGACCAATGACGGGTTCTCTCGGAAGCCAAGACTCACTTTGGGATCGCTGTGCCGGTGAAGTAAGTAAATAGGCATGTGCTGTCCCTCTACCAAGGAGTGAAACATGCTCTTCGTATATACCATTTACTTATATTTAGATTATATATATGCGAAGTAATAAAGTCAAAGTAGATTAATAACGTAATTTCTTACGTAATTAATCTACTTTGACATCGATAAGACCAATTTCTGCAGCTGCTTCGAGCCAAATTCCTAGTATTCCCCTCCCCCTACCCCGCTTGCTCGGTTACCAGAAGCTATTAATAAAGATACATAAACAACATTACCTGATATCAAATGATCGCACACTACACATTTAATAGGTTGTCCGGAGTGTTCGTGCCGATATTTTAGGACAATTAAAACGCAGCTCATTAAAATATTTATATACATTTATTAAAATATATAGGTACCATTCTAATTGACGTAATGTCGAGCGTAGGTTTTTCTTGATTTCTGTTCTAATCATATCTTCGTTTTTGGTGGAAGAAATATCCAGCTTTAAACCGAGCAAACCACTTTCACATAATTCTTTCGGCTACAACATCCTCACCATAAACAGCACATATCTTATTTGCCGCTTGTGAGGCATTTTTGCCCTTTCGGAAAAAGAAAACCGATTGGCTCAGTGGCGGGGCCCTCCGCCCGCGGAGTCAATGGTCGCGGGTTCGATTCCCGCATCGGAATAAATATTTATATGGATTTTTAAATGTTTATTCCGAGTCTGGTAACCCCCCCAATCCGCATTTCCTTTCCTACCCCTTCCTTTCTTCTCTATCCTTTCCCTTCCTCTCCGCCAATCCAATTGGTCTGCCGTGCCAATGGATGCGTGGCTAGAGGCGAGCCTAGTCGTAATCGTGCCGATTGTCCCGAGGTCGGGCTCCCCCGGGGACTATGGTGCCTTACCTCAGCATGCAGGGCTCTGCTGGGGCTGACCTCCATCCTCCCTTGCGGCTCGTGGGATTCACTAAAAGACGAATTTAATATACCTAATTTGTCGAAAATGACGGCGACGTGGTTCGCCATCCGTCACGTCCTGATTCTCACGAGGGCGAAAAGCGACCAATGACGAGCTGTTTCGCTGAATGGCAGCGGATGGAGCTCTGTGGTCTCTGCCAACCCCTGCGGGGTATAGGCGTGAATATATATATATATATATATACATATATATACATATATATATATATATATATATATATATATATATATATATATATATATATAAAAAGAAAAGCATTAAATGCCTATAATGCACTTTATTTGCCACCATATTCTAAGGCGTACAAAACTGATAAAAATTAACGAATCGTAACCAAACTTTGTCCAAATATCACTGAAGCTATACCTTTTAGAATATGTACACATGTTATTTGTTTTCAATATATCACAATTATTAGAAAGATAGAATATGGTGGCAAATAAAGTACATTATAGACATTTAATTGTGATATATAACCCACCCAATCCGCATTTACGTTCCCGCCGTTTCCTTTCTTCCCTATCCTTTCCCTTCCTCTCCGCCAATCCACGGTCCGCCGTGCCAAAGGATGCAAGACTAAGGGCGAGCTTAGTCGCAAGCGTGCCGACCGTCCCGGGATCGGGCTCCCCCGGGTACTATGGTGCCTTACCTCAGCATGCGGGGCTCTGCTTGGGCTGACCTCCATCCTCCCTTGCGGCTCGTGGGATTCTCCAAGACAATTTTAATATACCTAATTTGTTGAAACCTGACGGCGACTTGGTTCGCCACCCGTCACGTCATGATTCTCACGAGGGCGAGAAACGACCAAAGGAGAGCCGTTACGCTGCGGTGAATGGTAGCGAATGGAGCTCTGTGGTCTCTGCCAACCCCTGCGGAGGATAGACGTGAATATATAAAAAAATGTGATATATTCAGTCAGGTCTCTCGCGCTACCTATCGAAAATCGGCACAAACTTTCCGGACAACCCAATATATAATGAAACATTTATGTTAACATCACAAGCCCGATAAACGAGTTTCTGCAAACATTCCAAGTACCCGCAATAACACAATAAATAATTTACCTTAAAAACCAACATGTACCGGAAATCAAATATGCGTGGGAACAATCTGAAAGCTGCACGAACGAACGTTCTACTTTGATTTATAGAGCAATTCGCTCGTAAATAAATAGGCTGCCAGTTGTCAATAAATTACTTTTTGCACTGGCGCAATGTACCCTACGTTGTTTCTCTATCGTGTACGTGGGTTTCGTTTAAAGGGTGAATAAACATATCGATTCGTTCAAAAAAGCAACCGTAGACGATTATAATCGTCAAAAATGACAGATATCGAGAAAAATAGAACGTGTCAGTTCTTGGCAACCGTGGTTGCCAAACGCCAATTTTTTTCCAATTCGTTTTGGACGGTTTACTAGCAGGCAAATGAACATGCTGGTCACCCGGTGGTAAGTGATCACTGCTGCCCATAGACATCCGCAACGGCGGGTCTCAGATGCGTTTCGGCCTTTTGCTAACACACACGCTTGTCTCTTGAATGCCCTTATCTCGTTGCAACCTACGTTTACCGAGACGCGGTCTCCACTCCAGCACTCGTCTGCTCCAACGATTATCTGATCTCCGACAAACGTGACCAGCCCATTGCCACTTCAGTCTGCGAACTTAAATAGTTATGTTGGTGACTCTGGTTCTCCGGCGAATTTATTCATTTCAAATTCTATCCACCAGAGACTCCGAGTATAGCTCCTAAGCGTAATCCATATCAATTGAGCTATCGCTACTTTAAATGGATAATGAAAGAAAATTTTAAACTGAAAGTAACGATTGGCTCTGAGTATCTGTACTTATTAAACCCATTTGACGATACAGCCCGCCTTCCAGATATTCTTTTTCCACCTCGTTCTGCAAAAATCATTAAAGCTAAATTGATGACTGAAAAGGAAAAATCTTTTAAGACCCACAAACGATTCGCAATCGAAATTATTCGCAGTGATCATCGTAATCCTGGATTTTATATCTAACCACGGAAAATCCTTTTCATTAATAAAATACTTCTATCAATTCAATTACTTTAAACGTTCAATCTGATGGAATTTTTTGTATATCCTTAATTAAAATAACCTCAAAATATTTATTTTAATAAGTTGTCTTTTATGAGACAAGGACACGGATGAAATGAAGAGGAAGTCTTGGCTATGTTATATCGGGGAGTGGACCGGAATAGCGAGTGCTCCAGAACTACTGCGGCTTGCGAAAAATAAGGAGAGTCGTGCTAAATTGGCTGCTAACTTTCGCTAGTTGGAAAAGCACTTTCAGCAGAAGAATGTACCTAGGTAATTTAACATTAGAAAAATCTTACAACAATTATGGTTTCTGTATGATGATGTTAGATGGATCTTTTATAGCGGAAAAAGCACACGAGCGTACGGGGTCACCTGAGTAAGTGATCATCACCGCCCATAGACAAACAGACACACGTAACAAGAGTAAAACGCATAGGCGTTTCGTGGACACATACTGACATATCCCCAATCCAGTTATAATTGCTTTCACTTCAAAGAATATCTTCAAAATAAAATTTGATGTTAATTCATATAAAATTAATATTTATTTAACTTATGGATAGTTTACATTTGTCTTTATTACACATATTTTAATAAAATTGACAGATATATTAGGTGTACAAATAAGTTTCCGCGGTTTGTCAAAAGATGGCCCCACCAGAAGGTTATGGAGAAATTGTCAGATGTAAAACGTAATATCCCAAGTTTAGTCATCTGGCAACACCATAACCTTAAAGTACTAGTGATTCCGTATCAGCATCACGTAATTTTTTTCGTGCAAAAATGTCAAGTTTTATTCCGAATAAGCATCATTTGCGGGAACTTTTGATTTACTTCTTTAATGTGAAAAAATCTGCAGCTGAGGCGCATCGATTGCTTCTAGAAGCATATGGTGAAGCTGCTTTAAGTGAGAGAAGTTGTCAGGAATGGTTTAAAAAGAACTTGCACTTACTCTACAAGTGACTCAACAAGCAATTTCACATCGTTTAAAATCGTTAGGAATGATTCAAAAACAAGGAAATTGGGTTCCATATGAACTAAAGCCGAGAGACGTTGAACGCCGATTATGCATGAGTGAAATGCTGCTTGCCAGGAATAAAAAAAGAGTTTTTTGCATCGTATAGTCACTGGTGACGAAAAATGGATTCACTACGATAATCCAAAGAAGAGAAAGTCATGGGTTAAGCCCGGCGAACCATCAACATCGACAGCTAAGCCGAATATTCATGGAAAAAAACTCATGCTGTGTATTTGGTGGGATCAGCTTGGTGTCGTGTATTATGAATTGCTGAAACCAAGCGAAACCATTACTGGAGCTCTCTACCGAACACAATTGATGAGATTGAGTCGGGCACTTAAGGAAAAACGCGCCCATTACTACTCCAGACACAACAAAATTATTCTTTTACACGATAATGCTCGTCCACATGTTGCGGCGCCGGTAAAAACATACTTGGAAACACTCAACTGGGAAGTTTTACCCCACCCGCCGTATTCACCAGACTTAGCCCCTTCTGATTATCACCTGTTCCGGTCGATGGCACATGGTCTGTCTGAGCAGCGCTTCACATCATATGAAGACACCAAAAATTGGGTAGATTTGTGGATAGCGTCAAAAGATGAAGAGTTTTTTCGACGGGGTATCCGAATGTTGCCAGAAAGATGGGGAAAAGTAGTGGCAAATGATGGAAAATACTTTGAATAAAACGTAATGTACTTTTCCTTTACAATAAATTCCTAATTTTTTATAAAAAACTGCGGAAACTTATTTGTACACCTAATAATAATCAGCCTGAGGCAGGTCATGTTTAAAATAAAGTTGAGTAGCGTCTTTTTCAATTCCTACAATTAGTTTATATATATATATATATATATATATATATATATATATATATATATATATATATATATATATACATATTGTTCAAATACATTTTTAAACTTGTAGTGGATGACACTTGATGTTAACACAGTTTTTTCATTAATTAAATTAAACTAATTAATTTTAGTTGTATATCAGTAAAAAAATTCTCGTATATAAGATATCGGACTTTTCCCGCCAACTTACACCAGTGACATTGTGTTTTATTTCTCTCTTATATTATTATCAGTTATATTGTTTAATTATGGTGTGGTATTACACAATATACTTTGATTAAGGCGTATAAGTGAAGTGATATTAAATTAATGCGTGTATCGTAACTTTTTAAGTTGACTAAGAAAGTCCATAGAAGGTTTTGGTAAAATAGTCACCATTTTATCAAGACGGAACGTGATAAGTTGACTGGTTATATTTCAAGAGATTTGATGTTATCGTATTTAACTTGACACTGGCATAATAGTTATAACTAATTACCATCAAAGAATACAAAAATATAAAGTATATAGCAGAATGAAATTAAAAATTAACTTTGAACTTTTTTATATATTATTTGTTGTATAAAATATAAAATTGATGTCTAATATAAAATTGATGTCTTTAAAACTTAAGAAATGTATAATATAAAATTGATGTCTTTAAAACTAAACCTGAATAGTTTTAGAGACATCAATTTTATATTCAAGTTTTATTCCAAAAAAATATTAATAAACTAAACGAACCTCACATTCTGTCGGGTGGAAATTAGCGTGTGTTACGTGTCCAATATTCAACAAAGGCTCGGACGATGGAACTGTTACCTTTGAACGCGGTTACCTTTGAACGGAGCTGATGTCAATTAGTTACATCTGCCAATGTTTTCATGGCATTGGGTCACGGCGTAAGTATCAATTACATCGATTTCACTAACGTAACAAAGTTAAAAGCGAAGCTATTAAGTTTGACAGTTCACATAATACTACAAATAAACGAAATAGTAAAGCTATCTTTTCTTTTATTTGATGGCAATTAGATATAACTTTTATGCCGGTCTGAAATAAAATACAATAATATCATGTATCTTGAAATGTACTAGTTTTTTCATGGCATAGAAAGGCAAACGAGCAGGTGTGTCACTTGATAGAAGGCAATCAACGCCGCCTATAGACATCCGCAGCGCCATAAGCGTAAGCGTTGCCGACCTTAAGGGAAAGTGAGATTATGGGGATGTGAAGGGGAGGGGGAGGATGTTGGGCCTTCGGAACTCAGGCCGCTCACCGTAAGAAGCGCGGTAGCTAAGCTACCACTCAGACGCCGGTTTTCTGCGGGAGTGTGGTACTTTTCTGGGCGAGCCAACCCTTTCATGGTACAGACAAATAATATGCCATTCTTGACAAAGTTTTCGTCAGCAGCGGGGCTCTACCAGCTTGTCATGTTACGTCTTGATAAAACGGTGACTATTCTACCATAATCTTCTATGAACTTTTTCATTCAACGTAAAAAGTCACGATACACACATTTATTTCATATCATTCCACTTATACTCTTTAATCGTACCCGGGGGAACTCTATCTGCGGACGGTCGGCACGCTGGCGACTAAGCTCGCCCCTAACCACGCATCCATTGGCACAGCAGACCGTGGATCGGCAGGAGGGAAAAGGATAGAGAAGAAAAGAAAGGGCAGGGGAAAGGAAATATAGATTTACACGGAACGGAAGACAAGAAATGACACGGTAGTAGCTTGGGAGGCCGGAGTCGCGTACCCGTGTACCAATACTATAACTACCAGACAGGCGGCTAGGCAAAGATACTCCCTGACCTAATTGACTTGATATTAATACAGATTTTTCAAATATTAAATCATTATATAAATTTAATTAATTAATTGTAGTTTCATATTAGGAAGAAAACATTCTTTTATATAAGGGGACAGTCAAAAGTTTTACATGGCTAAGATCCGCGACAAGCAAACAATAACAAAAAATTAATAATGTGTGCTTTCCTGCTGGATGAAGTGGGTTTATTTGGAACTTAAACCAAAAACTTATCGAAAAACGGCCGTTAGCAACTCTCCATCCACCAAATTCAGTTTATTCAAATATTAAATCATTATATAAATTTAATTAATTAATTTTAGTTTTATAATAGAAAGAAAAAATTCTATTATATAAGGGGACAGTCAAAAGTTTCACTTAGCTAAGATCCGCGACAAGCAAACAATAACAGAAAATTAATAATGTGTGCTTTCCTGCTGGATGAAGTGGATTTATTTGGAACTTAAACCAAAAACTTACCAAAAAACGGCCGTCAGCAACTCTCCATCCACCAACCACTATACACAACACAAAACACACACTACCACTTTTCCACCTTGTAAACGACACGTGTTTCGCCCCGACACGAGGCATTTTTGGGTATAGTAGACTCTACGGAAGACAACCGAAAAGTTTTTTTTTTGGTTGTTTTCCGTAGAGTCTACTATTCTTGTCGCGGATCTTAGCTAAATAAAACTTTTGACTGTCCACATAGTGATGGATTTCCGCAAAGTAACGCCTGACTCCATTAATCATCTTTTATATAAGATATTTAGCAGGATATAAAAAAAAATTAAAGTAAATTCCTACGCCTTTATTTTTGTTATATTACTTGTTTTATAATTCACTCACAATTCATTAAGTTTCGACGTAAATTTATTTGAAACTAATTCAAACTATCACAAAGTTATAAGCATTAATTTAGTTAGAATGTAAGTGAAGGGTAAAGGTATACTACTATTACCTTAAAGAAGTTAGGAAAGCTTTCAAGTTATATTGCACCATACATTACATGTAACACAATTTTAAAGGAACATGTAAAAGCTTTTATTTATAAACTTTACGGAGGAAAACTGAAATTCACTCTATTTCAGAATAACCCGACATTTTATAAACTCTAAGTTTAAATCAATCAGTGAGTTTTGTGTACGAAAATTCACAACCATTCCACAGAGAAACTATTGTATATTTTTCAGATTGATTGTTTCTTTGGGAAGAACTTTTCAAAGTAACTTCGATATTACTTCTATTATATATACCTATCTCATTTGCTGATCATAGGATTCCCCGTTTTTGAAGGAACAGATAATAACCCACCACACTTGTGTGTTGGAATTGACATGACACTCAATTATTACCCACTACTTATGGACATGAATCTTTAAATGTACCTCATAACTGGATGGCCTTCTGCATTATTAACCCACTTTCTTCTTTGTTTTCTATTTCAGATCGTAAACGCAATCCTTATCAACTTAACTATAGCTACTTATAATTTATTTTAGATTTTACATATATTTGTATATCTTTTTCTGAGAGTGTCTTTTTCCGATTAGCGAAGGTTGGCAGCCAATTCAGCACAACCCTCCTCGTCGTTCTGTCTTTCAGTTATATTCACATATATTATATATGTACGTATATGTAAGATTTGTTTGATTAAAATGTGTAAACGTTATGAACATTGTATGAGCTAACAAAATATTTGCTTTTTAAAAAATATTTTTTTATATTATTATCCTAAATATTAAGAAAATATTTGATATGTGTCGTTTGCAGTTACGAAAAGCAGTAGTGTGTGTTTGGTGTTGTTTATAGTTGTCGTTGACGGCCGTTTTTTCAGTAAAATTTAAGTTTCCCGTAAATCTACATCGTCCAGTAGAAAACACACATTCTCATTTTTTTGTTTTTGTTTGCTTGTCGCGGATCTTAGCTGTTCTAACTGTCCACATAGTATGGGTTTCCGCAAAGTAACACCTGACTCCATTAATCATACCTTGACTAAATTGCCGGCGAGGTTGCATGAATAGAGTAATGAGTGTGGAGGAAGTAAGAAAAATGTGCCGAGATCGTAGCAGATAGAGTGGTCTCTACCTACAACTTCGGGAAACAGGCGTGATGATATGTTTATATGTATGTGTGTATACATATATGTATCCTTGAAATAATCCACCAAAGGGTTTGTCTTGCTTCTATGGCAGTCAATACGCTAGGGGCGCGTCTGACATCTTATCACTCCGAACCACGCGTTTGTTTTGATAAGCCGCGCTGGAAGGCGTACAATGCATCATTATCCTCACTAGCAAATCGTGAATCTGAATCGTAAATTTTGTAAGGAAAAACGTTTCTTACAGTTACATGAAAATATTTTACTATTGCTTCATTTAATTTAGAAAAGTCTGTTATAATTAGCGCTATATTATTAGGGTATTATAAAGAAAAATTAAAGCATGGTTTTCAGCATAAAGTAGAACCATCCCATTTCTTCCAGTGGATGTCTTGTTATGTCATAATGTAAATATACATAATAGGTCGGGGCAAAAGTATTTTCGTATTGTTCATACAAAGGAAAATATTTTTTTAGGTATAATTTTTTATTTATTTATAATATGTATGTTCCGTTTTGATCAATGACTTGTTGCCATCTTGTGGGTAGTGTCATGATCCCATTCCTGTAGAAATTTTGATATTTTTAATTAAAAAAATTTGACAGGTAGTGTTCAGTGTTCTTTTGAGGTTAGCTTTATGCTTCCTAAAGAGTTCTGCAATGACCGAAACAGGTGGAAATCTGATGGAGCAAGGTCAGGGCTATACGGAGGATGCATCAACACATCTCAGCCAAGCTCTCTCAATTTTTGCTGCGTGGCTATAAATGAGTGCGGTCTGGCGTTACCATGGTTTCTCTCAGTGAGATAATGTAGTACCCAATTGTCAAGTTTTTTCTTGTACCCAGACTTTCGTAAATGACGTAAGACTGTTTTATGATCAACATCCAATTCTTCAGCAATGTCGTAGCTACTAATATGTCGATCTTGCTTCACTTTCTCAAAGATGGCACTTATTTTATCTGTGACACTGATTGTATCCAGAGCGAACCTCATCTTTCACACTAAAATTTCCAGACTTGAAACGCTTGAACCACATTTGTGCTACTCTTATTGATACCGCATTAGGTCCGTAAACCGCACAAATTTTATTCGCGGCTTTCGTCGCATTTTTACCTTTTTTGTAATAAAACTTTAAAATGTTCCGAATTTCTTCGTCACATACGTTCATTTTGCTTGCTTGAAAAACAATTGAGAAATGGCGGGAATTAGTTTTTTTTTATTTATTGCATCTTCAGAATGTCACATTTAATGGTATTAAAACCAGCCAGTTACATTCAGTATAGCCAAAGAGGTTTGATTACTAATAATAGCATTCAATATACGAAAATACTTTTGCCCCGACCTAATAGATAGATTACACTAAGTATCACTATTTTTATGTTTTAATTCATTATGATGATCTTTAAAAAACCAATATTACAATTTAACTAAACTGAAAACCAATATCGATATGGATCTCTAGAATACTGACATTTGAGTCAGCCTTAGTATTTGTAAAATTACATATGTTAAATTATGTGAACAGTTAGAACTTTTCCGCGACAAGCGAACAAAAGAAAAGAAAATTAATAATGTGTGTTTTGTACTGGAAGGAATGGATTTACGGGGAACTTAAACTAAATCTTACCGAAAAAACGGCCGTCAGCAACTCTCCACCACCACCACTATCAACACACCAATCACACACTACCACTTTTCCACGTTGCACACGACATTGTTTCGCCTCAACATGAGGCATCATTAGGTATAGTAGACTAGGAAAGACAACCGTTAAATGTCTTCCTTAGAGTCCTCAGTGTCTTTCGGTCTCCGCCCGAACCCCAAGCGGTTTAAGGAAGAACGATATGCGTAACTTAGACATAAAATATATTTCTATATAAAATCAACGTGAAATCATGCAAGAACGCCAAACGTGCACTCTCAAGGTGGCAATGAATGAAGGGAGTCCTCGCTTCCTGGAACTGAAGTCCAGGCCTGTACCCACTATTCTTTCGTTCATAATGCATAGCAAAGTAAACGTTTTTTTTTAATACATAAATGTATAAGTTTTTCCAACGCGATTTTAATTGTGGTTTGCACGGATTAAAGTCCTTTCAAAAGAAACGCTGCTAAAGATTCTTTCTTCAAAAGAAATAAATCTCATTTCAATTTCCTTCGCCCTTTGAAAGTTTAATTTCTCCGAGTCCAAGTTATTAAGGTTCTTAGAGCGTTGTGGGATGACAGCTGCGATAAAAGAAGCAAAGGGCGTCAACTCAAGAAGTTTATTTGTGTGTTAACTTGTCCAAACATTACAATCTGAATCGTTGTTATTCAGCTAATTTTTACGCTCCGGATTAAAAGTATTTTTTCTATTCTCAACCGACAATAAAGGGATAAAAGACTTTATATGGACAGTCAAAAGTTTTACTTAGCTAAGATCCGCGACAAGCAAGACAACAACAGAAAACTAATAATGTGTGTTTTTACGCTGGGTTAAGTGGATTTATATTGAACTTAAACCAAAAACTTACCGAAAATCGGCCATCAACTTTCCACCCACCAACCACTATACACAACACCAAACACACATTATCACTTTTCCATCTTGTAAACGACGCGTGTTTCGCCCCAACACGAGGCATCTTCAGGTATAGTAGACTCTACGGAAGACAACCGAAAAGTGACTCACATTTGTGGTTGGTGGGTGGAGAATTGATGGCCGACTTTCGGTAAGTTTTTGGTTTAAGTTCCAGATAAATCCACTTAACCCAGCGGAAAAACACACATTATTAGTTGTCTGTTGTTGTTTTGCTTGTCGCGGATCTTAGCTAAGTAAAACTTTTGACTGTCCATATAGTAATGGATTTCCGCAAAGTAACGCCTGACTCCATTAATAATGATAAAAGTCTTTCTTAATTACTTCGCCGGCATAAGTGTTAGAGCCACGCTGCAAACAAATAGTCTGTCAAGAATGGCATATTATTTGTCTGTTTTATGAATGGGCCGCCTCGCCCGGGGAAGTACCACACTCCCGCAGACAACCGGCATCTGAGTTATAGCTTAGCTACCGCGCTTCGTCCGGTGAGCGTTTGAGTTCCGGAGGCCCAGCGGGGGTGCTATATATTCCGGGATGGTCGGCACGCTTGCGACTAAGCTCGCCTATAGCCACGCATACATTTGCACGGCAGACCGTGGATTGGCGGAGTGGAAAGGAAAGGATAGAGAAGGGGGGGGGGGTTACCAGACTCGGAATAAATATTTTATAAATCCATACACATATTTAGTCCGATGCGGGGATCGAACCCGCGACCGTTGACTCTGCGGGTGGAGGGCCCCGCCGCTGAGCCAATCGATCGTTTGTGTTTCGTGACTTATGGTCAAAATTTTATGAACATAAGTCACGAAACTATTGTAACGCGTAGCCTATGATATGATACGTGACTGGCATGCACATAAAACTCCTTTATTACTCAGTTACGTATAGATGAAAATAAAGTGGTCCATTAGCATCGCTCAAGCGGACGGTCCAGTAATGTTTGAGACGAAGAAGTAGTTTCTCGGGATATTTTTCTTAATTCAACATACTTGTTTTATGGTCTGAGAGTATTCGTTTGAGTTATTACGTTTACCAACAAGACTGGTAGATAGTTTAAGAAAAAGACTAGCAATGTTTTAATGTTATTAGAATACTTATCTTTATATTATACTAGCTTTTGCCCGCGGCTTCGCTCGCGTAGATTTTGATCTGCCACATTAAGTTTCGTGACAGATCATTTTAAATAAATATATATTTTTTTTATTTAATTTATGTTTCACAATTTTGGTCATAGTGGCTTCCACATAAAAGGTAAATATATACTGTCTCGGACTTTTATTTAGAACTATTCAAGGCAAACAATCCTACGGTACATCATCTTTGTGTAACTCCAATGGTTTAGGCAGCGTACGCCAAGATAGCTCTCAGAGGCCAGATTTTTTTCCGACTTAATTGACATGTATCGTTATATTACGGCCAAAATTACATCAAATCATCACAAATTGTAGCCTAATATTACTGTAAAGTTTCATCCAAATCCGTCCAATAGTTTTTTCGTGAAAGAGTGACATTGCCATCAACCACCGTGCAATTTAGTCGCAGTTTTCTGTCACGCACTGTAAAAATATGAAACAATTTACCACAAGCGGTGTTCCCACGTATTTATGACATGAGGGTATTCAAGAAAAGAATGTATGTGTTCGTTAAAGGCCGTCTGCACATCTACGACGCCTCCGGCGTTGCGGATGTTTATAGGCGGCAGTAATCGCTTACCACCAGGTGACCCGCATGCTCGTTTGCCTACACTATAATAAAAAAAATATACATATGATTATGACTGTTTCCCTTAGGGGTATGCAGGGATGTCAAACATCTGCTGCGATCTCTGCACACTTTCTTTGCTTCATCCACACTCATCGCTTTCTTCATAAGTTAAGAATACTTTTGACGCATATTCTATTTATTATTCTTGGACAGTCAAAAGTTTTACTTAGCTAAGATCCGCGACAAGCAAAACAATAACAGAAAATTAATAATGTGTGTTCTTCCGTTGGGTTTAGTGGATTTATTTGGAACTTAAACCAAAAACTTACCGAAAATCGGCCATCAACTCTCACTCTCATCACCCACCAACCACTATACACAACGCCAAACACACACTATCACTTTTCCATCTTGTCCACGACACGTGTTTCGCCCCAACACGAGGCATCTTCAGATATAGTAGACTCTACGGAAGACAACCGAAAAGATGGCCGATTTTCGGTAAGTTTTTGGTTTAAGTTCCAAATAAATCCACTAAACCCAACGGAAGAACACACATTATTAATTTTCTGTTATTGTTTTGCTTGTCGCGGATCTTAGCTAAGTAAAACTTTTGACTGTCCATATAGTGATGGATTTCCGCAATGTAACGCCTGACTCCATTTATTATTCTTCTCAGATACTTAGAGTGTAATAAAATTTATGCTCATAAATGAAGGTACGATGCCTTTAGAACGTTTTATATATTTGACATCATTATATAAATGATGGTAAGAATGAACTTCTTGTGTAACTCCATAGATAAAGTGTGACATTTTTTAAGGTTTAACAGAAGGGATAAAGATTTATTTACAGAAAAGATTAAGATAAAAACTTCACAGAACTTTTAGCAATAAAGATTATGTGCATACGAACTTACTATCGCAAGAAATACTTTGCTTATATAGAATGGACATTTATACAGGTTTTCGTTTGTCGACGAGCGATTTTATTACTAAACTGAAACTTGAAATTAGACTTTTAGCTCATAAATTCATATTTGGTGTACATTTCATTTAATATTTATAAAATGACATTTTTCATCTCATAATGAATAAAGTTTTGCATTTTTTGATATAAAACATCTTATCGCGGAGTATGGGAATTAAAATGACTGAGACGTCGTCTCGATGCAGGCTACGCTCCCCTCCACTCGATTCTATACAAGGTCACTTACAGGTGGCCATGAGCATACAGTAGAGACCGTACCGTCGTCAATGTTTCACATCTACCAAACGTCCTATAACCCTTCTCTTTTTTTTATATATATTCACGCCTATCCCTCGCAGGGGTTGGCAGAGACCACAGAGCTCCATCCGCTACCAATCATCACAGCGAAACGGCTCTCCATTAGTCGCTTATCGCCCTCGTGAGAATCAGGACGTGACGGGTGGCGAACCACGTCACCGTTATTTTCAACAAAATAGGTATATTAAATTTGTCTTTAGTGAATCCCATGAGCCGCAAGAGAGGATGGAGGTCAGCCCCAGCACAGCCCTGCATGCCTAGGTAAGGCACCATAGCACCCGGGGGAGCCCAATCCCGGGACGGTCAGCACGCTTGTTTTTTTTTTACAAAGACCATATATATCCCACAGATCGACACCAGCCTCCTCATTACTGGAGAAACGGTCATTATCAAATCCATCATCCAATTTAATTGGAATAAATATCAGTAGATCACAGATATATTTACCCTGATGTGGGGATCGAATTCGTGACCCTTGAATTGGACAATTACATTTTTTATGGGTTAGAAGGGCAAACGAGCAAGCGTGTCGCTTAATAGTTTAACATAAAAGTTCTTCTTTATGGTCCTATATCCCCGTGGTGGGGCAGAGGACGTCCACAGTGTTTCTCCATTGGGATCGGTCTCGAGCGACGCACTTCACTTCAGGTCACATCAACCCCATGGATTTCATCTCGGCCGCTACGGAGCGCTTCCAGGTGTGTTTGAGTCGGCCTCGCTTCCTTTTCCATTAAGAAGTCCAATCCAGCGTCTATCTGGGAATGTGATCGGGGTTCCTACGGAGAGTATGGCCTATCCAAGTCCACTTGCAGCGCAAGATTTGAGTCCAATCGGCGGTTCAACAAAAACATAAACGTTTAACAATAATACAATAATTCATATCAATTATCGAAAAATATCGAGAAACAATATTTTTACAAAAAAGTTATAAACCTCAAGTCTCACACGGTCTGGTGACTTTTGTTTCACAAATTCGGATTCAGAACCTTCGCCCCTTTTCTCTCATCATTATTCTATGACGCAGATTAACCTTTTGAAAGCATTATGCAAAATAAATTGGATTATTTAAATCATTCAGTGAATATTTAGTGAAACATATACTAATATAACTCTGATATTTTACGTAAAACAAAATAAGTTATCATATTAATTGACGTAATTGTCAAATTATCGCTTTTGGAGTCAATGGTAGCGGATTTTATTCCGAAATAAATATATATGTTGGCTATAAGAATTTATATAGACAGTCAAAAGTTTTACTTAGCTAAGATCCGCTACAAGCAAAACAATAATAGAAAATTAATAATGTGTGTCTTCCTGTTGGGTTAAGTGGATTTATTTGGAACTTAAACCAAAAACTTACCGAAAATCGGCCATCAATTCTCCACCCACGCGAAAAGTTCGCACTTTTCGGTTGTCTTCCGTAGAGTCTGCTATACCTGAGGATGCCTCGTGTTGGGGTGAAACACGTGTCGTTTACAAGATGGAAAAGTGATAATGTGTATTTGGTGTTGTGTGTAGTGGTTGGTGGGTGGAGAATTGATGGTCGATTTTCGGTAAGTTTTTGATATATAGTGATGGATTTCCGCAAAGTAACCCCTGACTCCATTAATCTAAGTAATATAAGAATTTATCTGAAACTTGTAGCCAATACATTCTAACTTAAACTTCATTGATATCATTCGCGTAAAAAATAAAGAGCATTATGCTGAGCGTAGTCTTTACACCCTCGTTAAAAGTAACCATTTTATTTTTTATTTTACAGACATAACGTTCCTTTTTACTTTAAAATGTTTTTATTAACTCGCTTCATGACCCGTCTGTTTCTTTTATCGGTTAAAATTTTGTAATTTATTTTAAATTAGTTTCTCGAAGAGAGTAAAACTTTAAAAATAGCAGTAATATCTAAAATTCTGTTTTGAAACTGAAGTTTTTTACCCAATTAATATCCCATAATAGAACAGGGCTTCGCATTTTTAGAGGAATAGACATTAACATAAATTATCTGTATATATATATATATATATATATATATATATATATATATATATATATATATATATATATATATATATATATATATTAATCCCGATGCGATGAATGTATGTATGACCACGAAACATTTCCCAACGAATGTAAAAGCTTTATATTCGCTCTAATTTTAAAGTAATGAAATTCAAAATGGAATTTCGAATTTGAAATACGAATAGAATTCCCCAAAGGGTTTATTATTTATGCTTAATAACGTTTTAATAATTTGGCTAGCATTTCATTTACTATATAGACTAATTCTTATTTAATATATAGACTAATTCTTTATTTTAAAAGGTCAGGTCAATGTAACCCTTAACTGATGAGCGTGTATGCAGAAGGTGATGAGTTTAAATGAAGCAAGAAAAGAGTTCCGGGATCGTAGAAGATTGAGGTATGCGATCTCAGCGTACCCTTACGGGAAACAGGCCTGATCGTATGTATGTATCTATGTATATTTATATTTTTTTATGTATATTTACACCTATCACCCGTAGGTGTTGGCAGAGACCACAGAGCTCCATCCGCTACGATCCCGGCACACCCTTCTCACCTCCTCCACACTCATCCGTCCTTTTATCCATTCTTCCTCTCACATTCATCGTAGCGAAACGGCTCTCCATTGGTCGCTTCTCACTCTCGTGGAAATCAGGATGTGACGAGTGGCGAAACACGCCGTCATTTCTCAACAAATTAGGTGTATTAAAATTCGTCTTAGTGGATATCACGAGCCGCAAGGGAGGATGGAAGTCAGCCCCAGCTGATCCCTGCGTGCTAAGGTAAGGAACCATAGTACCCGGGGGAGCCTGATCCCGGAACGGTCGGCACGCTTGCGACTAAGCTCGCCCCTAGCCACGCATATATGGGCACGGCAGACCGTGGATCAGCGGAGAAGAAGGAAAAGGATAGAGAAGAAAGGAAAGGGCAGGAAAGGAAATGCGGATTGGGGGGGTTACCACACTCTGAATAAATATTTATAAATCCATATTGACACCGCGGGCGGAGGACCCCGCCACTGAGCCAATCGGTATATTTTAAAAAATCAAAATACCTCCAATCTTCATTTTAAACAGATTCTTTTATTTTATCTACACAATTTTAAACAACAAAAGTAACTTTTTATTATTGTTATAAACATAAAATATGACATTCTTTGTATTATACCTTAACTTCCGAAATTGCTTTACAAGAATTTTTGAACTTTAGGGCGGGCTACGGGTTTCCTATACAAGTTTTTGTGAACGTAAAAAATTTCAAATTCTATTTTCAAACTTTCGGGCAATTTTCCTTTTTGTTTCTCTCAAACAATTTTAATGTTTTGTCGCAATCCACAAAATGAAATACTGCGAAGATATTATCTGCTAATTCTGTTTTTTTAAGGGATAGAAAGGTAAACGAGCAGGCGTGTCACGTGATAGAAAGCAATCAACGCCGCCAGTAGACTTCCAGAGCGCCATAGGCAATGCGGAAGCGTTGCTAACCTTTAAGTATAGTGTCATTACGGGAGTGGGAATGGGTGGGGGAGGGTCAGAGGGAGGGGGAGTGTGTTGAGCCTCCGGAACTCGCGCGGTAGGTAAGCTTCCACTCAGACGCCGATTTCTGCAGGAGTGTGGTACTTCCCCGAGCGAGCCGGCCCATTCATGCTACAGACATATCATGCCATTCTTGACAAAGTATTTGTCTGCAGCGTGGCTCTACCAGTATTAATTTATGTATATAATGTATTTCTCAATTTCATGTCATGAGCGATATAACTGAACTTGAGGTAATCAGGTGACGAGCGTTTGACCATCAAAGACCACTTATGTATTTGTGTCTGCAGACAGAAGCGTTGCCGGACATTAAGGAATATGTAGGCTTGTTTTGAAGTGTTTATAGTGATACATTGATAGATATATCACTTATGTACTAAAACTTTTTATTTGAATATATTAAAACATTTTATATTATATTACTTCTTTTTAAATTCGTAATTTTTAAATTTAAAATAAAAAAGAAATGAATTGTTTTATTAAAACAAAAAAAAAACTTAGTTCGTCTGACGTCTTTCGATAGGCATATCACTCGTCCGGCATAAGAAATTGAGATTATATATCATATATTGAGATATAAAATGTAAATTGATAAAGTGTAAATAAAGTATGAATAAGATATAAATGTACAGTGAAGAGAAAAATAAATTAATTTCACTTGGAAGAATTTTATTTACATCGAAGATAAAACCCCCTAAAGATCCCGTGTGTCCCCGTTAGTCGCATCAGTTTGGAAATACCTCTGGAGGTAACTGTTTTCAAAAGCCTCGGGAAAAAGGCCCGTACTAGTTCGCCACTCGGATCATTTACCATTAGATGACCATGTGGGTCATTTGCTTGGTCTGCTATAAAAAAATATAGCCCAGAGCGTGTGAATATTGTATCTTCTTTGGGCATAAAGTAATATGTAAACATTTTTATGAGCTTACCACTCTGCAATATACGCTTTCATAAATCATGTCAGAAGTTACTTTTATTGCAAACAACTTTCTGGACGAACTAATTGGCTCAGTGGGAAAGCTTACGCTTCCGAAGTCAACGGTCGTGGGTTTACTTCTCACAATATATAAATATATTAATGGACTATTGCTACGACTATTTACTATAGATCTATTCGACTCAACTCTAAGTACCCTACGTTAAACAAGTGTTGTGGGTTAATTTCCATTCATCCAGCCCATATTTATTCCACTGCTGGGCAGTGGACCTCACTGCCCAGCAGTGGAATAAATATGGGCTGAAAAACAAAAGCGTTCTTAACGCATCTTCAGCTGTATCCTTTATGTTGAAATTCTATCCATTTTATTTAAGATCACAATACTTTTTCGGTGCAAAAGAAACTTTAAAATTGCCGTATGGTAAAATGATGACGATACATGTCTTAAAGTAAGAATCATCATCATCATCATCATGAATTTGTAGCAGTTCACAGCTGAACCATTGACATCTGTAATATTGCAGATGAATTCTGTACCATATTATGGCTATGTAAAACGTACCGTCCAAATAAACCATAAGGTCGAAAAATACCAATAAAGGCAAGGAGGTCGAAATCACAAGCAGATATTCTAGTTTTATTTATATACAAGATAAAAGCTGTCTGGTTTTAAATGAAACGTAGGCTTACGAAAAAAAAGTTAATAGAAAATTCCTGCTAGCTGCTACAACAGTGACTTAATAAAACGAGACATTCTTGTGTACACGCTCTGCGTACTTTCCCAACGTCTTGTGACGAATAAATTGCTCTAGTTTTATATAATCTATTATCACTATGAACTTTAATTATATTTACAATATATTGGAAGAGCTCATAGTGCAGACGCTAGCCACGCTGCAGACGAATACTTTGTCATGAATAGCATAATATTTGTCTGTAGCATGAATGGGCCGGCTCGCTCGGGAAAGTACTACACTCCCACAGAAAACCGGCGTCCGAGTGGTAGCTTAGCTATTGCACTTCGTACGGTGAGCGGCTGAGTTCCGGAGGCCCAATACATTCCCCTTCCCCCTCCCTCTCCCACTCCCACTCCTATAATGACATTTTCCTTAAAGATCAGCAACGCTTCCGTACTGCCTATGGCGCTGCGGATGTCTGTCTTTGTACTGCAGATGTGCACGATTGTTGCTGGTTGGTGACCATCAGATAATCTTTTTGTCTATCTTTTCCATAGTTGAACTTTTAAATCTTTTTTTAATCCATTTTATTATCATATTTCTTACCTCTGAGATATAAGGGGATTCGACCATTCGATTACTATAACAGCATGTGATACATACTGTTATATACTGCTGTTTAAAGTCGCAGATTGGATATTCACCATATTTTTCTAAAGCACGCATCCATTAGCTCAGTTGGAATGGTTGACAAGAATTCTATTATTGTCAAAACATTACTAGTCTTCTTAAAACAAATAATTCAATCAATCATCAGCCTGCGGCAGTCCACTACTGGACATAGGCCTCCCCAAAGAAGTGCCATTCAGGCCGATCTTCGGCTTCACACATTCAGGTTCCACCAGCTTCCCTGGGGTCGGCAGAACCGGGAGGCGGCCTAAACTACGTTCACCGCTCCAACACTTGTCTATACCAGCTGTGGTATCAGTCTATCGCCACTTCAGTTTGCTAATTCGGAAGACCATGTCGATGGCTTTGGTTCTGTGACGGATTTCTTCATTCCGAATCGTTTCTACAAAATATTCCACGATCACTAACAGATGATGTACATATAAAGCTTTAGTAGAGGTGAAAAAACCTTTGATAGACATGTCTTTGTTGATAAATCTATATATAATACATTTCCCTTGTCATATGTACACTATAATGTATTTATTACCTTCATACAAACAGAAACGTCTCAAATTTCGTTCCCATTGTTTTCTTAAAAGACTTGATAGGTAGAGAGTATCCATGATACAAAAACAAATAACCGCCATATAGAACGTGTTACAATGTTAAATATATTTTCTTTGTTACAATGTGAGTTTGGTTTATATAACATTCTATATTACGTATTGATGATATTAATATATATAAATCATGTATCACCGAAACCACCCAAACGATTTTAATGAAATTTTTTGATTGTTTATAATTGGTAGCAGCTCAAAAGTTCAAAAGACTTTTGGATTCAATAGATGGCGCTATTGTCGAGATCTAAACTTTTTCAATAACATTTTTTTTATATCTATGTGATCTGTGGTACCAATTATACATAATGTGGTACCAAAATGATATAGAAATTTTTTGATTGTGTATACCAGCTTGAAAGACAGGAAATTTTTGGATCAAATAAATAGTGCTGTTGTTGAGATCTAAACTTCTTTTTAACAACCATTATTATTATGGGATAGTAGGGCAAACGAGCAAGCGTGTTGGAAAGAAACGCTCCTTTGCTTACCTTTTCTATAAAAAGCTGTCTTGCCGCGTGCGTATTTGAATGTTCTTACATTCGGTTATAATACATATATGGTGTCATATTATTCTACTTTGAACTGTCATGGACAGACAGAAACAAATATAGTCGTCTTTTCAACATTTTTCAACAATTTTTCTTCCATTTCAACTAAAGGCTATGATAATAAAATATGATAAATAGATACGAACGCAAATCAAAAACGTGAACATTTCTCAAAGGAGAAAAGCAAAATGGGTGCTGTTTCCTTTCCATTTTTAGGGTACCGGAGAATAGTTATAGGCATTTTTAAAATATATTATATTTATAACAAGTATATCTTTTATTCCTTTTTAGCTATAATATATACGTTGCACTAACGCACGTGGCCTACCCATTTCTGAAAGAATGAAAATTAACCCACCACGCTTATCTAAGATGGATTTGTGGGGCACCCAGACTAATATGTGCTAAATATATCGATATAATAAATACCTGTAGTGTAAACCACACATATATTTAAAAAAGATGTCATTAAACAAAGTTTAGATGTTAGCCACAGCTCCATCTATTGGTTATAAAAGTATTCTATCTTCCAAGCTGGTACCGATTATATACACTCAAAAAATTTCTATAAAATTTTTTTGATTGTGTATGATCGGTGTTTATTGTATAATTTTTTTGATTGTTTATAATTGGTACCAAGATCACATAGAGACACACTAATCCGAGAATTAAACCTGCAATCATTTGCAGACTCCGAATGCAACTGGTGGCCCAATGCAATATAATCGGAGAGACTAAGGCTCCATTGGCTCAGCCGCGTTGAGAGAATGGGATCGAGCAGTAAAAAGAGCGTATGTGGTTCATCCAAGCAAGAGATGGTGCAGAACAGGGCACGGTGGCAAAACATCTTTTTGGAGGCCAAGATCCATTTTAGGTCTCTGATCCAACGAAGTTAGTATGTTATTGACTCCGAAAGCTTTAACTTAGCTACTATAGCGTACCTGCCGTACTGCTTACGGCGGCACCCGGGATCTTTAGGGCTTCTTCAAATAAAATTCTTCAAAATGATATTAATTTATTCTTGCGATTCATTGTACATTTTTATAATAACTTATATTTTATTAATACTTTTCACTTTACATTTTATATCGCAATACAGATATACCCGTGACTTTTTAATTACCCGAGAAAACTAAAATTCGCGTTTGTAAAAATATGTATGTCAGTAAGTAAAATTCAAATATTATAGCGTTCATACAAAAATATTGTTTTATGGGACTTCAAAGAAATGCTGTAAATATTACGCGACCAAATTAGGTTAGTTTGGGTGCAGTTCATATTGGAATGATAATGATATCTATTTGAATTAGCAAGATTTTTTGTTGTATATTAAGGATATTTTTAAAAAAAAATTTCTTCGCCAAATTTAATGTACATCGATAACTGAATATATTACTTAATTTTCTCGGGTAATTAAAAAGTCACGGTGTATATTATAATTTCAATGTTTTGTGCCGAACGGGTGACATGTCTATTCAAAAGACGTCTGTCGAACTAAAGCATTTTGTTTTATAACAATTTATTCTTTTTTATTTTAAATTTGAATATTACGAATGTAAAAAAGGTAATATAATATAAAAGGTTTTAATGCATTACTGATACATTTATGAATGTATCACTACACTACTTAGGTCGCATTGAACGGATTTCTTTTTTTGTCGTTTTAAAGATAACCATTTTTCCGCGATAAACTCGAAAAATTTAAACGGTTTTAATAATCACCTCTGTTGCTAGGAGATGGTATCAAAATTAAAAAAAGGTGCGGTGGAATATATTTTCATATAAAGTCGCGTAAGGTGAGGTATGAACCCGAATAGTGGTTAATGATGCATAGAGTGCCATCCAGTGAGTCGTTTCTCAAGAGACAGTAGCGGAGATGCGGTCGAGTGCACTGCAGACACTGTCTGTGAGAAAATGAAGATTTACACTCTTGTACTTTCTTCCAACCTTACGCTTTTTAAAAATGCAAATATGAAAATTTTAAATCACTAAACACACAGCAAAGGGATCTTTTATTACAATTATTTCGGCAATTTAATCACAAAGATATTTTGATATTCAAAATGATAAATTTTTTAAAGGTATGTTAAGCTTTGAAAGCTTGTCAATACTGAATGTACTCAAACAACCCTTTAGTGTGCTCAGACACGCAAATAAAGCCCACGCGAAGACTGAATTTTTACGAACAAGCAAATGTATTAAGGGATTGCTGATTTTTATTCAACCTCGAATAAAGTATAAATATATATATATATATATATATATATATATATATATATATATATATACGCCTATCCCCCGCAGTGGTTGGCATAGGCCACAGAGCTCCATCCGCTACTATACATCGCAGCTAAACGGCTCTCCATTAGTCGCTTTTCGCCTTAAGGCCCTAACAAATTAGGTATATATTAAATTGGTGTTAGTGAAACCCACGAGCCGCAAGGGAAGATGGAGGTCAGCCCCAGCAGAGCCCTGCATGCTAAGGCACCATAGTACCCGGGGGAGCCCGATCCCGGACGGTCGGCACGCTTGCGACTAGGCTCGCCCCTAGCCACGCATCCATTGGCACGGCAGACCGTGGATTGGCGGAGAGGAAAGAAAAGGATAGAGAAGAAAGGAAAGGGCAGGAAAGGAAATGCGGATTGTGGGATTACCAGACTCGGAATAAACATTTATAAATCCATATATATATATATTTATTCCGATGCGGGAATCGAACCCGCGACCATTGACTCCGCGGGCGGCGGACCCCACCACTGAGCCAATCAGTGGTCTATCAATAAATTCAGTAAATATACAAAAATATATTAAATCGGAGCAGAAAAAAATATTTTTTTTTCAGACTGTCTCACAAACACACCCACAACCCCACTCACACACTCTCACACACATTCTTTACACTTACATCATTTAATCTTTATATAGCAAAGCTTAAATAGCTCAGTTAGCAAGACTCGAAAGTACGATCTGTACGTCATCCACTGGACTATTAATGTGGACCATTTTCTAGCATAAGTATTATAAGCTTACTTAGTATGGTTAACAAGAATTTTAGTAATATTTCAAAATATTTTTATTCTTCTTTTATTCATTTTTTTCTTTTCCTTTTCTTCTCTTTTCTTTGGTGGAAGATAATTATAACTATTATGCTAGTGTTTAGTAAAATACGATAACAATAAATCTCTTAAAATATAACCAGTCAACTTGTCACGTTACGTCCTGATAAAATGGTGGCTATTCTACAAAAACCTTCTATGGACTTTTTCAGTCAACTTAAAAAGTCACGATACATGCATTCATTTTACATCACTTCACTAATCGAACGTACGCTTTAATCGAACTATATTGTATAATACAACACCACAATTAAACGATATAACTGATTATAATATAAGATTTTGAAAATGAAATAAGAACACGTCTATTATGTTGTATGTAAGTTGGCGGGAAAAGTCTTTCTTTTTCTTAGTGATTGTCTAAGACTTAAGTCATATATTATTCAGAACGTTTTTTTATAAATCATACATATAACGATTAAGTAATTGATTTTATAAGCTCATGTAATAATTTTATACAGACGTATAATCCTACTTCCTACTAAGATTATAAATGCGAATGTTTGTATGTATGTTTGTTACTCTTTCACGTAAAAACTACTCGACGGATTTGGATGAAACTTTACAGTAATATAGGTTATACATCGGAATAACATATAGGCTACAATTTGTAATGATTTTTTTGGTCGTAATATAACTAAGAAAAAAATCTGGCCTCTGAGAGCTATCTTGGCGTACGCTGCCTAAACCATTGGAGTTACAAAAAGATGATGTACCGTAGGATGGTTTGTCTTGAATAGTTCTAAATAAACGCGACAGCATAGATCTACATAAATTAAGTAAAAAAAATATATTTATTTAAAATGATCTGTTACGAAACTTAATGTGGTAGACCAATTTCCACGCGAGCGAAGCCGCGGGCAAAGGCTAGTTATAAAAGTTACCAATATAATTCCAACCGTAATATAAAGTAATTTGAGATCTCATTCAATATTTTCTTACAATGAAATGAATTTTATCCCAATGGAATAGTTTGCGAAGTAACTATTGGTATAGTTCATATCTGGCTTTTAAGCTTTTCTGGTGAGCTCTGACGTCGAATAAATAGCACTCTATTTGAATTTCCATTAGACTTATCCCTAAATTTGAATTGAAAATAGAAGTTTCTTTTATCGCTTATCTTTTTTTTAACATTTTGTGTACAGACAGTGTAATATATGTGAAATGCATTATTGTATTTTAAATGAACAAAGGATTTAAAATATAATATAATAGTTAATTAATATTTATTTACATTGTATATTACAAAATAAATATATATTTATATTGTATAAAAGGGACAGTAATTAATATAAATAATAAAAGGATATTATTAGATTATAAATAATACACTTCGAACTACTACGGTTTTTAATATTATAAGGGGTGTTAAAAAAAATGTATGATTGTTATAAGTCCGCCCTATACACCAACTCTTCATTATAATAAATAAATATTACACTATTTAGCATATAAGTTATTGCCATCTAAGGTTTTGAAATAAACTACGCTTTTTATGGGGTTATGGGGTGTGAAAGCAAACAAACAGACGTATCATCTGATAAAAATCAAAGCCACCAATAGAAATCTAGTGCCATAGGCAATAAGCATTTTAGTGGAATAAAATTAAATAAATGCGTGAATTGTTTCTTTTTAAGTTGACTGTAAATGTCCATAGAAAATTTTAATAAAATGTCCATCACTTTATCAAAACGCAACCGGACGAGATGACTCGTACATTTTGAGATACTTTTTTTTCTTTTCTTTGGTGGCAATTAGTTTCAACTATTATGCCAGTATCAAATAAATACGATAACATTAAATCTCTTGAAATATAACCAGTCAGCTTTTTACGTTATGTCTTGATAAAATGGTGGATATTCTACCAAAACCTTCTATAAAATTTTTCAGTCAACTTAAAAAGTCACGATACATACATTTATTTCATAATACTTTACTCAAAAGACTTAATCGATACTTCGATTATCTTATATACTTCGATAATCGATTTATATTCTATAATACGCTACCACAGTTAAACAATATTACTGACAAGATTATGAAAATGAAATAAAAACAGAACGTCACTGATGTACGTTAGCGGGAAAAGTCTTATTTTATATGGTACTGCCGTAATAGTTAAAAGACCTAATTGCTATCAAAGATAAATAATACTTTAATCTATTATTAAACCCTATTTCATACTTTGATAATGATATTTCAAGTTCAATACGTATTGGATTAAAGACAGAAATAAACTCTTTTGTATCTATTGAATTCAAAACGCAGATTTTTAATCTATTATGCTGCTTTATAAATGGAATAAGTCATGAATATTCAAGAGCCTCAAATTTAAGCTTTTCTAAAAGCAATTACAAAAGTTTGAAATAAAATTGGCAGCATTGTATTAGTCCGGGAAAAACAATTTTCTAGAATCCTGAAGGTTTTTCAGAGTTAATATCTTTAAATTTAAATGTTATTACAGTTTATCTCTGAGAATAAATGTTTTTTTTTTCAACAGTTAGCCTAGAATGAATACTGATTTTGTTTTTTCTCGTAACTTTTAGAGATTTACTAAATGATAATTGGGTACTTTTTAATGTTATTTCAGGAACATTTTCTTCTTTTTAAACGTTATTCACCTAATTCTATAGAGAATTTATTTTGCTGGTTACTGCAAATTACATTAGATGTATATAGATAAATATATTACATCTAATCTAATCTGCAGTAAACAGCATAGAATAGAGCATTTCGTCGACAATTACAGAAATTGATAGGTGATATAAACTCGTGTAGTGTCTTTTCTAATAAAATTTTAGACCCAAAAATGAACTAAAATGTAATGCATATTAAGATTTATTCGTGATATATTGTATTTTCCGTATGGTTTTCAATATAAACTAACTAACTTTTCAAGTAGCTTAAATGAACCATTTTCACCCTACCATTGGTTCTCACAATATATTTCCAATAATGGTTAAATGAAGGAAGTCAGCCAAGTGAGTCACATAAAATTAAATAATCAATAAATTAAGGTAAATTGCCCGGAAACACATGTGAGAGCTTATTGTGCAATATCGTAATGGCGTTCTTTTTCGCAAAGCGGCTTTATTTTTATTTATACGCTCTCTTGCCTCGGCGATAGCGATTCAAGAGACCTGAGAGGGTCTTGGACAAAATCCGTTCAAAAAGAATTTATTTTAGAAATGTGTACAAATCGCTCAGTATATAAATATAGAGGAAGACGATAATTTAATATAAAGTATAATGGCGCGTGATTTTCAGGAAAAAATGGAGTGGCAATTTTTTGCCGTTGAAAAGAATTACCTTTTAACTCGAATTCCAAATATGCGAATTAAGACTGACGGGAAAAGTGGTGGATCGTTATACACAATTAAAATTGATAAACAGAACGATGACTAGAACAATAGATTTTTGAGGCAATAAATAATTTCACCATTGCGTTAATTCTACTTGTCTATTATATTTTTTATGGAATAGAGAAGCAAACGAGCAAGCGTGTCCTTTTGTTTTATGGGATAGTATGGCAAACGAGCAGGCGTGTCATCTGATGTAAAGCAATCAACGCCGCCCATAAATATCCGCAGTACAATAGGCAGTGCAGAAGCGTTGCCGGCCTTTAAGGAAACTGACATTATGGGAGGGAGGAAGGAGAGAAAAAGGAGGAGGGGGAAGGGAGATTGAGCCTCCGGAACTCAGCCGTTCACCGGACGAAGCGCGGTAGCTAAGCTACCACTCAGAAGCCGGTTTTCTGCGAGAGTATGGTACTTGGCGAGCCGGCCCGTTCATGCTACAGACAAATAATATGCCATTCTTGACAAAGTATTCGTCTGCAGCATGGCTTTACCACTAATGGTGAAAAGTAATCAGCGCTAACCATAGACATCCGCAACACCGTAGACAATATAGTTAAAAAAAATATGCGTTACTAGCAATTATTTCACATATAGGTAACTGTCAAAACTGTGTATGTATATATTAGTAGGGAAGCCCAATAGGGGATTTTGGGATTTACTCGAGCGTGGCAGATTAATATAAGGCAGGATACCTTACACATTCATAAGTACCTGCAACCAGTATTGGCCCTTTATATAGAGGGGAATGCTCAAGGGATCCCATCTGATCAAAAAAATCGATCATCTAAAATACTTGCGCGCGCCGTATTTCAGACGCGCTCGTGTATTTCCGATGATCTGAATCTGCCACGCTCGAGTGAATCCCAAAATCCTCTCTTGTGCTCCGCTACTAATAGGAAATACAGAAATGAACATTTAACGCCTGCTTTAGGTTAATGTCGAACTTTTCTTTTAATTAAATTTAAATAATATTTGTATAAATTGTCTTAACACTTTATTGGCAGTCAAATTTGTAAATATTTTTTGTTATGTTTTCTAAACGCTGTGGATTTTGTTAATAAATAAAATAATTTAAAAAAAATACGGAAACGATCCGGTTGAAGTTATACAAGTTTAATTACAAATAAATAATTATGGTTACACTACACAAAGTTAACCGAGTTTAGTTTAGCCTTTATTGTTCAACATTCTGGTTAACTGTGGGAACATTTAAACGTAATCAAACTTTTGTTATATAAAACAAACTTACATCATAACGAAACTAGAAGCGGGAACGTGGAGTTAATTGTGTTTACTTATAATTAGAACACTTTCAGTTGTGCTTCTTGTATATGTCAGCTATCGTCTCTTCTCATGTATCTTACCAAACAATAAAGGATTACCCCTTTTTTGTTTCATCAAATACATACTTTTATTTATGTTTATACAAGAAATATTCAAATATATAAAAAATAACGTAGTTAAATAAATATAATAAATAAAATATAATAAATATATTTTTTAATTCATTATCTATAACTTTTATTTAATGTCGGCGTCGTGGTTCGCCACCCGTCACGTCCTGATTCTCACGAGGGCGAGAAGCGACCAATGGAGACCCGTTTCGCTGCGATGAATGGTAGCGGATGGAGCTCTGCAGTCTCTGCCAACTCCTGTGGGGGATAGGCGTGAATATAAAAAAATAAAAAAAAATTAAAAGTTTTTAACACTTTTTGTTTTTATCGACGCAAAGCTCCTTCAATTATCTATACTCCGCTTCTATGTCTTCTCGTCTCTTGTTCTTTCTTTTGATTGGTCCGTAAACTTTCTACTTAATCTTTTTCTTTTCCTCTTCCCTTAATTTTTTCCCTTCTTGAAATTTTTTGAAAATAAATTCTCACGACTTACCAAATACCATATCTTACTAACCCTTCTATTTCTAATGTGCTATAAGGCTTTTATTAATTATTATACCAGATAAAAAAGTAATTACTACTAATTAAAACTAATTATAACTAATTATAACTAATTATTTATTAAAACTAATTATACTTCACATTTCCTAATCTATACTCAAAATACGTTAGTAAATAAAATATATGTATATCACATATTTTTATGTTATGGAATATTTAATTAATATATTTAGAGCATAAAATAGGAAACGTTTAATTAAATTATTAATTGATTCTACATCATATTATAATAATTGACGAAAAATAAACAATAATATTTGTCGTATGGAAAGACGATGTTAGGTAAGTAGAATGTCTTCCACGATAAAGTGAACTCGCTGACAAAGGGTAGTCCTCCATCTTGATACCCTGCTGTATCGATTAAGAATGCATCACAATGGTAGCCCCTGTATACCAATATATTAAAGTATGTAGTTTTAACAGACCCAAACTCAAAGAAGTTTAATTTCAATTATTAATTAAATTTTATCTTTAATAAATATAATATATATTTTTTCTTTATATTATGTTAGATTTAGTAGAACAGTTTAAAATGTAAACGATGTAATTAATAGTATACAATGAATTCTCCAAAGTTTTTAAAGACTGTCTTAACCAATTTTACTACGGTGAATGCTCCAAGGAATTCTTCAGAATGATTCCGCATAAATCTCCACAAAGAAAACTTTCATCCACACCAGCTGAGTGAATAGGAATCCAGTACGATGTGTTTTTCTTGAATATTATTTCCACGCACCACTATCCTGTAATACCAGCTAACTTCAACGGTGTTTCCGAAGCGATACAACATTGGAACCTTCAGAAAACAAGCATACACATTACTCAAAGGCTGGCAACGTTTCTTCAATGAATATGGCACTGCGTGGGTGGCGTTAATTGCTTCGATCCGGTGACACGCCTACTCGTTTGCCTTCCTTTCATATAAAAATATAAAAAAGTTTCCTCAATAAATGAGCAAAATAAACGCATCCCCGTAGAATAAATTATACTATTTAATACTTAAAATACATACATACGTACATATTGTCACGCCTGTTTCCCGTAAGGGTAGGCAGAGACCACAGATCTCCATCTTTTACGATCTCGGCACACTTTCCTTGCTTCCTCCACACTCATTACTCTCCTCATGCAAGCCCGTCGGTTAAGCGTACTCTTGGCCTAGCCTTTCTTAAAATATAAAAACAGTATAATGTTTTTAGAAAAAATATACATTTTACCTACTACAGACTATACTCGCTTAAAATTGTTTTCTCCTCGTCTACATGTGTAAACGTTATGAACATTGTATGAGCTAACAAAATATTTGCTTCTTGAAGAATATACTTAGCGTTGCTAAAATATTAAAATACTAAGAAAATATTTGACATGCATATTAATTTTCTAAAAATCTTTAAATCTCTTCCATCAAAGCAAAAGTCCGCCATTGTACTAAAATGTGGAGTAAAAGAAGGTGTCAATTAAACATTTCAACGTTTGGAATGCTTAATAATTTTTTTAGTTATTTCAAAACATTGCTAGTCTCCTTTTAAACAAAAAAAAATGTAGAATGTAAAATGGAACGCAAAAACATGGAGAAGAGTGAACGAGAAAGTTTATTAGCATGGAAAAGATGTGTGAAAGAGATAATATGTTATTTTAAAATAAAGCGTGCGGATTGGTTTAAAAAATAAAAAGGGAATATGGCGGATTGTGAGTTACGATGTGTACGCGTGTGAAGTAGAATTAAATCTAAAAAATCAAACAAGAAAGCCTTTGATTTCCTCACACACCCCCATCCTTCAAACATTTATTTCATATACATTCTTAATGGCCTTGGCTTATCGTTACTACAATACCTGACTTCTAAACCACACACGCGTTCTGGGTAAGAATCCCGATTGAAAATAAATTTTTGCTTTAAACATTATACAAAATTGCTCTTTGAATCCTTGAATATAGTTTTCGCATGTCCATGTTTCAAAGGTTTTGCATCTGATGAAAGGTGATGCTTCTACAATCATATATAAAAATAATTTTGTCGAATAAGTTAGAACGCAAACAAAAGATTATCTGTTATTGATGCATATATTTATTAAGGAACTCCTGTACAGTTAACAAACATTAGAAAGTACTTATGTGAAACAGTAAAAACTTAATTAAGTACGTTAAATCTGACAGAGGTATACCAAAGCCAAGGTTATCAAAGGGTTTTCAGATTGCTAGTAATCGTCATTAAATTCTAGGTACAAAGTCAGCGTTGTCACTTTCAAAGGGCATCCAACATTAAACTGGGTTGAACGCCTTTTCCCCGACTTATATCTACAAATTAAGAAACGAAAAATAAGTTTACAAATATTGAGAATGAAATATTAACTTGCAGCCTATTTTTCATTCGTTGGACACATAAAACACTTAATATGTAAATATAAACATCAAAATATCCTGCGCTACGCCACGAATATAAAAATGTAATTTAAGTTCTAATGAGAATTTGTAGTCAATTTTCTTTGTTTATATACTGAGAAAATATTTTTTTTTAAACAATATGTTCTACGTTAGCGATTGTTAGATACTGTAATGTGCCAGCTGTACTGCTTACGGCTTACACGCGGGATCTTTAGGGGATTTTTTTCTTCGATGTAATTAAACTCTTCCATTATTAATGGAGTCAGGCGTTACTTTGCGGCAATCCATCACTATGTGGACAGCCAAGTTTTACTTAGCTAAGATCCGCGACAAGCAAAACAATAACAGAAAATTAATAATGTGTTTTCCTGCTGGATGAAGTGGACTTAAAACTTACCGAACTCTACGGAAGACAACCTAAACTTTTTTACTTTTCGGTTGTCTTCCGTAGAGTCTATTATACCTGAAGATGCCTCGTGTTGAGGCGAACATATATCGTTGGTGGCTGGAGAGTTGATGGCCGATTTTCGGTAAGTTTTTGGTTTAAGTTCCAAATAAATCGACTTCATCCAACAGGAAAACACACATTATTAATTTTCTGTTATTGTTTTGCTTGTCACGGATCTTAGCTATGTAAAACTTTTAACTGTCCACATAAACTCTTCCAAATGAAATTGATTTAATGTATCATTGTACATTTTATAGCAATAATATACTTTAATTCTAGTATTAATAGAATAAAATACTAGTATTACATTTTATATTAATGAATTTCACTTTTCACTCTACATTTTATATTCAATCTCAATTGCTAATGCCGGAAAGACATGTCTATCGAAAGACGTCAGTCAAACTAATCTTTTTTATATAAATCTATTTATTTTTTATTATAAATTTTAAAATTACAAATTTAAAAAGAAGTAATATAATATGAAAAAGGTTTTATTATATTTAAATACAAATTTTAAAACATTAGTGATACATTTATCAATGTAGGTATCACTACATACATACATAGATCGTACTTGTTTTTAGGGATTAACTAATTGAATGATAAAATGAGAACACATATCAAGTACACATTGAGGACATACATCTGTACTTGTTGGGGACAAATGCACTTGTTAAGGACATACATATGTTAAGTTATTTATAAATACTCTGTGCTTTGACCGCATCGAAAAAAAATAAAAAATCCGAATGCTATATATTCTTTTCTCGTCTGCTTGAATACACCAATTTCATATTTTAAAGAAAATATATATTGTTACTTCAATGGAAAGTAAATAGGTACTTTTATCGCTGATTTCCTTCATAAATCTCTTACAGGTCAAGCTATATCATAAAATTTTATTCAACGCCACCCTTACGACAGCTAGATCATAAAATTTTATCGTTTGGCGATTTCGAATAGACAGCAATTGCAGACGAAAATCATGAATATAGTCTGTCCTAAAACAATATGGTGGCATATGTTCTTATAATGAAAAAGGATCTGTATTTGCAGTAGAATTCAAATGAGACACAACGATAGTCTAATTTGTCGCCAAATGGCATTCAAGGCACATGTCTACCCAAAGATCATGCGGTGAATTAGACGGCAAGTGTGATCGGAGTTTTATTTACTCGCAATTATTCGAGCCCTGCTAATCCTTTTAATTTGCTTGAATTTAACGTAGATTATTAATTGTAACTATTTTTTATCGAATAGGAAGACATACGAGTTAGCAGACTATCAGGTGATAAGTGGACCGCATTGTGCAAAAATGATATATCCCATAAACTGGCTAAAATTAAAATATAGATTCCAAACAATCGAAAACGATCTCTATTCTCATGTAGCAGAGACGGATTTCTCTATGTCGAATAGAAATACTTTCATGATAAGTTATACCAATCAGTTTAAAAAATCAAATGAAGCGAGGCAAAAGTGATTCAAAACTCTTAGAGTTCCAACTTTATAAAAATATCGAACTTTTGAATACAATCAGTTTTTGTTAAAGTCATACATACATATTTACATATTACAGAATATAATGATATTATTGGCACTAGAAAAAGGCTTTTATGTTTCCAATATTAAGTCCTTTTAGTCATGTATATATGGGACGGAACCTTTCTGTACAATACAGTCTGAAGACGTGTTGAGGCTTCGATTTGATGTTAAAATAAATCCAGATTCACTTGCAAACTTTCGATTTATGTACGAGTAACATAGAATTACTAACACGGACACATTAAATTGTATAAATCATTGATATAAATTGTAAATAATAGTTATATTGAAATTGCGCGGAACAAATATGATGCGTGTCGTCGCTATTCGAGCGGACGGAGAAGTGGGCGAGGCACTGGGTGTACAATGTTGCCACACTAAAAACAATGTGGTGTGTACAGATGCCACAAGTCCAAGTTATCATCGCCGCTCATAGACACCTTCAATACCAGAGACAATAGAAATACATTGCACTTCGAAAACTATGTGGGATATTGAGAGGAAGGAGGGAGAGCTAGAGACTTCGGATTGTTATCGATTGCAGAATAAAGCGCACTAACTAGCAAAGCCTTCACTCAGAATTCAGTTATCTACGATAATGAGGTGCACCTTCTGACGAACCGGAGATCTACCTTGTTTATGCCGCAGATAAAATTGCCTGCTATATGGAATTCGATATCTGTGTCAGTGTAAATGTTTTTTAGCTTACAAGTATTCCGAGTTTGAACTGTCAAATTCATTTGCGAGCACACAGGTCATGTGAAGTAATCACAACCAACATAGACATAACAATGTTACAAAGGCATCTATAAAAAGTAATATAAAAAAATTAGGGTCAATTCCAATTTTTTTTTTAGCAATCTACACGCTGCGGCACTGACGGTATATATTCCTAAAATTATATCCTTGTAAATATACAAGAGAATTTTTATCTCTTATATATATATATATATATATATATATATATATATATATATATATATATATATATATATATGTGTGTGTGTGTGTGTGTGTGTATATGGGAGAGAAGGTGGACTAATAGTAGGATATGGAAAAGGAATCCTCCTGTAACACTATAATTACAATACCTTTATTTTTTTTTGAGACAAAATTGCCTAATTAGTGATCTCGTACCTGTTAATATTTAAGGTAGTTGATTGCCTTCTGCCTACGCGTCTTTTAATTAGAATTGCTGAATCCTAAGTTACAACCCAATTAGCAATTAACGTCCTAGTAATCGCTTTATTTGTCAAATACCTCTTAAGTCTTCACATGTATTACCTCAGCGGTTCTCAAACTCTTTTATTCATCTCTGTGAAGCACTAACATACTCTACAAATTCACAACCTTTACATATATACTTGTACATAAATAATATATACATCATTTTTAATAGGTTATGTGAAAATAGAACATTTATTGAATAATACATTATTGCGTTGCATTATCATTCCCAATGGATGCGTGGTTGGGGCGAGCCTAGTCGCAAGCGTGCCGACCGTCCCGGGATCGGGCTCCCCCGGGTACTATGGTGCCTTACCTCAGCATGCAGGGCTCTGCTGGGGCTGACCTCCATCCTCCCTTGCATAGGATTCACTAAGACGAATTTGATATACCTAATTCGTTGAAAATGACGGCGTCGTGGTTCGCCACCCGTCACGTCCTGATTCTCACGAGGGCAAAAAACGATTAATAGAGAGCCGGTTCACTGTGATGAATGGTAGCGAATGGAGCTCTGTGGTCTGTGCCAACACCTGAGGGGGATAGGCGTGAATATATAAAAAATACATCATTAATCTTTATATTAAATGTATTTGGACTATATAGCTAAGATCCGCGACAAGGACTTATCACGGATCTTAGCTAAGTAAAAGTTTTGACTGCCCACATACTAATGGATTTCCGCAAAGTAACGCCTGATTCGAATAATCACCTACAATGTATTTATTATTACGTAAGAACATAACATACAAACACATAAAGAAAAAAAAAAAGATCCCAACATCGTCTTTGTAAATTTCGCGACACACCGCTGTGTTAGCTTATTAAATATAATTCATATCTATATGTTAATATTATCAAATTTAACGACAGCAGCGGCCATATTTATTTTCGTTTTCCTATTTATAGATTGTAAACAACCAACAACAACAACCTTCAAGTCTTGTAACTGGCAGGAGGTGGCGCAGGACAGGGCACAGTGTCGTAATATCTGTTCGCAAACCAAGATCCATTTTGGGTCGCTGCGCCAACAAATTTACTTAATTATTTATAGATTGTTATTTTCATTATTTCTTTGTTAAAAATGGTAACAACATATATTAAGGTTTTAAACATATATTAAGGTTCACAATGTTACTCAATTTTTTAAATATAAAATGTTGATAGGTACGTGCGCTTCGTGAAGAGCTAATCGGGTGAATCGAAGTGAAGTGTGATACGATCGCCGCTCGTAGCTACGCCGTTCTGCTGCTACCTTCAGACATATAAAGATACGCGCTACGTTCAAGCTTGAAAAATTGTCCTTGTGGAAGCAATCACTGCCGCACATGAAACTCTACAGGACATAAAGAACTGCAGATGTATTGCCTACCTTAAGATTAGGTGAATAATGGGAGGAACAAGTAATATATAATAAAAACATTTTTCTAAAGTCAATTCTTAATTTTTTCCCGCGCCATTATCGCCAATGACGGTATTTATTCCTAAATTTGTATCCTGCTAAATATCTTATATAAGAGAAAACATTTTCTCCCATAAAAAATATTTTTTAACTCACGTCTATCCCCCGCAGGGGTTGGCAGAAACCACAGAGCTCCATCTGCTACCATTCATCGCAGCGAAACGGCTCTCCATTGGTCGCTTCCGCCCTCGTGAGAATCAGGACTATTGAAATTAATTGTCACTGCCATAATTAATAAAAATTAAAATTAATTGATTGAATTTAATTAATGAATTACTATTTCAAGTATCTGTATTAACATAAAGTGTCATCTATTAATTATATATTTTAACTTGAGTGGATGAATGAAAAGTATTTTATTATTGATTAAAAATTTAAATACATGTACAGGGAGAGTGGAAACTAATAGTAGGAATTGAAAAATAGGATTTAATGAGAGGGGAAGAAGGAAGTAATGAGAGAGGAAGAAGATTATAAAGACCTCCAGATCCCTGTAGTCAACGTAAGAACAACACAATAATATGCCACCACTTGACGATGATATTCTGTGAGAATATAATAAAAATATATAAATATGAGTATAATATAGCACTTGAAAAACGACAATATTTAAAAAGTTCGAAGAAATAAAAGCATGATCCTAACATAGATTCGTTCATAATATAATCAAATGAAAAATATACATATGTAGATCCAGTAAACCGAAGGTTATAAGAAGTTTTCCCATGAATGGTCCCTTCTAACCCTTTTAGCTTTAATATCACCAATACGGAGAATCTTTACCTCATACAGCTTTAAGGCTTATAAAGGTCAAGATAGACTTAATGAAATAAAGTTTGAGAGGACTTGTCATCGATTTTATAACTATATCGATAACTATAGAACATCGACTACTTGTACTCGTCTCGACAAATAAATATAGAGAGAAATAATAAAGAAAACACTGCTATTACTGGCCCACGGTTATTTATGTTAAGACAATTGGTAAGGCTCGCACATTTTTTATAGCAAAGCAGACAAACAACAATACCGGTCACCTGGTAATACGTGATCACCGCCCATAGACAATCACAATTCCAGAGGGATCATAGCTTTTTGTGAACACATAATTTCGTTTCTTGAATACTCCTAAATACGTCGTGAATATTTATTTCTCTTTATTCATGATAAAAAACAGTAATAATACATGTATTATAACAAACAAAATCTTAATATGTAAAGAACAATAATTGTACTACCAACTACTAACACTAAGTACAATATGCTTTTTCCATGGCTTAGTTATTTACATATTATAGTGCAAATACTAAATAAACTAATTTATATTATAAGAAATAAAAATTATAGAAATAAAATAAAAGTTAATAAAAAAATTTAAGGTAAACGGTTTTATTAACTAATAAAATAAGAAACTGAATTAAGTATACAGGCGAATATTCCCGCCAACTTATATCAGTGACGTTATGTTTTATGTCATTTTCATAATCTTATATTATTATCAGCTATATTGTTTAATTGTGGTGGTGTATTATACAATATAGTTCATTTAAGGCGTATAAGTGAAATGTTATGAAATAAATGCGTATGTCATGACTTTTTAAGTTGACTGAAAAAGTCCATAGTAGGTTTTGGTAGAATAGCCACCATTATCAAGACATAACCTAACAATCTAACTAGTACATTCCAAGATACATGATATTATTGTATTTTACTTGACACTGGCATAATAGTTATAACAAATTGCCATTAGGGAATACAAAATATACGTTATACAAATTCTTATGCGCTTCAATTTTTATTAGTGTTTTTTGCTCAAAAATTTTTTTACTTTTTGAATTTCTAATTTTCAGTGTTTTTATTATTTGTATGGTATTCGTCAAAACCAATAAAATGATCCCAAACTCGAGTGGGTTAATAGTAATGGTAGAAGAGTTCCACTACCCAGCTTATGATAGACCCTAGCTACAAAACTAAAAGTATCATAATATTCCATTGTCACGAGAAATTTGTGTATCCAAAATTTCAAGAGAATCGGTTTAGTATAAGTACCTACTTGAAAAAGCCGTAGCAAAATTTGATAAACGGCGCGGCCGATTGGCTCAGTGGCACGGCCCGCCACCCACGGAGTCAATGGTCGCGGGTTCGATTCCCGCATCGGAATAAATATATATATGGATTTATAAATATTTATTCCGAGTCTGGTAACCCCCCCAATCCGCATTTCCTTTCCTGCCCTTTCCTTTCACTTCCTCTCCGCCAATCCATGGTCTGCCGTGCCAATGGATGCGTGGCTAGTCCCAGGATCGGACTCCCCCGGGTACTATGGCCTTACCTCAGCATGCAGGGCTCTGCTGAGTCTGACCTCCATCCTCCCTTGCGGCTCGTAGGATTCACTAAGACGAATTTAATGTACCTAATTCTTTGAAAAATGACGGCGACGTGGTTCGCCACTTGTCACGTCCTGATTCTCACGAGGGCGAAAAGCGACTAATGGAGAGCTGTTTCACTGCAATGAATGGTAGGGGATGGAGCTCTGTGGTCTCTGCCAATCCCTGCGGGGGATAGGCGTGAATATATAAAAAAAAAAGATATGACAACACGCAACCAAATATGGGATCAAGTTAAATAAAACCGTTTTAAGAAAGAAAAAAAACTAAAGTAAATAAATATAAAACACATTAATTATTATTCTTAAGTAAATTTAGAACTAATAATTTTTTAAATTTAGGAATAGACGTGGAAACCACATCTTACATTAATAAAGTTTTTATTATCAACTTACATAAAAAAGAAATACGAAACCAGCCAGCATTAGGGAAAAAATATGCGTCTCTTCAAACGTCGGAACTATGATGTGAACTACATTTTCCTACTACAAACCTACAATTCCTATTACAATTCTTCTTCTGTAATCGGTCCGTCATTATTGACGATCATCGTAACTAGAACTCCTCAAACGGACAATCTGTATCCATCAGTTTCGTCTGATGTAAAGTAGCCCTTACCACCTGCTGAAATTTGGAAAAGGATATGGATTCCTTCACTTGGACCGACGACGTTGTGGCAACTGTCCTCGCGGTCTTCTCCCTTCGGTATTACCAACAATGACTAACTTTTCCAAGCTTTTTTTATGGGATAAGAAGGCAAAAGAGCAGGCGAGTCATCTGATGGAAAGCAATCAAAATAGACATCCGCAGTGCCACGTTTAAGGAAAGTATAGGCATGCTTTTCGAAGGTTCCAATGTCGTATCGGTACGGAAACGATGCTGGAGGTAGCTGGTTCCACAGAGTAGTGGTGCGTTGAAAGAAGTTTTTGGAATAACGCAACGTACTGGATCGCCACTCATCTAGATGGTGGGGATGAAACTTTTCTTTGTGTGCGAATTGTACGGTAGTGGAACTCAGCGGAATTATTCCGAACAATTGCTCGGAGCACTCCCCGTGGTGAAAACGATAAAAGATGCTGAATGATAAGATATCCCTCCCCAGCTCCTTATATCCTTACTATCTCTTCTTCACAGTTGGAATATAAGAAGTATAGTAATATTAAAAACATTGGTAAACTTCTTTTAAAAAACCACCAGTATTCAGTTGGTTGACTTTCGAGTTGGCAAAAGGTAATTACGTTTCCTTACATCCCCTTTAGATTCTTACCCAGTTGTTATTACATTGTAAATATGGTATGTATATTGTACTCGTGTTTCTTATCCACTCAGTTACGTATATGAATAGGTTTTTCTGAAATATCCGAACGAGATATCATCCTAAATTTCAGCAACACAGATGTGAACTCTTTTTTGTTATCTTTTTCTCGATTATTTCAAGGGATATAAGCGATAAATCCACAGTGATCGATCATTTTTGCTTGACACCTAATCACGGAATTTTCTTCACCGAAATCTAGATAAAACGGACCTTTTTAATATCAAAGAATATAAACACTTAATGATGAATGAGTTATGTGAGTAAAAATGTACAAAAATAGTTCAAGTCAGGTTCGTGACAGGTTCAAACGCTGAAAATTATGCTGTTTTCTTCATTTTTTTTTCTTATAAATAATACATATATTTAACCGATCTGATTTTTATATTTTTAAACGGCCTGCTGGCGGCCACGCTACAGACGAATACTTTGTCAAGAATGGCATATTATTTGTCTGTAGCATGAATGGGCCGGCTCGCCTGGGGAAATAACACACTCCCGCAGAAAACCGGCGTCTGAGTATTAGCTAAGCTACCGCGCTTCATACGGTGAGAGGCCTGAGTTCCGGAGGCCCGAAACCCTCCACCTCCCACACCCACTCTCTACTTCTAAAAATGCAGAATTAATGTTATAAAATATTATATCATACATCAAATGTAATAAAGTTCTCCCAAAAGGAATTATTATTCGCAATAATACATTTTTTTCAGAATGTGATGGCACCGTGGGATGTCGTTACATTCGCATTACAGAGCATAAAAGATATTCTCTTTGTATCGCGGTTAATATTTGTATAAAGAACAGAAGTAAGTGGAGCGAAAATTTGCTTTTGTTAAGTTAATGGCGAGCGATGTAAGTGAGAGCTTTAAGTTCGCATACTCATGAAGAAGTAAATTTTAGAAAATGTTATTTATTTCTGTGGTTTTATTTTTATTTTTCTTAGCACTTAGACTGGCAACACACATGTATATATACATATCTTAAAGATTATTTTCAAAATTTTTGACAGCAGTTCGGACAAAAAAATTATCATTTTTATACAACTTATACTACTACTACAAGTACAAATAAATAATTGAAAAAATAAAACACATTTGAAGAAATAATTCAAAAATCTAATTATAGATTAACCATTTTTCTATTTCTACCATTCATTTATTTATTAAATACGGCTACATTAAGTTCGGGCATACAATGACATAATGCAAAAACAAGTGTTGCCATGCGATAATGAATTAAAGGCGCGAGTTGATAAAATAATTCAATAGAGGTTTAAAAACAATTGAACTGTATGACCTATTTACAGTTCAATATAAATTTTAATTTATTTAATCCCTATAATGATAACATATCCAGTGTTTTGTTAAACTGAATTTAAAGAGATAACATTATATACTAAAATCGAAATTGTTACCCTAAATAAATTATACAAGTTGTATATATTTAGTAAAATGGTAAAAATGCTGTATTCATGTGAAAGGTTCAATTAATATTCAATTTTATCTTTATGGGCTTGTTTTTAAAACTAACACAATAAAATTGACTATTTAAAAATAAATTTAGATATATAATAATCATTATTATCCATACAGCCGTGATAGTCTATTGCTGGGCAATTTATTCGTTCATTCAAAAATCATTCTGCTGGTTACTTTAGTATCTTTATGTCCTCATAACAAAATTGATTTTCTTTACAATTGTGATTTAATAATTTTATTTAACAAAAATTCGCTGACACACTATTTGTCAAACTTATCAATGAATTTTGTTCATATTATAAATTGCATCTTTCTAACTGTTGTACAATGTAAAATTACAATTTTGAAATTTACATTTTTTTACTTCCTATAAAAAAAACAATTTCACAATATATCCGTAGAAAGGAAAGTAAAACCGAAACGTATTTGATTTCACCCAGCATCATTCGAACTAAATTAAATGGAAATTTAAGTGAAAAATGCAATTTATTCCACCATCGAACAGTGCGGACTTAAGCCGGCAAAAGCATAAAAGCCTGAAATGAGTTTTAAACATAGATATCCACTCCTCGAAAAAGCATTCTATCAATTTGAACATTTTACCGTTACTGCACATTGGAATTTAAAATTATGGAATAAAATTCTACAAAAATACGTGAAATAAATATTTATATTTTCAAAATATATCACTAGGTACTTACTCCACTGGCGCAGTGATTGATGATTTTAAGGCGTATTTTTGGTCCTGTGTTGGAAAATGAGCGATGGCGTACACTACAACCACGAGCTATATGGGTAGTACAATGAGCCGAACGTCATCAAAACCATTACGATTGGACGCCTTTGTTGGGCTGGGCACGTGGTACGGATGGAAGAGGCCAGAGTACCCAAACGCCTATTCGACGGTAAAGCAGATGGTCGTAGAAACGGAAGGCCTAAGCTCAGATGGCTAGATGGAGTCGAGGACGCCTTAAAGGCAATCGGTGTGAGGGGCTGAAGGGAAAAAGCTAAACGAAGATCCGACTGGAAAAATTTACTGGACCAAGCTAAGGCCCACCCGCGACTGTAATGATGATGATGAATGAATGAAGATAATTTATCTGCAGATTCTTCGTACATTTCTCTTGGAAAATTTTATATTATAATTATGGACTTACAATAAAAATGTGAGTTGAAAACAACTTGATGCACACAATGTCAACAAGAATGCAAATATTGCTTTTACATAATAGAGTGTGATGTAAGTGTAATTTACTTTGTATTAAATTGTTCATGATTTTTAAATTGAACAGTAAAGCTCTATTACAATTATAATTATTCAATTTGGAATACAAGTTAACAACATTAAATCAACTCATAAAACATTAAATCAATTCACAAACACTTAGTAATTATTAAACTTTCTCGTATTTATAACTAGAATTCAGAGCTTAAATTTATTTAAATCAATTCTGTATTTCAGAATATCATTCAAACAAAGTATATTTCTCTGTTCTGATTTAATTATAGCAATATCTTCAAAATTTCACCCTCGATGAACTTCAAGAGGTTGATCCTTAATTTTAAAATGTAATATTAAAACAGCAATAAACATTCACAGATTAAACAAACACGTACTATTTAAAAGAAATAATTAAATGTAACCAACCGGTTTCGTCTTATTCTTTTTTTTTATTGAAAAACAAATAAACAAAAAATATTAGTTAAATTCTAACTGAAAAACATCCATAAATGTAACCATCAACCAAAGACATAAAACACACAAATGCACTTTGTTGCTTACTTTACTTGTTTACTAATCAGGATATTTAGAATTGCCATGATTAAACAAAGAGTGGTGACGTGTGGAAGGAAATTTTAGGAAAAATGAACCATACAGGATCGCCGGTTATCCAAATGGAGGGGGAATGAAACTTTTCTTTGTGGCAAGTTGTGCAATGGAGTGCAAGTAAGAATTATTAAACAATTCTACGGAGCACTCGCCATGATAAAACCCATATAAGATGCGGAGAAATGAGACATCCTTCGTTAATTAGTGTGCACGAAAATTGTAGGCTCCGAAGAGGTCGTCTGCATTACAAGGCATGCTATTGATTTGCAATATAACGTGGTATTCAAAAGAACTTTTTCTTTAATAATATGGATCAATTCACCGCTCCACCTCTTCTGGATCAATGTAAAATCACCTATTGCATATTTATTTATTTTTATTGTACCAAAAACTGTTTACTCAAACAAACGTGTAAAAATAATCAGTTGATTCAATATAAACATATATAGGTATATGTATACGTATGTTTTATCAAACTTCTATTTTCTGCCCATTTTCTTCCGTATTAAACTTTTCAAACCCTTCGACGCACCGTCGCCCCTTTATATATAATAGGTAAAACGATCGAAAGTTCTAGCATTCCAAAATTCGAGAATGTTCCAGCAATGTGTAGTATTTTCTAGACATCGTCCTGTCTCTTTCCCGTGCGCAGCTGTTTTCTACTAACTGTTCTTGTGATACATTGACGGACGTCTTGTCAATTTATTTTTAAAAAGCTGTAATAGCTTGCTTGACCGCGACAATACCAACGCAAAAAAGCGAAAACGTAGTAAACCGCAAAATAAAAACTTACCACAATAGCAAAAAATTCTTTTAATAGTTTTGAACAAATTGTATCTGATCACTCAAAAATAGTCTGTTTCAAAGCTATACAAAATTTTCTATTGGTCGTAGAGCTGTAATACTTAGAACATTCGACGCAGTATTTTTTTTCTGATGCAAATATGCAATAATTTTTTTTGACATCTGTGTCATTTACAACGTTTTGACTTTTTTCAGTAAATATATAGATATTCATAGAGATTTCATCAAAAAATATACTACATATAAATACATACATACATAAACATACACAATAAACATACATATGTATATGTGTATAATTACAGTGCAGGAAGAAGGCAGAAGTTTGAAATAAAAGCCTTTAATTTTATTTTATTTTATGGTATATTTCGAAACAAAAAATTGAATATGAACTAAAAATCAAATATGCACGAGACAATCTGAGCGCTGGAGAGACGCTCGACTTTGATTAATAGAGCAATTTGATACGCCCGTAAATAAGAACGCGACCTGTTGCCGATAAATTACTTTTTTTTTATGCTAAGGTTACTTTGGAAATTGTTTCGTTAAGGTCTTTAGGATGTTAAGTAATATCGCATTAAATTTGCAATAAATGGGGCCATAGTCCTTTTTACAGTCAGGTAAATACTCTATTATTTTCTCCAAATCATCAGCGGGGCATCAAGGGACAGAAAACTAAGTACGATCATCATAAAAACAAGATTGAATAGCTGTTTTTATACTAGATTGGCCCAAGAATATACTATTGTATAATTAACCTCTGGGCAAGACATTTAGAAAATCAAATGTACGGTATCATATATGGTATGAATATGTTTGTATTTATTTATGTAAACTTATATATGTCAACAGCCTGCGGCAGTCCACTGGTTCCTTTTGCCAAAGTTTTTTTATTTTCTTTGAAGGTTTCACAAGTATATTAACATTCCAATTTCAAATTTAAATAAATGAAATATTCATTTCAAATCTAAATAATTTGTAGAAAAATTCTCCCTTATTCCTATTTGAGATACATTGCTGAAAAAAGTTTTTGGTGTTGTGTATAGTGTTTGGTGGGTGGAGAGTTTTTCGGATATTTTTTGGTTTAAGTTCCAAATAAACCCAATTCATCCAGCAGGAAAACACACATTATTAATATCCTGTTATTGTTTGCTTGTCGCGGATCTTAGCTAAGTAAAGGTTTTGACTGTCCACATAGTGTTGGATTTCCGCAAAGTTACGCCTGACTCCATTAATCATCAGAAAAAAGTTTCTGAATGAAAACTGACAATCGATAAACAGACACAGGAAGGTTATAAATAATTCCGACATCGAATAAAATAATTATTTAAAATTGAGTATTAAGCTTATTTGAAATGAAAAATACATATTGTTGCTATGCTGAAGCAAATCTACTTTATTAATTATTGCTAGAGCCTTTATTCGTAGTTTACTGTCTTGTTCATCATAAGCCGAAGTTCAGTCGGGGCGAGATTCATTCCAATTCTAACGGTTGCACCGAAATATGCTTACTTCATAGACTCAACATACTTTTACCTAGTACTTTAAAATACTTTTACTTTTACGTTACTACTTGTAAAATAAGATGTGGAACCTTTTAAAGAGGGAACCCTTGAAAATGCTTGAAAAGAAATGTAACATATTACTTTTAGTTTCTTATTCCACATAACATTTTCCTTTTTCATCCATGTATCAAAGATTTGCAGCACTAAGAGAAATGGATATTACTTTCAGACGGGCTGGTCCAGTGACTTATAGCTCGGAGTGTGTCAGCAATCACTTTGTATTCAAGAGAAATAATAGACGTATAACACAGGCCGAGACGAACGGTGACACTTATTTGTTTCTTTATTTTTTACATTTATAACGATGAATAAATATAATTACACATCACAGTTGAAAGATAATAAATCACATTTTTCACGTAAATGTCATGCAGATTTCCTACACATTGAGACAGAGCGAGAAAAAAAGCATACGTTGTAAATAATACACTTTAATTTAACTGAATCTTTATTCCTTAGTTGTAATTACAAACGGGTCTTATTAGTTAGTACATGCAATACTTCGTTACTGCCATCTGCGATTTCTTTGCATAACTTAATAGTATAATATATAATCTATGGCATTGCTGCTATCTTTAGTTCACGGTCTTATACGCAAGTCTTGTCTTGTTGTCTGGTCAACAACAGCAGTAGGAGTACGTCGGATTAATGATTGCGCTCTTCTTTTCCATTTACGGCCGCCAGAGGCATAACGATAGATGAGTGTGCTGTGCAACGAAGATAGAATAGCGTTCTATCTCTTTTGTGCCTTTAAATATAACCAATTATTTTTTTTACACCTATCTTCCGCAGGGGTTGGCAAAGACTACAGAGCTCCATCCGTTACAATCCCGGTACACCCTCCCCGCACTCATCTATCCTTCTATCGCAGCGAAACGGCTCTCCATAAGTCGCTTCTCGCCCTCGTGGAAATCAGGACGTGATGGGTGGGGAACCAGGTCGCCGTTATTTTTTAACGAATTAGGTTTATTAAAATTCGTCTTAGTGAATCCCACAAGCCGCAAGAGAGGATGGAGGTCAGCCCCAGTAGAGCCTCGCATGCTAAGGTAAGGCACCATAGTACCCGGGGGAGCCCGATCGGCACGGTCGGCACGTTTGCGACTAAGCTCGCCCCTAGCCACGCATCCATTAGCACGGCAGACCGTGGATTGGCGAGAGAGGAAGGGAAAGGATAGAGAAGAAAGGAAATCCAAACTCGAAATAAATATTTATAAAGCCATACATATATTTATTCCGATGCGGGGATCGAACCCGCGGCCATTGACTCCGTGGGCGGAGGGCCCCGCCACTGAGCCAATCGGTCGTCCAAACCAATTATAATGAAACTAATAAAGTGATAAATCAATCGAATAAGCCGCTTACAGTCGCTTGTCACTCTACCGGCGTACACCCACCGATAGCAACAACGTACAGTGGCGTTGGCGCGAAAGACCTTAGTATAAGAGCAAGCTTTAGTCATCGTAATTCTAATGATGGAAGTGTCAGTGTTGCAAAAAGTAACTTTAAAATCTACCTACAATTATAAATAACTAAACTGATAATAAGTTAACCAAACCAATTAAAATCGAATAAAAAGTTCAAGAGATAACCAAATATTAACTCAAACTCATTTATTATTTTATAATTTTAACGATTACAAACCAACACACCAACCCAAAATAGTTAATAACGATTTCATTCATATTATATGAGTCTATCAATCTAACCGTAACATTTCATTGCTAGACATTGGCTTCCTTCAAAATTGAGATGTGTTGTTAAGTCGCCTCATACGACCTCATACGAACATAATATAAAATAGCATTATTAAAAAATCAAAAATTTGCATATTAAATACAAATACATACGCAGAGATCACTTTTTACTATTCAAGTTTCCTTTTAATGTAAATAGGATACCATTAAATTCATCAAGTACAAACCAAGTGCAAAAGTTCTGAACTAATCTTTGCTCGGAACTCTATAAAAGTTTATCTTGCGTTAATACTTGAAATATCTAAGCATATATAACTCTCTAATGCTAAAGTTACGAGTTTCAATCTCACCACGGAAGTGAACGACCTAATGTATTGTGAAAAGTTAATGATCTTGGAGAGGATTTTTTATGTCATTTATTTAAAAGAATTTATATAAATGAAGTGAACATAAATCCGTCCCCTCCTATTCTAAAATAATATTATTCAATATTTAATATACAGCTCCTCTACATCATCAGCAGCCTGCGGCAGTCCACTGCTGGACATAGGCCTTCCCCATGGAGCGAAACCTAGCCCGATCTTCGGATACACGCATCCAGTTTCTGCCAGCCGCCCTGCGCAGATCGTCGCACCATCTAGCCGGGGGGCATCCCACACTACGTTTACCGAGACGCGGTCTCCACTCCAGCACTCGTCTGCTCCAACGATCGTCGGATCTCCGACAGACGTGACCAGCCCATTGCTCCTCTACATAGTTAGACAAATAAATACATAAGGCGCCAAGAGTGATTTGTCTTTGTGAACGACAAAGAACGAGTCATTTTAGTCAACGACAAATTTGCGTGGTCTGTGTCAATAACAAAGAGTGGGTGGTCTTTGTTCGCCCCTCTAGCGGAGCGTCGTACATATGGAAGCGTATTATATGAACATATTCGAACAGGTCGTTTGAGGCGCCGTCAGCGCATCAGCGCACCGTTATTATATATATATATATATATATATATATATATATATATATATATATATATATATATATATATATATATATACACATATATATATATATATATATATATATATATATATATATATATAGATATATAGATATATATATATATATATATATATATATATATATATATATATATATTCGAAAGCGTATTACAATTGTAATCTGATTCTATGATTGATTCTAATTACTCGGTGTGTTCTGTACCTAATAACAGAGATATTCGAGCAATTAAGCTTTGGAAATCCAATTGCCGTGCACTGAACGTTAAATGTAGGTCAAATGATGGATACCCAGAAACCGCTGCATATAGTGGATACATTAGTTAGTTCATGCACACCTTGCGGCTGATACATTCATTAGTCATATTTGGTTTAATTGTTTGACCGCTTGCTTGAATCTCTGATTATGATCAAACACAAAGTTACTTCAAATAATTACCACTATGATTGTTGTCCCAATTGACTTTTACTTGTATACTGCCGATATTACACAAAAAACCTTGTACTTTAGTCTCTTTGTTCTACCACTATTTAGATAGATTTACTTCTTAGAGTTTGTTTTTTTCTTGATAGCAGTTACATATAATATTTATGCCAGTGTTAATTAAAATATAATAACAAGTGTATTGAAATGTGCCAGCCAGCTTGATACATTACATCTTGATATAGTGGCCGCAAGTCTTTAGCTGTCCGAAGTTCGACCAATTGGGCGATAACTGCGTCCCTCCGTCAATTCCCGGGGCAAACGACCAGACATCGACCGAAAGATATTTTTAAGTATTTGGGCAGCGCAATTCTTTCGCATCCTCTCCACGTGACCAAGTCATCGAAGTCTTTACGTCTTTGTCTTTCTGATTCCATCGGCGTCGGTCACAAGCTCTTCAGTTTAGGTTTAAGACATTTCAGCTTCTTTCCACTTCTGCTTTTTTGGCCGAAGATCTTTTAAATAAAATAAGATAATAAAAATACAACACTACCGATGTAAATTGGTCAAAAAACAATTAAGTCTAACTTGAATCCTTCGTTTTGTATATGTATATTTTTTTTATTTGTCTTTTATCCTATACTTTTTCAGTATGAATATTGCAATTGTAAAGTAACTTTGCCATAGACCTACCAGCTTGAATTTTAAACAAGACGACAATGTGATTAACTCGGTTAATTGTCTATTCGATGGAATTTTGCAATCCACATTAATTATTTCCCGATGAAATAGAAACTTCAAATTTCAACGTAGCTCATGACAATTCAATACTTATGTCAATAAGTATCTATTACACTAATATTTGTATATTACAATAATATTTGTATATTACAATAATATTTGTATTATACAAAACTGATAAAATATCTTTTTATCAGTTTTGTATAATACAAATTTTGCAATCAATTTGTTCATCAAACTAAGTGTCCGAACGGCTAGAGACGTAAACTTTAAACATAAGAAATCGTAGATAGTTTGTAAAAGGCAGGTATTAATTGTTATTTTTGGACTGCAGCAGACTCTGATGATGATAATTATGATATCTACATTGTACTAGAGTTATTCATACTTATTTTTATATCTTAATTCTACCAAACGCACGAGTCAAATACAAGCGAAATTTATTTTCAGCGAATTGAAATTTACCTTCTAGTAATTTGTGATTTACGACCAAAGAATAAGTATAAACGTCTAGACGAATAACCATTTATTTATGCTTACTTAAAGAAATATGTATAATATAATTAAAATGATAAATTTTTCTTATGACAATTTACGATGTGAAAAAACAATTGTAATCTTATTCATATTATATATATAACAAGAAAAATTTTAATTTCTTGCGGCAACCTTTCTGAATTGGTCGTGCTAAAAATGGCCCTTGCCTTGATATTGTGCTTCCAATTGCCGCTAAGAGCCCTGGGCAGATGATAAATCAATATAACTGGTATATATACTCTGGGACGAAGGTAGTTAATATAGCACATCGTTCTAAAATAACACAAAAATACACATCGCATAGCGTACGCTATATCGGCTGCCACTTGAGGCTATAAATTCCGCGCCACTATATATCGCACCGTGATCGCATGAATCTTGCGAATAGCATAAGCAACGTGACAGTAACCAGGTAGCAGTCATTTCGTATCAGAGACTGATATTCAAAGTCTAACGCTCATAAGTGCGAAGGGTGAACGCGCTTTTAGAGCACTCGACCTACCGTTTATTACAGTTATAGCCAACTAAAATAGCACGCTATAAAAATATAATTTGTAGCATAGTATTGTGGAATAACTGTTTTGAACAATACGTCATATCATAATGACGTATTGTTCAAAAGGTACATAGTGTTAGAGCCACGCTGCAGACGAATACTTTGTCAAGAATGGCATAATATTTGTGTGTAGCATGAATGAGCCGCCTCGCTCGGGGAAATACCATACTCCCGTAAAAAACCTGCGTCTGAGCGGTAGCTTATCTACCGTGTTTCGTACGGTGAGTGGTCGAGTTCCGGAGGCCCAACACCTGCCCCCTCCCTCTACCCGTTCATTTCCACTCCCATAATGACGGCATAATCGGCAACGCTTCCGCACTGCCCATGGCGCTGCGGAAATCTATGGGCGGAATATCCATTTGAACGCCCATCACAAAAAAAATAAACACCTTACACTAAGCATAACGCTTTTCTTTGTAGGCAATTAGTTAAAACTATTATGCCAGTGTCAAGTAAACTGGAATAATACAAAATTTCTTGAAATGACAAGTCAGCTTGTCATGTTACGTCTTAATAAAATGGTGGCTATTCTACCAAAACCTTCTATGAAATTTTTCAGTCACCTTAAAAAGTCACGATACATGCATTTATTTCATATCACATCACTTATAAGCCTTAATCAAACTATATTGTATAATACGCCACCGCAATTAAACAATATAACTGATAATAATATAAAATTATGAAAATGAAATAAAAATACAACGTCACTGATGTAAGTTGGCGGAATAAAAAAGGTACATAGTTAAAAAAATTGTATTTGTTATCAAACACAACAACAAAGATTTATATTATATTTACAATTATAAAGAAATTACTTCCTATCAGAAATGAATGGGTAATGTAATGTTATGTTCATTTGGTATATAACGTACGTAGTTATGTTTTACTATATAAGAAAAATAACTGCTTATATATATTTTGTGTGTTTAAGGAGTCAACATTGTTATCGAGTATAAAATTTCTATTTCTCTCCTCTTTATAAATTAAAAACACAAGAACCCTCCAAAGGCATTATGGTTTAAAACGATAAGTTATTAATAGCATATGATTGCAGCAAATATATAACCACAAATTATTAAAGCCTGTCTTATGCATGATACTCCCGACGTGTTCTCCGTATAAAGCTATTATGAAGCTGAACTACACTGAATGGAATACCGATGTCTTGTACCCGCTCCTTTGTGCTTCGAGGTGTTTTAACATTGTACAAGTCATTTGAGCGAGTCATATTCTTAATCGTTTATAACTGAAGCCTGTTCCGGATAGGTGGATTTACTTTAATCACCACTTTAGGCTTACGTCACAATGGTGACAATGTTGTCATTATCATTTTGAGATAATGTAATATTAGTATAACTTCCCTTGAGGTCCAGCCACAACAGTGGTAGTGTGGCAACCCAATCATGACGTCATGACCAGCCACCATACTTGGTTCTCCTTATTTATTGTTATGGCAATAATATTATACAATAAAAATAGCACGGTAAGCTTATTTTGGAAATCTTACCCGTGTGCTGTAAAAAATATATTGTATATAATTATTATATTACTGTATGTTAATTTCTATTCCATTTCACGAAGTAAGATTAGCTTCTTTGGGTTTTAGTTAGATTACATTACATCGAGTAGGTACAACGACATCATACAGCAAGATGTCACCCAAACATGACGAATAGAATGAGGGTTTCCAGTACTTTTAAATATACAACAACTTAGAAAAAAATACACTAGTACGTCACCGTCGGAGACTTATTAAAGAAACATTTTTATGTATTAACATTCGTTTATCGTCTATGAAATAATAACGTAGTTCGTCTCCACCTGTCGGGAAGTGAGTTATCAAAACAGCGTCTATTCCGTCCAGTACATATTGCTAGTAAAAGCACCAGTAGGACTGGCTCAAGCTACTAATACAGATTAAAGGCAGCAACACTTCATCATATTGCTGTCACCCCGACTCTTATTACAAAATAACGTAGCGCTGTGCGTGTCTATGAAATTCAATGTGCAATTCGCTTAATTTATTTACCGTCATCTCCATTGCAATTGCTGTAATTAAATTTGTTCGCAGTTTCCACTGTTTCGTTTACTCTTTACTTTGAAAACATTTAGTATTACTGTTATGTTTAATTATGTATATGCTAACGTTTTTTTATGGAATAGGAGGGCAAACGAGCAAGCGTGTCGCCTGATGGAAAGCAATCAACGCCGCCCATAGACGACCGCGACACGCGTTGCCGGTCTTTTAGGTATGTATAGGCTTGTTTTTTGAAAGTTCTAATGTTGTATCGGTTCGAAAAGATCGCCAAGGGTAATTGGTTCCACAGACTGATGGTGCGTGGTAAGAAGTTACGAGAGAAACGCTCCGTAGTAGATCGCCACTCTTCCAGATGGTGGGGATGAAATTTTCCTTTACGGCGAGTTGTGCGGTTGTGGAATTCGGTGGCGGGAATTATTTCAAACAATTCCTCGGAGCATTCCCTATGATAGGAGCGGTAAAAGATGCTGAGAGATGAGACATCTCTCCGCAGCGCTAGAAAATCAAGCCGATCGGTGAGATCTTGGTCATTGACGATTCGGATCGCACGACTTTGAATTTGGTCAAATGGAAGAAGTTGATACTAGGGAGCAATAACTATATTGATGTAACCAAATCTAAGAAGACGTGGTACGCTTTGCATTAACAGCGACGGGCCGGATAAAACTATAAAAAACATACCCACACAGTTGCATTTCTACTTTCAAAAACATGATTTGTGTACCTATTCCCGCGATATATTTTTTTACTTGCAGGTAAATGGCGATTAAAAAACAATATAAGTTAGAAAGATTTTATAAGTTTTTATTGAGATAATGAAATGGAACCTATTTTTGGTAAAATTATATGATGGTATTTTTAATGATCAAACTCCCTTCCGATGGTAATTAAAACTAAGGTCAATAGCATTGTGCCAAATTTAATATGTAAACGCTTATCTTTCTATGTTTAAAGAATAAAAGTGACGTCAAGTGGATAATTAAACATTAAAAAAATTAAATAAATAAAAATACAATCATATCTGTCAGTCTGCCTGAAAATTGTGTTAAGTGTGTTTATTTTTCATTTTAACTAATTAAAAACTTACCTAAATGTAACTAATATTAAAAGAAAGATTTTTTTAAATGAGAATAATAAAATCTTAAGTTCAAGACAAATAAGATTTAACATAGCTTTTTTAATGTAGGTAATGGCCGCTAGTCCACAACGGTGAATCGAAATTTAAACAAATGAAAGGGATGGAATTATTTAACACATAATCGAAAAATAATCTGATAGCGTACTTTAGTTAAAAACTAATCGAATAACTATCTAAATTCACTATCGAATAACTCAAAAAAGAAATATTTTTTAAGCCGTTGAAAATATTTTGAAATGTAAACTTTTCTATAATTTGAACGAACGGTTCATAATCAAATATTTGCTTATCATATGTCTAGACATATGACTTCTAGAAGAACTTCTAGAAGTTAAATAAAAATTACTTAAAAAACATTAATTCCTTTCATATTACATTTAAAATCCGTTTATATTTTTAAAACGTTAGATATTAATTACTTTTAGTAACCGTACATATGTTTTTCAATTCTAAAAACTAAAATCACTAAATCATATTCGCAAATAAAACATAATTTTGTAACACATTTTTAAAAATAACGAAAGTCAACTAATAGTTTCGACGTATCATTATAATTTAATACACTTACTTATAATTGCTTTCATAAGCAAACAACCAATTTTTATGTGCACTAATGAAAGCTCTCCAATTTTGATAACCTAAGTATTAATAATTAATGTTACTATATTTTAATTATGATTTGTTGGTCGTTCACATTATGTGTACATACTTTCAGAATGTTTTAATTCGGTACAATATTCATAGGTAGCAAGACAATTTTTTACCACAATTCGAATTCGATTTGTGATTGCATCATATCGATATTCGTAAATATGCGCTCTGCGCTACACTAGTAGATTAGACCTCATCACGAATCAAGAATTAGCTTGGTGACGATAGTTGTTTCTGTTCATTGTTATAATTTTCAAGAGATTTACAATTCATATAGACTAATTAATAAACGCAATAAAAGATGAAGAAAGTAATATTTGTGTGTTTGTTATCATTATCATTTTGTTTGAGCAAGCCTGCTGAAGATCAAGGTAAGTTCTAATGAAGCAATCTGGCACCGCAAACAAATTGCGCCCTATTCTTTTTTTTGATGGGTGTATCGTAAACTTGTTTTTCATAAGATGCTGTTACTTGAATTTAGGAAAAAATTCTACACGATGTAATCCATGTTACTTTTTTATGTGTAAAATTGATTGCTGGACTAGTATTATTAACGGAAATGCCATATAACATTCTTTTTGGATTGATTTTAAACGGAAGGAAAAGCACGTTAATGTCATGAATAATTTTTATTTAACAAACAAGAAATCTCAGAATGGAAATATTAATCATTTACGTATCAATATTTAACAAATAATTGCTTGTTAAAAAACGATTAATTTGAAATACTTTTCTTTTGTTTCTTTTTGTTAACATAAATACGTATGGTATTTGTGTGATATTTGGTATGGTTATTCCCATAAATATGTGATTTTTGGTAGTTAATTATACGACGTTAATATTGGAAGAGAAAAAGTAAAGTAGAAAAGAGATAGCATCATTTTAATTTGATTAACCTTTGCTCTTATTCTGTGATACTCAATTGATTTCATGTGCCCTCTAAATGAAATATAGAACTATACAAGAAACAAAAGTACCATTTAAATCCATATTAGTTATAGGGGATAGGTAGACCATAATTTGGATACAGATATGTGGTACCAACATTCAAAAGCAAACTGGCCAATATCCAAAAGGTAAAAAAACATTTTTTACAATGGGACTTTGATATCTTTTGGTTTATTTTAATTGATTTACCATCTTTTGGTATGGTTGTTGAAAGCATTTATATGTATATGCCATAGACAACTATATACTCAGTACCTGAGATGGAAAATGTGCACATTTACGAAAAATTATAAAAAAACATTTTAGAAAAGATAATGAAAATAAACTAAAAAAAAGACTACCTAAAAATGGACTATATGGGGAAACAATGACACAAAATTGACTTTTTCATATTGTTATTTATTGATTATAACAATATGAAAAAGTCAATTTTACACTAGAACAACGTCAAAGAAAAATTGTGATAGCTTTTTGTTTTTATCATATACTGATTTAGAAAATGTATTTTTATATATTATATCAAATGATGTTTTCTACAAAAATTTAAAGTATTCTTAAAAAAGTTATCACAATTTTTCTTTGGAGGTGTTATTTGCTGATGTTGAAAGTTATATTTGAAAAACTATGTATTGATGTTAACCAATATTTAATAGAAATATAAAAATATTATTATCATATAGTATAGATCTATATGCAAGCAATAGATAATCGTGGCATGGTACAGCAACTCATGACAGACAGACATTAAATTGTATATCATATATAAATTTGTCAATATCTAATTTCTTATTTCTGAAGCAACTGAATATATGAACTGTAAACTAAGAAATTTAAAGAATTACAGTAGTATTTGTCTTAACAAAGGAATGCACATTTTTAAACAACTACCTACTAAGAACTAATGTGTCAAACTTAACAGCACATACATATTATTACATTCATCATATATATTACATTATGTAAATATTTTGCAAGAACACTATAAAAATTGACATTGTTCCCATATAGATAATATCATATTTAATATTCTAGTGATGAATATAAACTGTTTCAACCACATCATATTATATATTATTTTACACAACTTTAACCTTCGTCCTACTTTAACATTACTTATATTTAAGATCTAAGAATTGGTCAACTGCCATACACAGCACAGATATTTTATTATTTAAATATGTAACTAATTATTATTAAGTTTTGTATTTAAAACATTCCAAATAAGTGAAATGACTAATTTTATATAACAACACAAATAAGGAACACCAGACACAGGGATAAATATTCCCATTTGTTAAATGGGTTAATAAATAGTTTGTCACATATATATGATGCTGGTAGCAAAAAGTCTATATTTTTTGTAGTGCTTTATATTTTTATTTTGTCCTTCTTTTGCTTTGCGGTTTCCAATATACAATAAAATATGGCTTCCCCATTTTTGTGGGTGCCGTATGAAGTGCTTAAGGTAGGAAATACCAATAGATGGGTATCTTCTAGAATAATAAAAAAGACTAAAAAAACCAAGCAATTTCAACCCAGTTCTACGTCCAGCAGTGATCTGTTATGGCTGTATTTATGTTAAAACATAAATACCAAACTACTGGTATACTTATCATAAAGTAACTCACTTGAAAACTTGAAAAAAATTATCACTACATATTTACCAAATCTCTAAGAAACCTTAAGTAAATTGGACTAATGCAATTTATATATATTTTTTAAAATATATGTATTATTTTACATATAACTCATTAAATTCCATCTTATAATACTGATATATGCAAATTATCCAGTTACACAAGGTTAAAAGTTATACTGTGTGGGAATAGAGAAATTCAAATCTTGATTCTTAATATATTATTCTAATTCAATCACATAATATTTTAAAATCTTATTTGCATAACCAGAATATACAATATATGCAGTAACCATATTGGCCAATACAGCTCAACATTGATGTTCTTTTTATCATTGCTTATGTGTTTACGTGATAAAAAAATAACATTGTAATTACTTATTTTAAATGATATAAAAAAGTTTATATCCTTTATATTGATTTAAAAGAAGAATTTTCATGCCTTTGTAGCAGTGCCTGTTCTTGTACTAAAAAAGTTATAAATTATAAATTATTTACTTTTTGACAAATGTTATTTATCTGTTGAATATTTTATTATCCTAATGTTTGCCACTTAGCCATACTTCCATGTACTTAATTGCTGCTCCATTGAGTCATCCTTAAACATAAATTAGTTACTATTAGAAATAAACATGATATGCATATTAAAAAAAAAATGTGCAGATTTTTACAAAATCTAAATGCTTAAATTAATTTAGGTTTTAATTTTAGCATTAAGTTTTTGTATATTTGTTAAATATTATATTGGACACATAAAAGATGAGGTGAATGCTTGAGGAAAAACAAGATATAATAAATACTGGTAATAATAAGTATACTTGAAATATTATCAATCGGAGTATAGGTAACACATTTTTTAAACACAAAATTTTCCAAATATTTGGAACTCAAAAAATAAATTTTGATAATTGAAATAATACAGTCAAATGTTTGCTTCCTGAGGCAAGTCACTGACACTTGGTTGGCTTTGGTTTCTACATCTGGATAAATATTTCTATGGCCTATAGGTAGGTTCTGACTGTGTGTGTGTTTACATTTATCTTTAAAAAAAATACTAATGATAAATATAAATGTAATATTATATTTATCATTAGTATTTTTGTTAAGAATAATAGAAATGTTTTTAATATTGCTAAAATTCTTGTTAACCATTCCAACTAAGATAAAAATGTTTGTACCAGGAATTAGTTTACATTAATAGTCCAATAGAGGATATGAACTTATGAACTATAAGCAGTTTATTAAATTAGCTGCTGTCAAAAGTTAAAAAGACATAAATAAATAATATTAATTCCAGGAAAACCAACACAACCTGAAAAGAAAGATGTAACAACTCCAAAAATGCTAATTACAACAGAACAAAGTCAGGTACCTTCAAAGTTACCTGTTACAGTAACATCATCCGAACAAAACCCTGCTTCAAAGAAACCTGAAAATGAAACTCTTCCACATATGGCAGAAAATGCAACTATTCCTAATGAAACAAAAGACAGTGTAAATAAATCTACAACTGTAAATGACACAACAAACAAAAAAAAAGATATGCCAGAGAAAACAGTACAACCGACTGAAGGATCCAAACCTACAGCCACCACAGAAACCAAACCTGCTATGAAAAATGATACTAAACCTGAGGAAAAGACAGAAAAGATGCCTACTTCAACTACTGAGAAGGATACTGTAACTCCAAAACCTACTGAAGGTCCTAAAAAAGATGAAGATAAACCTACACTTCAAGCTAGGGGGTAAGTAAAAAAGCTTTTTTGTCTGATTTTTCTATTCAGCGATTTTCCCTGTTTTTAAGTAGTACATATGCATCACCAGTACTAGGGCAGTATGGCTGGTAGAACCCACAGCTTATATGTCAGGTATACAGCAGCCAAGTAGATATAAGTTTATTATATTATGTCTTGTATTATTAATAGCCATAATGTCTAACTCTTATATGCATAGTTCCATTATTTGAAAAGAAGTTGACAAGTTGGTGCAAAGTGATAATATGCTGGTCACATTTATCACAGAACAAACATATATTGCAGTAGACAAAGTTCTGAAGTAAATATCATCCTGCAAAATATAGTGTGTGAAAAGTCCCGGCCAGGTGGAGAAACAATCTGAGCAGGGCTGTAGTAGTCGAAATGGACTGCTGTAAGATGCTGATGATGTTACATGATGTAGTGTGGTTGTTGAGAATCTTACTTTCCTGGTCAGTGTGACAAATACTCCCAATTATTATTTTTTTTAAAGATGCAATATTTTTAAACATATTATTACTAGAATTCTTGTTAACCGAAATGGTTACTAAGCTTATAACACTTGTAAGTGTAATAACAGATTGTAGCCCAAGTCTTACAATCTGAACTATTTTAGAGAAGCCTATGCCTGTATGGACTACCAAAAGTTTGATGATTATCAAGAAAATCTTTTGACAATTTGCATTTTTTTTTTAGATTTGACGGCCCCAGCTTCATTGGTGGTATAATTTTGACTCTGGGTCTTCTAGCTATTGGATTTATGGGTTTCAAGTACTACAAGAATCAAACTGAAAGAAACTATCATACCCTATAAACATATATTAGTTAAGCTTATCTCCTTTATACGAATGCACTCAGTTTCTGTCCTGTTTAAGTGCAAAATATGTTGTAGACAATTAACGGTGTGTTTATTTTTCTTTTGTTGTATATGAAGAAGTGAATTTTAGTTTTTTTTTTTAATTATCTGTGCACTTAGTATTGCCAATTGAAAGTTTGTGATGTAACAGGGTTTCTGTAGATTCTTTTAAGATTGAGATTAATTCTATATTCATATTGAATTATTGTGGTGGCTGGGATATTTTAATTTCTTTTTTACTATTTGAATTTAAATTGTAAATTACCAAGTTATAGACCACAGATATTATAGGATAATATTACATGTATGTTAGGTTTTCGCATCTGTCAGTTTCTCAGCTTTTTAGTACTATTTTTTATGTATATTTTATAAGTATTTGCAGCTAACGATTTTTTCCAGACCAAACAAGAAATATTTTATTGATTTTTTTATGCAAATGTGAAAACTAAGATTTTTGTGAATTTATTAGACATATATAGTTATAAAGGACATATTCCAAATTATCAAATGTTTTTAAGAAATATATTATATTGGATGTTAAAGAAACTACATGTGCAATTTAGCCTAAGGAGTCAAATGATTTATCTCAAAATAATCTCATAAAATGTATAGTATATATAGCAGAAAAACAATCTAAATGTTCAATGTTAAAGGGTTTGAACATTTAAAATATCTTTAGGTACCTTGAATGTGTGTTATCTTCTCAAGTATGAAAATTTTAATTATTTTTTTTTTCCATCTGTGCCATGAACAGATTCGAAATATTTCTCACTCCTTTAAGCTGCACAGAATCTTCACTAGAAAAATAGATGTAAGCATATTATTAAGTGTTTATTATAAGGTAACGCAATGTGATGATGAAAATAAGGGTCTAAAATAGTAAATATGTTGGTTTAGCACAGTGAAGTTTACTCATGGATTTCCCATAATATCTAAAATGTTGAATCTCTCAAGATAATCTTAAGTCTGTCTCCTACATACATGGGATACTTAATGTGCTGAATCAATTTTTTGCATTTTTATTTGTGATTTTGTAAACTGAGGAAGTTCATTCCATCCTAAAGTGCTCTTAAAGACCTTGAACTATTTACGGTTAAATATTTAAAAGGTTTACTGACAGCTTAGTGTTTCCTACCATTGATATTATTCAGCTCTTTTAGTCATATCTGTGTCAATAGTTGTGATTAATAAAGGTATATGCCAAATTTGTGTTTTGATTCTTATCCGCATCCCAATTCGTTATTTATGGTATTTAAAGTCAGGCCCTGACAGACCTGAAAGAGAGTCAGTGTGGCTTAAGAATGAATGGATTACTCATCAAATGGCTCTTATATGCTGTCAACCAATGCTAGCTTCCTTGGAAAGAGAGTTGCAAAGGAATGAAGATGAATATTAGTAAGACGAAAATGATGGTTTTTGAAAGGGAGGACACTACGACGCAGTGTGAGATGCTGATTGCAGAAGAAAAATTTCAGGAAATGAAAGAGTTTGTATATTTGGGGTAATTGTTTACAAGAGATGGAAAATGTGAATGTGACATTGAAAGGTGAGTGGAAGCTAGTTGAGGTTAATGGAGCCCTGCACTCCTTTATTAAAAGTCAGAATGTATCTAAAACGGCCCGACTGGTGGTTCATCAGGAGATGCTTGTTCCGACGCTAATATACGGTAGTGAAAGTTGGGTTTGGCAAAAGAAGCATGAAAGGAGACTGAATGCGGTGGAAATGAGTCCATTAAGAAGTATGTGTGGTGTAACTTTGCATGATAGAGTAAGAAATGAAGATATAAGAGCGATGTGAAGTAAAAGGTGTCGTGACAATTGGTGGACATAGTTTGGGCATATAGAGAGGATGGATGAAAGACGACTGGCAAAAGAAATTACGTTGACCAAATTGCTGAAGTTTTTAAGAAAGGTCAGGTCAAGAGTACCTTTAACCGGCGAGCTTGCATGAGGAGAGTAATGAGTGTGGAGGAATCAAGGAAAGTATGCCGAGATCGTAGCAGATGGAGATCTGTGGTCTCTGCCTACCCCTACGGGAATACTCCCACTAAATGATTAAGTGTCCCCTGCCATTTTCTATAAAAGCAGCGTCCGCGATCAAAATTCCTCACTTCTCGGTTAATATTCGTAGCTCGCGGTCAGCCTGAATCACTGTTGGTCGCTTATGACCATTGTTATTTTGTTTGAGCGTTTATTTTTTGTTTTCAAATTAATTTTGTAGTTTACATTTAATTTTTACTCCTATTTCATACGGGTACTTTTTGTAATAATTAAACTAATTTCTCGTTAATTTTTTTTAAAAAAAAATCCACTTCTGATGCTAAAATCAAAAGTGGGATAAAGGACTAATTTTCCCACTCTATCGTTCAGACATAGCCCGTTCATTTTTTTCGTCATTTAAAGGTACCCAATTTTTTATTTTGGTTTAATTTTCTTTCGATTTTTACTCTATTCTCTTTGATATAAGTCGACAGTTAAGGGGTCTAAGGTATCAGTTCATTTTGCAAAAGGGGTCTCTTGTCTAAAATACTTTAGGAATCCTTGGTCTAGGTCCATGCCAAGAGCTTCCCGTTGTCAATCTAAGGCAAGGTATTGTCCCCCGCGTGTACGGGGGCGAGAGTTGCCTTTTCGACCAGAAATTAAACTCAGTAGCCTTTTGGATGTGTCATGTTTGCTTAAAGGCTTGCAGTGACGTCGTGTGACGGGTCATCCACTTCCCTTTAAAATGGTTGAGTACATCGTCCTCCTCAAGCATTTTAAAGGGTCAACTGTTGATCAGGTGCTCCCTGTGCCTTTTTCACGTGTAATCATTTTATTTTATGTTTGAAACTTTAATGTTAGTTTAACACAACCGAACGTTTTCATAGTTATCTGCTCATCATCATCAACAGCCTGCGGCAGTCCACTGCTGGACATAGGCCTCCCCCCATGAAGCGCCACCTAGCCCGATCTTCGGCTACACGAATTCAGTTTCTACCAGCCACCCTGCGCATATCGTCGCAGCATCTAGCCGGGGGGCGTCCCACACTACGTTTACCGAAACGCGGTCTCCACTCCAGCACTCGTTTGGTCCAACGATTGTCGGATCTCCGACAAACTTGACCAGCCCATTGCCACTTTAGTTTGCTAGTTCGAAAGGCTATGTCGGTGACTTTAGTTCTCTGATGGTTATCTGCGTGACTATAAAATTTGATCTATACACATTGCCACGTTGCAAAAAGATAAAAATATAAAAAGCGGTATATAAAGGAAACAAATATTGAATTTTAGTTAATATTCAAACGCAATAGAGATGTTGGTTCGATTCAAATAAAAACATAATATTGCCGCGACACGGCAGTTTTCATTATGTAATGACAGTAGTGGTAGAGCCATGCTGCAGACAAATACGTTGTCAAGAATGGCATATTATTTGTGTGTACCATGAATAGGCCGCTTCGCCCGGAGAAGTTCCACACTCTCGCAGAAAACCGGCGTCTGAGTGGTAGCTTAACTACCGTGCTTCGTCCGGTGAGCGGTTGTGTTCCGGAGGGCCAACCCCCCTCCCATAATGACACTTTCTTTAAAAACCGGCAACGCTTCTGCACTGCGGACGTTTATGGGCGGCGTTGATTGCTTTCCACCAGGTGACACTGGTCCTCGTTGCCTTCCTATACCATAAAAAAAAATCTGCGGAGTTTCTTTCGCGAGGGCTCCGTTCAGAGGAACCACTTTGTTCTCAAAAATAATGAGGAGCATCAGCTGATTAGTGACCATCAATACAGGTTTCGTCAGGATCGCTCAGATGGTGATCTTCTCACTTATTTGACACACCGATGGGCAGAAGCGGTAGAGAGCAAAGGGGTAGCCTTAGCAGTAAGTTACTTCTTTTCACGCACCACCACTCTGTGGAACGAGCTACCTTCGGCGGTCTTTTCGAACCGATACGACATTGGCACCTTCAAAAACAAGCCTGCACATATCTAAAAAGCCGGTTATTATCTATGGGCAGCGTTGATTGCTTTCCATCAGGCGGCACGCTTGCTCGTTTGCCGTCCTATCCCATTAAAAAAAACTTCATTACGAAATTATCGTAGAAGCTTTATTGTTAACAGACTGACGCTATCAAATATTTTTATTTTTTATATTCACGCCTATTCCCCAGGGTTTTGGTAGAGACCACAGAGCTCCATCCGCTACGATCCCGGCACACCCTCCCTGCCTCCTCCACATTCATCCATCCTTTCATCTATTCTTCCTCTCACATTCATCGCAACGAAATAGCTCTCCATAAGTCGCTTTTCGGCCTCGTGGGAATCAGGACGTGACGGATGGCGAACCACTTCGCCGTCATTTTTCAACAAATTAGGTATATTAAAATTCGTCTTAGTGAATCCCACGAGCCGCAAGGGAGGATGGAGGTCAGCCCCAGCAGAGCCCCGCATGCTGAGGTAAGGCACCATAGTACCCGGGGAGCCTGATCCCGGGAGTTTTCACGCTTGCGACTAAGCTTGCCCCTAGCCACGCATCTATTGGCACGGCAGACCGTGAATTGGCGGAGAGGAAGGGAAAAGGATAGAAAAGAAAGGAAAGGGCAGGAAAGGAAATGCGGATTGAACCCCCCGATTACCAGAATCAGAATAAATATTTATAAATCCATCCATATATTTATTCCGATGCGAGTATCGAATCCGTGACCATTGACGCCGGCGGAGGGCTCCGCCACTGAGCAAATCAAATATATATCAATTCAAATTCTTTATTTCAAATTTGATCATACACTAAGTGTCAGCCTTTATGATCATAATATCTATAAAGATTCAACAATAATTCCGTTTATATAATTACTAGAGATCGTAATAGGCATAATGATTCAGATTCAATAATCTCAAACATATATGTAGATTAACATATGAGATATACATCCAAAAAATCTAAATAAATCCCAGAAAATAAATTGCAAACATTTTTAACTATAACATTCAACTTAATTCAAATAAATAAAAATATATTTAAAAATAAAATGAAATATCATTGTAGATGTAAATAAAATATAATAGAATGATTTTTTTCAAGTAAGACAATTTTAATAATATTTATCTCATTCGCGGAATAAATATACACTCCTTTGCAAAAAAAACGGGCAGTTTTTATTTTTCTACATTATTAGTAATAATTTAGTTCTAAATGGATTTTAATAGCTAAACTATGTTACTGGCACTTAATAAACAGTCTGGGTATAAAAAAATGAATTTTACATTCTTATACTTTCTTCTTCAATACTTTTGATTTAAATTAATAAAGTAGTAAAATCAGAGCGTTGCTGGAAGAGGGGTGTAGCCAATGTTACGTCTCAAGCCGAGTCGTTCAACCGTTCAAAGAACTTGGACTTGATACCAAGAGACAACCTGTCCCGTCCGTTCAGAGAAGGCAAAGTTTTAATTACTTAATTTCACTATACCCATAAAAATATCCATTGTCACGTGGATTTCTGTTTATATTTATGAAAACACCGATTGTAAAATTAAGGAGTGAAAAAATGTTCTAAAAAAGAAAAAAGGAATGTCTAGTCATCTAAGCAAAATATTAATATTATCCATAGAAAAGCCAATGACTGTAAGGTGCCATATACAAATATATATATATACAAATATATATATATATATATATATATATATATATATATTACCAAACTATACCTTCTAAGATGAATATTATATTTCTATACAAATGTGTATTAAGTGATTAAAGGTTTATCAATACTATATAAAACTCTTTACATCCCTTAGAAATTTGCAAGTGCAAGTGGTTTAACTTGTCCACTTGTAATAATTTATTTCACACCACCGTTTTAGTAAAGAATTGATACAATGATTTACTGATTGCGGGTCCTACGTTCCGATTTAAATCGCCAAACCGTAAATTGGACAGTAAAAGTTCGCCTTCCTTGGAGCTACACTGTTTGTATGCCTCTATGAGAGTCTTTGGAGTTTTATAAACATTGGTAATAGCTAATGCTTTCTCCACTGATACTCCTTTCAACTGAAGTAACATTTTTATAAACGTCTCAGTAACGGTAAGTGATTTGTTTTTTACTGATGATTTATTAAAATATTCAAACGACATCAATAAGTTTCCATTTGGTTGGTCTTCAACTCCTTGTAATTTTTTAACCTGAAAACGAAGTTAAGAAAGTTTTGATATTTACATATGAACAAATATTGGGAATAAATCCTCTCTATACTAATTCTTATTTGTAGGAGAAGCCAGGGAAAGCAATCAAATCAAATCTCCCTAACTTAGCTCCGCCTGATGACCCAATGATAGTGGTACAACCATTACTATCTAGGTAGACTGTAATGACAAAGACTAACTATCTTTATTACCAATCCACCTGTCCAGTGTGTCAAATATATGATAATAAATAAGCCCCAAGTTTCCGGACACCCTATTCTTTAGGGTCGAGGAAGCGGTCACCCTATTACTTGTGGCCGAGGAAGCGATCGTTTAACCATTAAAGTACCAACGAGCGCTATAGCGCTCGCGAAATCACTTGGTGTTTAGCGCGCGGTAGGGGAGGTCGCTCGCACGCATTGCTAATTTTGAGTGATAATAATGAGGATAAAAAATATTTTGATGATATGATGATGTTTGAAATAGGGTATCACAAGGAGGACAAGGGTAAATGACGAAGAATTTGATGAAGGGGAAAAACAAAAGATTTCTATGGCATTTTTAAGTATATATGAGTAAAATTTTATATTATTTTATATTATTGTTTTTTACTAGACACTGGCACAATTGTTATAACTAATTGCCATCAAAGAAAAGAAAGAAAAGCAATATTAGAAATACATAACTGCTACTCATTTAGCCTGTCTCTCATGAATAACATGTGGCTAAAAAAATAGAAAAAAGAAATCATTTCACCTGATACTCAACAGTCAGCCTTTTTGTCATCATAGCTAAAAATCTTACAGAATTGGATAGAGAATTGGTCGAAATGACTTCGAATCCATCTTGCACTCTAGTGTTTGCCAAAGCCTGTCTTAAAGACTGAAGTGGTAGACCTATATGTTTATTAATTCCATAATTTTCTACCATATAAATTACATTATGTAGACCACATCGTCTCAATCTGAATTTTTGCTCATGGAACCTCCCATCTTTTATACTTGCCCCTAAATCATCCATTCTTTTCCTTTCAACAATATAAGGTAGAATTAGTTCCAAACTTTTATTCTCTTTATGTCTTGCTGTCCATGTAAAATCCCCCACCTTTAAGCTTCTATATTCATGTAATAAATTGGGATATTTCTTAAACTCAGTTACCGTTGGATCATTTTTCTTTGACACACTGAAAAATAAAATTAATTTGTTAATAATAATTTAAAATAATTATATATTATTATATTGCTCTATTCAAATCTTGCATTGAATAAATATATGTAAACATACATATATTTATCCTTAGTCTAGATCTGTGATTTGCGCACATACCCAAATATATTGCCCAGTATTCAAAAAAACTGTTAAAGCCAATAATAGACTAACGACATTAACATCTTCAAATCAAAAACTTGAAGGAATGGACACTATCTATTCCTTCAAATGTGTTTTATAGGGCAATATTGTTTTAACAGCTCATATAGCTGTAAAAAAAAATTCCCTGTGTGACTCCATCTTGTCATAATATGCCAAAGACATTATCTAGTACTCAGCTTTATACAGGAGTATACTTAACCCCTTCAAAACTGAATTATTGTTAATGGATAATAAAATAATTTTTTACTAATTATTAGTAAGAAGGATATCATAGAAACAAATGTGTGAAAAATCATACATATTTATTAAGTTTTCTGAATTTTCCGGCATGTGCGTAATTATGCACGTAAATGGCAGGGGGAGTTAATTAAGTAAAAAAAAAATTTTATTTAATACTTTATTGTACACAAAACATACAAGAATTAAAAGGAAAGAAGATGTACAAGGGTAAGCTTAACTCAAAATTGAGTTTTCTTCTAGCAAACCCAGGAGTGAAAGAGAGATAAGTTGTGAGGATAGAAATAAGTGTACAACAACAAAAAGAATAATAATATATAATATAATACTATATACATAAGAGGATACATATATATAATATACACATAAATATATACATATCTAAATATTATATACTGAAAGGAAATGTTCTTTAATTCTTCTCTTAAATACATCCAGTGGGAGGCTATCACATATAGTATGTGGGAGAGTTCCACATGCGCACTGCATGTACAGTGAATGAACCACCGTAACGGCTGGAAAAATGCGGAGGAATACGAAGGAGAAGGGAAGAGGATGTGCGACAGGGCTGATCCTTGGGGACAAGAAACTGGAAACGCTCTTGAAGATATACTGGAGATCTGGAATTATGTAGTACAGAGTAAAGTAAAGAAATGATGTGATTATCTCGACGCCATCGAATAGGCAACCACTTTAACCTGACCCAAAATTCCGATACATGATAATACTTCCGAAGTCCGAAAATGTAAGCGGATGCACAAATTCTGCAGACGCTCGAATTTGTCAAGGAGCTCCTCTGTTGCATCAAGAAAACAGACATCAGCATAGTCTAGAAGTGGAAGAAGAAGAGATTAGGCAAGGGTTATTTTAGTATGAAGAGGCAGGAATTTTTGAAGTCGACATGCCAAGAGAGATTATGATCTATAAGAACGCCTAAGATTATGGCACTTTTAGCATAGGTAATAAATTTTAAGGCAAATATAGGGCTTTAAAAATTATGTGCATAATTCTGCACATGAGGACCGAAGGGGTAAAGACAGAAGCCCAAACACCTATTATCTCTATTATAAAGTGCAATGTATTGCAATAAACATTATAAATTATTATGCAATAAACTTGCTTACTGAGTAAAAAACTCTCACATTAAACTTCACAAATATGGTTGGCCTTTTTGCCTAAATAAGATATACGAAAGAAAGATACTCTAAAGTCTGGCTCAAACAACACTACCATCAAATTTTTCAGTTGTTAACATAATATTTGAACAGAATTTTCTTGTAAATGGGTATACAAACAACTTTATTTATATGTATTAATTCAAGTGATACATACCCACCAGTTTCATTTTTATCAATTAGCAAAATTACATCAAAAGAACCAGCTTCCATTTCAATAATGTCACACTTCTTTCTATCTGAGTTTTGTAACAATTGACCACCCACATTATCATTTTTGTGATTTTCAAAAATATCTGATGATGCCGTCATGTCACTGGAAGTTGATGCACCATTAAAAATAATATCATTATCTGAAGGTATATTTTTTGTTTCTTTCAATAAATCTGTTGCTAGTGTAAATCCCTGATCGGTTAAGGAATACTTTACTTTTCTATCTCTACACTTACTTATTAAGCCTTTAGCTATCAACCTAGCCATACTAGACCAGGCTGTATAAAAAGATTCCGGTTTGTGTCTTAGAAAAGACTCTTTACAATACTTTTGCGCTTCCTCCACTATGGCATCTTTGCTAACAGATCTTTTTTCACTTTTATTTGCTTCTTCAAGTAATGCTAACAGTAATGCATATCCACCAGATCTATGTGCTGGTTTATACTTATTTCTAGAAGTGTTAATAGGTTTTTTTGGACTTAATCTTTTTGCCTTATCCTTATGAGTTTCACTACTGCATGAAGGTAAAGGTTCAGATTCAACAATAGACAGCCCTGATGTTGGAGCCTCTTTACAAGTTACCCTTTTTGCTGTAACTTCAATAGGTATTGAATTTTGTAATGATGAAGATGGTGATACACTTCTGCTGCTTGGTGGTGAATTTTGTACATTATAATGAACAAATGATTTTCGAGTTTGTTTACTGCATGAAGGCTGAACTTCATTATCTTGATCTATTATATTTTCAGACGTTGATGACGATGGACTGTTCTCTGGCAAACTATTGTGTACTTCTAATCTCATATCCAAAAAGGTACACAGTTGTTTATCAAAACCATTAAGAATAGCGCATTCAGCACCTGTCATCAAAGGGAGTGGATATTTGGATAGTGACGAGAGAGCCTCTTTTAGTTTACATTCAAGTTTACTTCTTTTCTGTTTAGCTTCTTCGTATAGCTCCTCGAGCCATTCTTGAAAAATGGGATTTGGACGAGCACGTTTGAGCGTAATTCGTTTACCATCTTTTAGAGAACTCATTTTTGACAATAACGCAGAAAATGTGATGTTAAAAACGAACCAAATAAAGATTTTATTAAAAAAAATAATTAATAGAATAAATTTACTTCAATATCCATTTTCAATTAAAAAAATATTAATACATTAGTAAATCTTGTAAGTCTAATTAATGTTCGTGTTCAAAAAAATAGGACAATACAATTATTTGTTGACGTTACTATTACCCAATACTACCGAACGTTTTTAGGGCTCTGGGTCCAAGCACTTTCGGGCCCACAATACAACTGACTTTATCAGTGTTGCTTACTTCTGGCAACAATTGCTGGAAAAAGTAACCTTGGAGGAATAACTTAGTCTTTTCCCGCCAACTTACTTATCAGTGACATGTTTTAATTTATTTTCATAATCTTATATTATTATGAATTATATTATTATACAAAATAGTTCGATTAAGGCCTATAAGTGAAGTGATATGAATAACTTTTGCTACGTAATCTATTTCACTTTAACTTAATCGTAATGGACACAAAACTACCATGAAAAAATATTTAATCTGAGCGTATAAATAATTTAGAACAGTATTGTGTGCTTGTTTATAAGCACAATATAATTTTTAAACGGGTTTATTTTGCTTGACCTTGTATTTACCAACATTATAATAATTGCAACTTGGAAACGAGGATCTGTTAGGAGGTAGACAATAGAACTTCTCCTTTAGTAGTAACTCTCTCAAGTTTGGGTACATTTAATTAGTTTTGAAGAGTCCCATATATTTTACTTACTGAAAAAAACAAGCTAATAAAATAATAGAAACAAGAAAAGTATTTTATTCATGTCAAAAAAAAAAGTTACACCACACATACTTCTTAATGCTTTCATTTACACCGCATTCAGTCTACTTTCATGCTTTTTCTGCCAAACCCAACTTTCACTACCATATATTAGCGTCGGAACAAGCACCCCTGATGAACCGCCAGTCGGGCCGTTTTAGACACATTCTGACTTTTCATAAAGGATGAAGATATAAGAGAGCAACTTGGAGTAAAAGAAGGTGTTGTGTGTGGCATATAGAGAGGATGGATGAAAGACGACTGGCAAAAGAAATTTACCTTGCGAATGTGGATGGATGGACCGGAAGAGGAAGACCACGAAAAACGTACCTTGACCAAATTAGTGAACTTTTTAAGAAAGGCCGGGTCAAGAGTACCCTCAACCGGCGGGCTTGCATGAGGAGAATAATGAGTGTGGCTGAAGCAAGGGAAGTATTCCGAGATCGTAGCAGATGGAGATCTGTGGTCTCTGCCTACCCCTACGGGAGACGGGCGTGACGATATGTATGTATGTAAAAAAAATTTAACACACTAAAATAAATACTTTGGGTGCATAAGAATATGTATATATAACGACTGTATAACTAATTCAGCATCTTATAGCCCCCCCTCCGTGTTTATTTTAGCGTGTTAATAATACTGGTTAGGATAAAAGTTTTTTTACCTGTGTTATCTAATTTCATTTTCGTGGATTTAAATAATATAAATATTTACTCTTCATCTAAATATGAGATTTATGCAAGGTTAAACTTAATTTCATTAATTTTTATGAAAGTTAAAATGTATCCATCTCCAGTTTATATAACTTAAACCACAATATATAGAGAAAAATGAGTAAGAAACACCAGACTTTTTTTCTTTTCATCTCATAAAAATCATATTTAAATGTATAGGATATCCAATATAGGTACATCATTATAATATTAATTAGTAAATATGAATAATTTACATTTATTAAAGTATTTTTCTCCTTAGACATTTATTGTTAAATACTTCGTGTTCATCAACGATACATGACATGAATTTTGTTTCATATTTTTTAGTTTATCTAGATAGGTACAATATAGTAATCTGTGTTCACCAATTTTGACAATTAGACCTATGTGAATCCTGTGTTGACGACTATGTTATGTTGTGTTGAGAATTTGTCTCTGTTTTACTATTGTTACGTGCTGTATTAATTTGGTTTTATTATTTTCCAAGTTATGAAGTGATTAAAAAAAACTAATCAAAATGTCTCTCGAAATTCCGTTGATGAGTACAGATGAGGTATTTTTAATTGCTGTCAAAGCACTTTTTGCTTGTTGAATGCATCAGTAATATTTAATTTTTGTTAATCTTTAGGTGATCGAACTTGATCCAGAACAGTTACCATCTGGTGATGAAGTTTTAAGTATATTACAACAAGAACGTTCGCAACTTAATGTTTGGATTAACGTCGCAGTAAGTGAACCTTGCAAATTTATAAATGTTTTTAAACAACCTATCATAACACTGTTTTGATTTTAATTAAATTCCAATCAAAAATTAGAGCCATCGCTTTGTAAAACTTTTAAAATATCTAAATGCAATTAATGAATGAAGCCTAATAATTTATCTTTTACATCCTTATTAGATATTTATTTATATATTTTCAAAATTTTAGCTTGCTTATTATAAGCAAAAGAAGATCGATGATTTCCTCAAGATATTGGAGGCATCCAGGGTGGATGCCAATATTGATTATAGGGATTTTGAAAGGGATCAGATGCGAGCACTTGACATGTTGGCCGCATACTATGTACAGGAAGCTAACAAGGAAAAGTTGAAAGACAAAAAGAAAGAGTTGTTTACAAAAGCAACTCTTCTGTACACAATGGCAGATAAAATTATTATGTATGACCAAGTGAGTATGTAATAATAGAATATACTTTGTTTCACTACCACATTACAATGCTAATACAACTATGCAATAAAAAATAAAATGTATGCTACACTGATTTCAAAGTATATTAATTTTATATAGTATTAGTATTTAGTATTAGTATTATTAGTATTAGTATTATATAGTATTTTAATTTTGCTCATTAAATCAACATTGATTTTCAGCTTGACCTTGTTGCTCATATCATAAGTTTTTCTTACAATCTTTAAAGTCTGAAAATAAACAATTATTTATTTAGAATAATCTAAAACAAAGTGTCGATGAATTGGCTCAGTGGCGTGACCTCTGGGCCACAGAGTCAATGGTCGCTGGTTTGATCTCTGCATCAGAATAAATATATGTATGGCCTACAGATATTTATTTTGAGTCTAGTAATCCCACACAATCCACACTGTACAAGCGTGATGTGTTAACATCCGTTCCACCAGAAATAGAGAGGCCCATGCTTAGCAGTGTGACATATATGGGCTGTGAAAAAAAAACAAAGTAATATATAGTAGGATGATAATGAAGTATTTTATAAATGAATGAAATTAAATATTGATAGTAAATGTTATATCACTGCAGAAAATAATTATAATCAGCATTAAAAGCACAACTTTAAACTTTTATTATATATTCATTATAAATAAAAGATTAAATGGCAATAGCTGTGGATATAATTTTTGTATACTGTTGGATAAAGAAGGATTCAAATGAGAATTCTCTATCTGGGAATAATTTAAGACACCTATATATACATATATCCACGATTGACTCTTTGAAGTACAAATCATGTAGTATATATAACATAAGCTAAAAGATAGCAAACTATAACAAGTTATTAGAGGATGTCACTTTTCCTATTTTTTATTTTTATTTTATTCCTATTAATTACAATGCATAAATGTATACAATAAATATAATAAAAATAATAAATAATTTCTTTTTGGAAATGTTTAATTGCATTTTATACTTTAAAATTCTGTAAAATAATTGTATTAAATATTTTTAGAACCATCTTCTTGGTCGGGCATACTTCTGCCTACTTGAAGGCGATAAAATGGAACAAGCAGACGCGCAATTTAATTTTGTTCTCAACCAGTCTCCTAACAATGTACCATCATTGCTCGGTAAAGCCTGCATAGCTTTCAATCGTAAAGATTACAGAGGAGCCCTTGCATTTTATAAGAAAGCCCTCAGAACCAACCCAGATAGTCCTGCTGCGTTAAGATTGGGCATGGGTCATTGTTTTATAAAGCTTAACAACCAAGAAAAGGCCAGGTATGAACTAAATACTATTAAATTAAATATTATTACTAAAATTTTTTTTGGGATAGTAAGGCAAATGAGCAGGCGCGTCATCTGATGAAAAGCAATCAACACCGCCCATAGACATCTGCAGCGCGATAGGCATTGCCAACCTTTAAGGAAAGTGTCATTATGGGAGGGAGAGGGGGAGGGTGTTGGGTCTCCGAAACTCGACCGCTCACCATACGAAGCGTGGTAGCTTAGCACTCAGATGCTGGTTTTATGCGGGAGTGTGGTACTTCCCCGAGCGAGCCGACCCGTTCATGCTACAGACAAATATTATGCCATTCTTGACAAAGTATTCGTCGGCAGTGTGGCTCTACCACTATCACTATACAGACACACATAATATACAAAGCTCACTTATTTAAAACTTATTTTTGTGTAAGAAAATTTTTCTAACTACAAATATAGTGTACATAGGATGTATAGGCCCGTTCATAAAGTACCTCACATACAAGCTGAGGGATACCCCTACCTTGTTAGATGTAGTAAAATGTGAAAGAGGGGGACAGGTGTTCTATTGCATGAATGTTGCATTTTGTCCCACAAATATTTTAATCTTTTTTTTATTTTTTTTTCTGTGTCCAACAGAATGTCATTTGTTCAAGCACTAAGAAAAAGGTTTAAAAATTCGCTCTCTAAGAGGTTGAACAGAGTAAGAAAGTTTATTTGGCAGTTGATACTTTTTAAGTTATGAATAATATTTTAAGTTCATATTTTTAAATTGTTAAAATGTCATTACATGAATAAATCCTATCTTAAATAACCTAGTAAAATTGATTGATGACATATTTGTTTAATTATAGGATGGCTTTTGAGAGAGCCCTTCAAATGGATCCACAATGTGTTGGTGCTCTAGTAGGTTTGTCAATTTTGAAGTTGAATCAACAAGACACTGAGGCAAATAAACTGGCAGTGATTATGTTATCGAAAGCCTACGCCATCGATCCTAAAAATCCCATGGTCTTAAATCATCTGGCTAATCATTTTTTCTTCAAAAAGGTAAGTAACAAAAATTTGACATCATTGTTATTGATCTTGTCGCGGATCTTAGCTAAGTATAGTTCTAACCGTCAACATATAAATACTAGTTGATATTCCTTGCTCTGAAATTGTGCTGTATTTTTAAGACAGTGAAAAAATATATGACTTAGGTTTTTTTATACATAGAAAAAAATAGCCAAACAAGCAAATGGGTCACATCATGGTTATGTTATTACAATATAATCATGCTTTGTGCAAATATTAAGAACTGTAGTCCAGGTGTTATTGTGTATATTTTCTAAATAAGTTGATTTCGTTGTGGTAAGAGTAGTACATAATATGTATATATTATGTACTAATCTTTTCATGACTAATTTTTTTTCTGCCAAATAAATAAATACTTGAAAGCACTGTAGGGTGTAGATATATAAAAATAGGAGGGGAAGAGGGTTTTAATGAGTGGGGAAGAAGAAAGTAATGGGATAGGGAAAAAATAAAAGAGGAATGTCTTATTCTTCTTGTCGGCAGAATGGCAAATGTTGAGGATTGGATGTTATGCATTAAGATAATATTGGATAATTTAGGGTATGCAGCACATCTAAATAAAGCGGTTGTGCAGGACCACCATACATCATTGTACTGGACTCCCTAATAAAAGAGGAAGAAAGAAATTGGGCCTCGGAACTGTTATACTCACTGTACAAAACACAGTTACTCAGTAAAATGCTACCACTTAACACACATATTTTGTTTGAGAGTGAAACTGCTCCGATCGAGCCAGCCCATTCCAGCCATCATAGCTGGAATCTCTACTATTATTCAATTTATTTTTGTCCAGGACTATAGCAAAGTGCAGCATCTAGCGTTGCATGCTTTCCACAACACAGAGAATGAAGCAATGCGTGCTGAGAGTTGCCACCATCTTGCTCGCGCCTTTCACGCTCAAGGTGATTGCGATCAAGCCTTCCAGTATTATTATCAAGCCACACAATTCGCTCCACCAAACTTTGTACTGCCACATTATGGTCTAGGACAGATGTATATCTACAGGGGGGATACTGAGAATGTAAGTTATTTTGATTTATGACTGTCTGTTGAAACTCATTGCAATTTTTTTATTTCTTTAACATATTCATTCATTCATTTGAATTAATGCCAATATCACGTAAAAATAGAAAAGACACAAAGGAGATTAATCAGTGCAGTTGAGATAAAGAAATAGAATGGAGAGATAAATTAATATTCAATATTTATAGTGAATATTAATTTGTCAACTTCCGTTTCACAATGAATAGAGAAGAATAGAGGAAAGAAACTCAGCTAGTATCCTCTTTTTAATTACAAGTAATACTCACAAAAACACTATATAATATATAGTTCTATAGATGACCAAGAAAGATGCTTAATAATATAGAAATATAATATTCGATAAAAAAGTAAAGGAGAGAAAACTTTTGACAAGTTGACACATGTGGCAGTCAAATCCCCCCTTTACAAGACTAGCTTTATTCTCGGGAGAGTTAAATCATTATTTCCTCGTTTTTTATCTAGCACTTCCTAACTTCAACTAGAATTTTACATAGTTTTAAATCCTTAAAAAGCTTAATAAACGTAAGTAAAGTAAGAAACGCTTTCTGAAAAGTCCGATTTCCCATTGAGATGCCTCTGTTCTCCATCAGGAACCACACACACATACACACACAAAACTTTGAATAAAACCCGTTATTCAATAAAAAATAACTGTTTTAGGCTGCACAGTGCTTTGAAAAAGTTCTTAAAGCCCAACCAGGAAACTACGAGACGATGAAAATTTTGGGTTCATTATATGCTAACTCCTCCTCTCAGTCGAAACGTGACATAGCGAGGCAGCATCTCAAGAAGGTCACCGAACAGTTTCCAGACGATGTTGAAGCTTGGATTGAATTGGCACAAATACTTGAGCAAAATGATTTGCAGGTAATAATAGGATGATTTGAAAATGTTTGTCTTATGTACACATATCTAAAAGAAAAACGAGTAAAAAATAAGAACCTCAAGTAACCCGATTTTTGCTAACCCATTTTACTCAGTTAAAATGTTTTTTATTCGCACAAAATATTGGTAGGTTCTTAATTTTAAGATCTTTAGATAGATTTTTTGTGATTTTTCTCATGATGGTACAATCAATCCTGTCACCCCGTTTCGGCTTGATGTTGAGTTCTGGGACATCCTGTGTATCAAAAATAGTAAATGTAAATAATATTTAATAATTTACTACTAATATTTTGACAGAACAAGACGTTCTTATAAACCACTCAAAGTTTGTGTTACGAAAATATGCATGTGGTATGTGTGGTGTTTCTGCCCTGGTTTTGTAAAGATCTAAGTGTCTTTTTACGAATAAGCCATTTATAAACTTGTTAGAAAATATATAGAGTGTATGAAAAAGTGCACTATTTTTTGTAAAAAAAAATGGGTGTACCATTTTTTTTTTACAAAAAATAGTGTAATTGTATCGAACAAAATATGATAAACGAATAAAGGTCAAAAAATCAATATATGAGAATTTTTATTTTTTAAAAAGAAAACTAACGAAATAAAGAGATTTCGGGTAGTACAGAAATTATTCGTACGGTCATTTGTTATTTAATAAAAATGAAATTAATATTTTGTTGGGTATCCATTCGCATCAATCAGTGCCTGCAGTCTTTGTGGCATCTAATCGACAAGATTTTTTGTGATGGTAGAAGAAATCTCATCTTTCCATTTTTTTGTAAAACTTCGATGATGTCCGCGCGATTCGAAGCCTGGCGTTCCCTGATTGGGTCTAAAACACTTCATTAATGCTTAGTAAGATTTAAGTGCGGCGATTGGGGAGGAGTATGCAATTGGCCGGGTACATTATACAATAGCCAATTTTTGGTATTATAAGCCGTGTGCTTCGCATAACATTGCATTTTTTATCAAAAGTTTAATTTTATTTACTAAAACTAAATTATATTTTTGTTAGGAATCAGATTTTAAATAAAATCGGCTGCAGACCATAGTAATATTTTGATTCCTAAATAAAAGTACATATATGTGTTCCATAAATTTCTTATGGATATGGATTTTTCGTGTACAGGGATCACTGAGCGCCTACACTACTGCAATGAAAATATTAAAAGATAAAGTCAACGCGGATATCCCCGCTGAAATATTAAATAATGTGGCAGCCCTACACTACAGGCTGGGTAACTTGAACGAGGCCAAAAAATATTTAGAAGAAGCCCTCGAGAGGTAGGTGTTTTTTTGGGATTTTATATCATGGAATTAAATATAATTTCAATATAGCAGAAATATAATTTTACCACCATTCCGTGGTAAAATTATACTCCTGCTAGCCCATCCATGCTTCACACGGGTGGTGTAGCTTTTAAAAAATTATCTATCTTCATTGTAAATAAGAGGATAAGTGTAATTTTTTTATGTATCCCATAAAAAAAATTGACGGCAAGCGGAAGGCAAACGAGAGTTTTTTTTTATATTATTAACGTTAAAAGGGAAATGTGTAAATAAAGGCGATAACAATAATATATTTAAGGTTATTAAGAAGTTTACAATTTTGTTTCACTGACTGCCGTACTAGGACGAACCCTGTACTACCAGTTTTTATGGGATAGGAAGGCAAACGAGCAGGCGTGTCACCCGATGGAAAGCAATCAACGCCGCCCATAGACATCCGCAGCGCCATAGACAGCGTTGCCGACCTTTAAAGAGTGTTATTATGGGAGTTGGAGGGGGGACGGGGAGGGCGTTGGGCCCCTGGATTTCGGCCGCTCACCGTACGAAGCGCGGCAGCTAAGCTACCACTCAGACGCCGGTTTTCTGCGGGAGTGTGATACATCCCGCGGGCGAGCCGGCCCATTCATGCTGCAGACAAATAATATTGCCATTCTTGACACCTTAAACTTTAAGGTGTCAAGAATGGCAATATTATTTACTTTAAGGCTTAAAGTATGATATCATCATCAGCAGCCTGCGGCCGTCCACTGCTGGACATAGGCCTCCCCCATGGAGCGCCATCTAGCCCGATCTTCGGCTACACGCATCCAGTTTCTGCCAGCCGCCTTGCGCAGATCGTCGCACCATCTAGCCGCGGGGCGTCCCACACTACGTTTACCGAGAAGCGGTCTCCACTCCAGCACTCGTCTGCTCCAACGATCGTCGGATCTCCGACAGACGTGACCAGCCCATTGCCACTTAAGTTTGCTAATTCGAAAGGCTATGTCGGTGACTTTAGTTCTCTGGCGGATTTGTTCATTCCGAAACATATCCACCAGAGAAACTCCGAGCATAGCTCTCTCCATAGCTCTCTGAGCGACTCTGAGCTTATCAAGCAGACGGACTGTCAGCGTCCACGTTTCGGCGCCGTAGGGGAGTACGGGTAGGACACACAAAGTATGGTATGAATGAACTTTATTATTATATATTATATTAACAACTTGCAGGGAGAAAGCCGACGCGAAAACATTGGACGCGCAATATTATAACTCCATAGCCGTAACGACCATGTACAACTTGGCGAGGCTCAACGAGGCAATGTGTATGTACAACAAGGCCGAGAAGTTGTATAAGGATATATTGAAGGAACATCCCAACTACATTGATTGCTATTCGAGGTAAATAGTACACTACTTACTTACTTAGGCGGGCGCAATGACCCAAAATGAGTCTTGGCCTCCACCAACAAGAGTTGCCACTGCGACCAATCTTGCCATTGTCTGTTAGTTCTCGACTTGCAGCTCCTTCAAGTCTCTCTCCACGGCTTCACTCCACCTGTACTGTAGTGATACATTAATAAATGTATCACTAGTGTAATACAACTTTTTATTTGAATATATTAAAACCTTTCACATTATATTACATTTGAAATTCGTAATTTTGAAATTTAAAATAAAAAACGAAATAAATCTTTTGATAGACATATCACCCGTCCCGCATAAGAAATTGAAATTATCCTAATTTTCCTACTAATATTATAAATGCGAAAGTTTGTGAGTATGGATGTATGTTTGTTACTCTTTCACGAAAAAACTACTGGACGGATTTGGATGAAACTTTACATTAACCCTTTCGGCCCGAGCGGTGACTATAGTCACCCAACGCCCGACGCTCGCTCTGTCCGAGCGGTGACTATAGTCACCCAACGCCTGACGCTCGCTCTGTACGAGCGGTGACTATGGTCACCCAACATTTGACGCTCGGTATGTACGAACGGTGACTTAGGTCACTCGCGACTCTTCATGAGCAGAATATATATGTTATCTCCATGGTAATCCATCGCAAGTATTTTGCACTTGTTTTACCCTGCCTAATAATAAACTGACGAAATGAGCAAATATTTTCTATTGCATTATGTTATAATTTTTTAAATACTTAAAAATTATAACATAATGCAATAGAAAATATTGCTGCTGTTTTTTACGAGCGACCGCACTCACTCTGCGTAAGATAGCGTGGTATCGTGCGTCTGACGGGCACTTGCAGTCGTTCCGCAAGTACGGACGCTTGCCGCGACCGCTCGGTCAGCGGGGACGGCGCGACGTAGAATGCGTCCGTACCGAAAGGGTTAATATGGGTTATACATCGGAATAATATATAGGCTACAATTTGTAATGATTTTATGTAATTTTGGTCGTAATATAATTTTACTATTAAGTAAAAAAAATATATATATATTTATTTAAAATGATCTGTCACGAAACTTAATGTGGCTGACCAAATTCATTCACGTGAACTTTAGGGGGACTTATCTTCGATGTAATTGAAATTCTTCCAAGTCAAATTAATGTATTTTTCCATTCATTGTATATTAATATAATATCTTATTCATACTTTATTAACACTTTTCACTATACATTTTATATCTCAATATATATAATTTCACATGTCACATGTCATGTGACATGTCTATTCAAAAGACGTCAGTCGGACCAATAGTTTTGTTTTAATGTAAAGAAATGTTTGTTTTTATTTCAAATTTTAAATAATAAATATATACATTTATCAATGTATCACTAATTAATTAATGTATCAGTAATTCTGTTTATTTTAAAATTATTTTAAGTTTATTTCGGTATATCATATGGGTAATGATTCGAAATGAAGAAATCTGTCGGATCACAGCCGAAAACCAAATACTGATTTGGACTTAATTCGGCCTATTTGCATTCTGTAGAATGTATATTTCATTGTTTTTTTTGATTTATTTAACTATAAATGTAATTGTAATTTAATTTTTTATTAATTTCAAATTAAATTTGTGTCTGTCTGAAGAATAATTAAATGGTTATCTATCTATCTATCTAATCTTTAGGTAGCGGGTCCAATTTTATTTTAAGTTCCCCGTAAATCCACTACATCCAGCAGAAAAACACACATTATTAATTTTCTATTTTTGTTCGCTTGTCGCGGATCTTAGCTAAGTAAAAGTTCTAACTGCCCACATAGTGATGGATTTCCGCAAAGTAACGCCTGACTCCATTAATCATCTTAGAAAGTATAAGGATTATTCTATTTGAAACGTGTTATTTACAGATTAGGCTGCATGGCCCGCGATAAGGGTCGCATATACGACGCATCGGATTGGTTCAAGCAAGCCCTGAAGGTGAACATAGAACACGCCGATACGTGGTCCCTGTTGGGCAACCTTCACTTAGCACAGCAGGAATGGGGTCCCGGACAGAAGAAGTTCGAGAGAATATTGCAGAACTCAACCACATCAACGGACGCATATTCTCTGATAGCTCTCGGTGAGTTTTGATAGATAGATGTAATATTTATTTATTTTTATTTAATACTTTATTGTACACAAAACACGACATACAAGAATTAAAAAGAAAGAAGATGTTAAGCTTAACTCAAAATTGAGTTTTCTTCCAGCAAACCCAGGAGTGAAAAAGAGATAAGATAAGCTGTGAGGATAGAAATAAGTGTACAACAACAAAATATAATAATAATATACATAACAATACATACTATATAAAACCATACATATATAAACATATAAATACTAATAATATATAATATAATGGGATACATATATATATATATATATATATATATATATATATATATATATATATAATATACACATAAATATATACATATATAAATATTTTATACTGAAAGGAAATGTTCTTTTATTCTTCTCTTAAATACATCCAGTGAGAGGCTATCACGTATAGTATGTGGGAGAGAGTTCCACAAGCGCACTACGTGTACAGTGAATGAGCCACCGTAACGGCTGGAAGAATGCGGAGATATGCGGATGATGATATTAGTGTATAATTAATATCGAGATAGACGAGGATTGAGCTATGCTCGGAGTTTCTCTGGTAGATATGATTCGGAATGAATGAATCCGCCAGAGAACTAAAATCACCGACATAGGCCTTCGAATTAATAAACTAAAGTGGCAATGGGCTGGTCACGTTTGTCGGAGATCCGACAATCGTTGGAGCAGACGAGTGCTGTAATGGAGACCGCGTCTCGGTAAACGTAGTGTGGGACGCCCCCCGCCTGGATGGTGCGACGATCAGCGCAGGGCGACTGGCAGAAACTGGATGCGTGTAGCCGAAGATCGGGCTAGGTGGCGCTTCATGGGGGAGGCCTATGTCCAGCAGTGGACTGCCGCAGGCTGTTGATGATGATGACGAGAATCTCATCAAAGCAGAAAAAGATAAATTAAATACATCGACCTCGCGTATGAGATTTCCGCCATTTGGCAAGTTGATCCAACTCGCTTTGTACCTATAGTGGTCTCTGTGAATGGATTTATCGGTAAAAATTTGTCCATCTGTCCAAGTTAGGTTTAGGTAAGTGGGTTAAATTCAAAAAGCAGCCATATTGTGCACGGCTAGGATCGTGAGAAGGTTCCTTTCCTTGGATGCATAATCCTTCGTGTGCTTGGTTTATCCCGCCACGAAAGATTATAAACCCCATCAATAATTTTATTTTTATAGAGATTTTTTTTATATTAATAATATTGTTGTTAAAAGGGAAATATTTAAATAAAGGCGATAATTTCATGCTACAGACAAATATTAAACCATTCTTGACAAAGTATTCGTCTGCAGCGAACGAGGCTGCTCTTTAGTTTAACAAAAATGTTCCTTTTTTAAATTATAATAAATAAATTACTATAAAGTTATCAATAACTTAATAAACTTGCTTGTATATTTTGTTATAAGGCAATGTATGGCTACAAACACTTCACCAGCCGTGCCGCGAAAAGGAGAGAGAGAAGAGACATCAAGAGAGAGCTCTCACTCTGTACAAGCAAGTGCTCAAAAATGACCCCAAAAACATCTGGGCCGCAAATGGTATTGGCTGTGTGTTAGCACACAAGGTAATGATCATAAAATCTTTATTATTATCAAAATATATGTTTGAAATTAGTTATTTACATAAGCAATTTTGTTTAGTTTGAGTTTTCTACCAACCGTCCCGGGATCGGGCTCCCCCGGGTACTATACTGCCTTACCTCAGCGTGCGGGGCTCTGCTGGGGCTGACCTCCATCCTCCCTTGCGGCTCGTGGGTTTCACTTTGACGAATCTTAATGTACCTAATTTGTTGAAAAATGACGGCGACGTGGTTCGCCACCCGTCACTACCTGATGAATTTTCAGCTTATGAAACCGTACTGAGATCTAGTGTGAATTTAGCGCCATCTAGTAAAATCATACAAAACTCATACATACATATCGTCACGCCTGTTTCCTGTAGGTGTAGGCATAGACCAGAGCTCTCCATCCGCTACGAACCCGGCACACCCTCCCCGCCTCCTCCACACTCATCCATTCTTCCTCTCACATTCATCGCAGCGAAACGGCTCTCCATTGGTCGCTTCTCGCCCTCGTGGGAATCAGAACATGACGGCTGGCGAACCACGTCGCCGTCATTTTTCAACAGATTAGGTATATAAAAATTCGTCTTAGTGAATCTCACGAGCTGCAAGGGAGGATGGAGGTCAGCCCCAGCAGAGTCCCGCATGCTGAGGTAAGCTACCATAGTACCCGGGGGATCCCGATCCCAGGACGGTCGGCACGCTTGCGACTAAGCTCGCCCCTAGCCACGCATCCATTGGCACAGCAGACGGTGGCGGAGAGGAAGGGAAAAGGATAGAGAAGAAAGGAAAGGAAATGCGGATTGGGGGGGTTACCAGAATCGGAATAAATATTTATAAATCCATACATATATTTATTCAGATGCGGGTACCGAAGCCGTGACCATTGACTCCGCCACTGAGCAAATTAAATATATATCAATTCAGATTCTTTATTTCAAATTTGATCATACACTAAGTGTCAGCCTTTATGATCATAATATCTATAAAGATTCAACAATAATTCCGTTTACATAATTACTAGAGATCGTAATAGGCATATTGATTCAGATTCAATAATCTCAAACACATATGTATGATAGAGAAGATGATGATTTCTGTACCACATAATACATAAACAGGGTTACATCAACGAGGCGCGCGATATCTTCGCACAAGTGCGGGAGGCGACCGCAGATTTCCCCGACGTGTGGATGAACATCGCGCACATATATGTCGAGCAGAAACAGTACATCAACGCCATACAGATGGTGAGAAACAGAAATTAATTGCCTATTTATACTTACAGCGGACGATAATATTTTTTTATTGTCACTAACTCTAGTGTATCCTGTGATCGGTGTTCTTTGTCTGGTATATTTAAAGTTACAAGAAACAACATTTATTCTAAATTTATTATTTTGTCGAGAATTAAAACTCGTCTATAACGTTTCAAATAAGTAGTTTCATTCAACTGACGTTTTGACGTAGTTTTCGTTCGACGTAGTAGGTAAGTAAGTCGCTCAGAGAAATTCGCCGGAGAACCAGAGTGACCGACATTGCTCTTCAAGTTAGCAGACTGATGTGGCAATGGGCTGGACACGTTTGTCGGAGAGCCGACAATCGTTGGAGTGGAGACCGCGACTCGGCAAACGTAGTGTGGGACGCCTCCCTGCTAGATGGTGCGACGATCTGCGCAGGGCGGCTGGCAGAGACTGGATGCGTGTAGCCGAACATCGGGCTAGGTGGCGCGCCTTGGGCGAGGCCTATGTCCAGCAGTGGACTGCCGCGGGCTGATATTGAATATTAAATTGAATTGTAGTAGGTAAGTACGTTATAGATCAGTAATCTCTTTAAAAGTAAAAGGATCAGTGACCTCTTTAAAACAGAGTGATGCGTGTCACGTGACTGATAATCTATACGTATCTAATTGTATAGAACAATATTAATAATTTTGTATATATAAAATTTATTAGTTTATTCATTATTAACGACACTCTTTGATTCCTTTTAAACATGTCATTGATTAATTTACATTTGTCATATATTCGAGCAGTTTTTAAGAATGAAAATTTGTAAAAGGAACAAAATTAACGAAAATTATTATATATTTAAAAAGCTTTATTTATGTATTGTTTTTTTTTTAACGTGAAAAAGAACCCCTGTCTATTAATATTTTAAGAATCTAATGTTGACAAGAATCCAATTTCAGCCCTGAGTAGTGTATTGCCTGTTATAGTTATTCTATTTCACGATAAAGGTTTGACCTTGCATGTAGTAGTGACGTGTACCGACTGTGTGTAAACTGAAGGAGCGTTAGCAAAGAAATCAAAAACGCGTTCTTAACCCTTCTTTGCATAATGGTGGAAATTTCCATCATAACACTGAATGCCCAAAAATTATATAAAAGAACAAGTTCACTTCAAGTTGATCGTGTCTGGATACCTTTTTAATGTCCATTGCATAAAAAAAAACATAGCTGTCAAAAATAAGCGAGTGCCACTGTCAGTAAAACGAGCTTGAAGTTATCATTCCGCTATTTGTTGTAATTGCAATAAACGTATGATTTTGTTTTATTATATTTTACAATTTCTTGTAGTAAAAATAATAATTGTTTAGTTAATTATCATAAAGAATAACATATATCTAATGATATCCTCTTTTATTTCTATTTAGTACTAAGCCAATGATCTTACTTTGCCTGATAATGGTAATTTCTATCATATGGGTTTTTACTAAATTTATACTATAAATATATACTAAGATTTTTTTAACCATTTTTCCTTTAATTTTGAACATGAATTATGTCACCTTGATTTATTTCACCAATAAAGAAAAAATCATGCAAAGAAGGTTTAAATTAAGTTTTAATTTTTTTTTTGAACATTAAATATATGGACAGTCAAAAGTTTTACTTAGCTAAGATCCGCGACAAGCAAAACAATAACAGAAAATTAATAATGTGTGTTTTTCCGTTGGGTTTAGTGGATTTATTTGGACTTAAACCAAAAACTTACCGAAAATCGGCCATCAACTCTCTACCCACCAACCACTACTATACACAACGCCAAACACACACTAACACTTTTCCATCTTGTACACGACACGTGTTTCGCCCCAACACGAGGCATCCTCAGGTATAGTAGACTCTACGGAAGACAACCGAAAAGTTTTGCTTGTCGCGGATCTTATCTAAGTAAAACTTTTGACTGTCCATATAGTGATGGATTTCCGCAAAGTAACGCCTGACTCCATTAATAATGAACATTAAATAGTTATTAGAAAAAAATATTAGCCTTTTATTTAAAGAGAATAAATGTGAAACAACTTATTTGATGGAAATAATGTAAGTAGATATAGGTTATCATACATTTTTATTCCCTCGCTTTTCCGCTCGCTTTAGAACCTCGCCCCGACTGGATTTTAGTTTTTATACAAAAAAAATATGTATGAACATTTCGCTACTGACGGTTGTAATTAGAATGAACCTCACCGTGACTGGATTTTAGTTTTTATATAAAAAAAAATCGAAATTAGATTCTAACACGCCGAAAAATACGCTACTGTCGTCAGTACGAGAACTGCATCCGCAAGTTCCGCATGCCGTACGACGAGGACTGGCTGACGTGGCTGGCGCGCGCGCACGGGCTCGCGGGCCGCCCGCAGGCCGCGCGCGCCGCGCTGCTGCGGGCGAGACGCGTCGCCCCCCACAACGCGGCGCTCCTCTACAACACGGCGCTCGCGCTCCGGCGTCTGGCGGCTCACGTGCTGAAGGACGAGCGGTCCTCGCTCAGCGTGGTGCTCCGAGCCGTGCACGAGCTTCACGTCTCGCACAAGTAAGTCAAACATTGTTTTTAGGCTTCCTTAAGTTCAGAACAATTACACTCAACTTCGAGCTATACGTTGAGAGCATTAAGAAGTATGTGTGGGGTCTTCTTGAAGAAGAAACTAAAAACATCCGGGTTGCAAATGGTATTGGCTGTGATAATGATCATTTTGCCATGCTGTTTCTACAGCGACCAATCTGAGTGTGCAGGCGATTCCAGGCTGGCCACGGCTGGCAGTCTCTGAAGCATTAATTGTTACTGACGATATACGGACTAATCATGAAATAAATTTTTATTATTGTTATTATTATTAATAATATAACCCAGAGGCGGTGGGTTCCTCCCAACCATAAGTGGATCGGACATCAAACTAAAATAAACTCTAATCCAAAATATAAAAGGTAGATTTTCTCTTGTCACGGTGGTGTGTATGAAACTTGCCGCAGGTACTTTCAGCGGCTATCGAGCGAGGAGTTCAGCGAGGTGGCGCGGTTCGAGCCGGCGGCGGCGGCGGCGGAGGGGCGCACGTGCGGCGACCTGCTGTCGCAGGCGCAGTGGCACGTGGCGCGCGCGCGGCGCCAGCACGACGAGGAGGTCACGCTGCGCGACCGCCAGCGTGAGCAGCGCGAGGCCTTCCGACGGCTGCAGGTGACAAGCTGGTGTTACTGTGTATTACTCGAAGCATCTGCTGGCCCAACCCAATGTAATCGGAGAGACCGAGACTCACCGACTCCGCTGGCTGGGCCACGTTGAGAGGATGAGGGAGGATCGCGCAGCCAAGAGAGCGTATGTGCGTCGCCTCAGGTACCGCTGGAGAGACATGGTGGAAGTTGCAATCACGATGGCGTGAAATCTTTTAGGAGGAGGTCAAGATCCATTTTGGGTCTCTATGCCAACAAAGTAATAGTCTATTTCCTCCTCTTCTCCTCTCCGCTTCCTCCTATTACCTAATCGATAATAAAAGCCCTTATATGCGGAGGAATAGATGGCGTTGTTAGCGCCTTTGCCCAAAAACGAGCGTCGTATATACCCGGCAATACATGTTGGACGAGCTTAGGTTCACGCGAGTGTTAGTGTGAGTGTCCCATACTTCCATGTACGTGTCGCTTTGTTTGCTAATCGTAACTTGTTTTGTCGAAATCTAAGAAGTCTTTACCTATTTCTTTTATTTTTTACGGTCCGTGACACTACTGTTACATTACACGTTACATAGGGGCCACGAACACGTGTTCGTCACGTGTTAATGTACTAACACGTGACGAACACGTGTTTGTGGCTCCTATGAAAAAAAAGTTGAGTACCCCTGATGTACGTTCGGCACGTTTGCGTGACGCGTACGTACATCAGGCGTTGATGGGCGGACAAGCGTATGATGCACTCTATTGACCAAGAGCCGCTCCTAAGTGAAACAACTGGATCGCGAGCGACTGCGAGTTGTGATAAGCTAAATCAAATGAGTTCTATACACGTTGGCGTTTGCCTTTGCTCGGCCAACTAGCCAATCGATAACAGCTGACGGCAAGGCAAGGTAAGGCAGATATGCTGCTCTTTGACTGTAAACAAAAATATATGATTTTTAATTTTAACTCCTTTCAGGAAGAAGAAAGGAAACGTCGCGAAGAAGAACAACAAAAGAGCACAGTGGAAATGCTGCAGAAACGTCAGGAGTTCAAGGAGAAGACGAAGAACGCCCTCGTGTTTGCGGATATGCCAACGGAGAACAAGTCGCGAGGCCGCGGACGGAGGAGGGATGAATATGTTTCCGACTCACCTGGGAGTGGAAGCGAGGGTCCGAGGGAAGAACGGTTAGTGTACAATCATTTTTGATTCACTGTTCTTATATAGACCTGATGGTTCACTGTTTTCACTCACAATCATTTTTGATTGTGTAAAATAAAGTATACTATCTTAAAGTGTCTTCTATAGTCTCGAGTGAAGTGATCCCAAAGAACAAAAATAAATATTGTGGTTTTAAAAATGTCTATCAAGAAGACATCCAACATCTCTATCAAAGTGGGGGTAAAGTGTTTTATTTATTTAATATATTCCATTGTGGTTGTTCCAGACGTGAAGCTAAACAGCAGCGTCGCAACAAGAAGGGCGGGGGTGAGGGTCGCAAGGGGAAGTCCCGCAAACGTAGAGAACGCGACCAACGCAGTGGCAGCGACAGCGACCCGCCCCCCAAACGTGGACGGAAGAAGGTACGTAATTTACATTATATAGATATCACCCCAATTATAGCCACTATATAAAGCAATACGGCCAATATATAGACATCACCAATTATAGCCACTATGTAGAGCAAGACAGCCAATATATAGACATCACCAATCATAGCCTCTATGTAGAGCAAGACTGTCAATATATAGACATCACCAATTATAGCCACTATATAGAGCAAGACAGCCAATATATAGACATCACCAATTATAGCCACTATGTAGAGCAATACAGCTAATATATAGACATCACCAATCATAGCCACTATATAGAGCAATACGGCCAATATATAGATATCATCAATCATAGCCACTATATAGAGCAATACAGCCAATATATAGACATCACCAATCATAGCCACTATATAGAGCAATACGGGCAATATATAGACATCACCAATCATAGCCACTATATAGAGCAATACGGCCAATATATAGACATCACCAATCATAGCCACTATATAGAGCAATACAGTCAATATATAGACATCACCAATCATAGCCACTATATAGAGCAATACAGCCAATATATAGACATCATCAATCATAGCCACTATATAGAGCAATACAGCCAATATATAGACATCATCAATCATAGCCACTATATAGAGCAATACAGCCAATATATAGACATCATCAATCATAGCCACTATATAGAGCAATACAGCCAATATATAGACATCATCAATCATAGCCACTATATAGAGCAATACAGCCAATATATAGACATCACCAATCATAGCCACTATATAGAGCAATACAGCCAATATATAGACATCATCAATCATAGCCACTATATAGAGCAATACAGCCAATATATAGACATCACCAATCATAGCCACTATATAGAGCAATACAGCCAATATATAGACATCACCAATCATAGCCACTATATAGAGCAATACAGCCAATATATAGACATCATCAATCATAGCCACTATATAGAGCAATACAGCCAATATATAGACATCACCAATCATAGCCACTATATAGAGCAATACAGCCAATAAATAGACATCATCAATCATAGCCACTATATAGAGCAATACAGCCAATATATAGACATCACCAATCATAGCCACTATATAGAGCAATACAGCCAATAAATAGACATCATCAATCATAGCCACTATATAGAGCAATACAGCCAATATATAGACATCATCAATCATAGCCACTATATAGAGCAATACAGCCAATATATAGACATCACCAATCATAGCCACTATATAGAGCAATACAGCCAATATATAGACATCATCAATCATGGCCACTATATAGAGCAATACAGCCAATATATAGACATCACCAATCATAGCCACTATATAGAGCAATACAGCCAATAAATAGACATCATCAATCATAGCCACTATATAGAGCAATACAGCCAATATATAGACATCATCAATCATAGCCACTATATAGAGCAATACAGCCAATATATAGACATCACCAATCATAGCCACTATATAGAGCAATACAGCCAATATATAGACATCACCAATCATAACCACTATATAGAGTAAGTCATGAAAGCGGACTGGGTGCTGTAGAAATGAGAGCATCAAGAAGAGCATTATGTGTTGGATAAATTTTAATGATAGAATAAGGAATGAAGTTATAAGAGAGCGATGTGAACGGAGCCTTTGTCGGCAATTCAAAGTTATCTTTAAGCTAATCCTATTTCTCTAGGTAAACCTAGAGAAATATAAACCTAAGTTGATAATGATGATGATCATTATCAAATTATATGACCTTAAAAAACTCGTGTAAAAAATGATTTTTACACGAGTTTTTTGGGAACGTATCCATCGTGCAAATAGGTATAAGTCAATAATTCAAGATTTACAATAGGTACGTGAGTTGTGATGACGACTTTAAAACAGTTTGTTTGAATATTTTCTTTACTGAATTTGGTTGAGGTTATCTATCTTAATATTAAAAATTCCAGGGCGAAAAGGGCATCGGGAGACGGGAGAAGGCGAAAGCCGCCGAGGAGAAGCTCAGCGCGAAGCAACGGGCGAAAATCGTGTCCAAAGAGACGATCTCTACATCCGAGTCGGATTCCGAGGCGTCGCGCAAGTCGCGAAGCCGCAGCCGAAGCGGCAGCAGGAGCGCGAGCCCGCCGGCGAACAAGGGACGCAAGAGGATCATGTCGGCTTCCGACAGTGACAGGTAAATTAAACAACTGAGCGAACTGTATCCACGACAGAAAACGTATTTGCCGCTAGTAGAAATTTACGTATTTTGGTTTTATACATCGTTTGAATCAGAAAAAAAACTGTGTCGGACGGTCTCGGTCGGTGGGTTTTTTAAAAAAGGACCGAGCCATTAGACACAGTTTTTCGTCTAATTCAAACAATGTATTAAACCAAAATACGTCATTTTCTATTTGCAACAAATACGTAAAAAAAACTGTGTCGAATGGTCTCGATGGTTTATTAAAAGAATTTAAATGTATACAGTATTTTTTTTCAGTACGATAACAGTTTTTTTCTGTATGATGATTCTGTATGATAACAGTTTAAATTGTGTATAAAATCAAAATACGTCATTTTCTACTTATATTAGGTGTACAAATAAGTTTCCGCGGTTTGTCAAAAGATGGCCCCACCAGAAGGTTATGGAGAAATTGTCAGATGTAAAACGTAATATCCCAAGTTTAGTCATCTGGCAACACCATAACCTTAAAGTACTAGTGATTCCGTATCAGCATCACGTAATTTTTTTCGTGCAAAAATGTCAAGTTTTATTCCGAATAAGCATCATTTGCGGGAACTTTTGATTTACTTCTTTAATGTGAAAAAATCTGCAGCTGAGGCGCATCGATTGCTTCTAGAAGCATGTGGTGAAGCTGCTTTAAGTGAGAGAAGTTGTCAGGAATGGTTTCAAAAGTTTAAGAACGGTGAGTTTGACGTTAAAGACAAAGAACGCAGTGGAAGGCCGAAAGTGTACGAAGACATGGAATTAGAAGTACTATTGGAGGAAGATTCGTCCCAAACGCAAAAAGAACTTGCACTTACTCTACAAGTGACTCAACAAGCAATTTCACATCGTTTAAAATCGTTAGGAATGATTCAAAAACAAGGAAATTGGGTTCCATATGAACTAAAGCCGAGAGACGTTGAACGCCGATTATGCATGAGTGAAATGCTGCTTGCCAGGAATAAAAAAAAGAGTTTTTTGCATCGTATAGTCACTGGTGACGAAAAATGGATTCACTACGATAATCCAAAGAAGAGAAAGTCATGGGTTAAGCCCGGCGAACCATCAACATCGACAGCTAAGCCGAATATTCATGGAAAAAAACTCATGCTGTGTATTTGGTGGGATCAGCTTGGTGTCGTGTATTATGAATTGCTGAAACCAAGCGAAACCATTACTGGAGCTCTCTACCGAACACAATTGATGAGATTGAGTCGGGCACTTAAGGAAAAACGCGCCCATTACTACTCCAGACACGACAAAATTATTCTTTTACACGATAATGCTCGTCCACATGTTGCGGCGCCGGTAAAAACATACTTGGAAACACTCAACTGGGAAGTTTTACCCCACCCGCCGTATTCACCAGACTTAGCCCCTTCTGATTATCACCTGTTCCGGTCGATGGCACATGGTCTGTCTGAGCAGCGCTTCACATCATATGAAGACACCAAAAATTGGGTAGATTTGTGGATAGCGTCAAAAGATGAAGAGTTTTTTCGACGGGGTATCCGAATGTTGCCAGAAAGATGGGGAAAAGTAGTGGCAAATGATGGAAAATACTTTGAATAAAACGTAATGTACTTTTCCTTTACAATAAATTCCTAATTTTTTATAAAAAAACTGCGGAAACTTATTTGTACACCTAATAA
>JASFAT010004341.1:0-198332 GCA_031353405.1 Baronia brevicornis
CTATGAAAATAAGTTTACTTAAAATCTTTGTAATTTGATAACATAGATTTATAAGTATTACTTACATGTTTGTGTTTGATGATTAGTTGTTTGAAGTTAAAAATCTAGTATAAAATGTAAATTTTTCCACTCATTATTTCTTCAGTATAAATATTCGGTATACTTCTTGAGTCAAAACCTATTATTTATTTTATTCATTAATAGTTACATAACAGGCATGTAAAGTTAGTGGGAGAAGCACCCAGCCAAGGGATATTGTACATGTCCGATGAGACAGTAAGTTTTTAACAAGTGGAAGCAATAACTTGTGAAGTGCTAATTTGTGCGCCGTTTGTATCAAATTAAAATGTATGATACATGGAATAAACTTATATAAAGCATAAGTATTGGCTATTTATTTTCTCGAAGCACTTTTCTTTTTGAATTCACTTGCTTACACATCCATTTCTTCGAAAAAATTATCTGGGACATTCCGCAGCGAACCACTTTCGATTCGACTGATTCGAAGATGTTAATGCAGGTAGCCCGATGTCTTTTACAGCTTTATCGAATACTGAGGGCTCGGGGGCCCGTGGACAAAATTATGATTTGGGGAACCTGTGCTAATCACAAGTTTCAATTGGCTCATTAACGTTCGAACACACATGCGTATGTGTTTTGATTTTATATCGTGTCATGATTCTACGTTAAATGCGTAGTTGAGGAGTTGACCTAGTAACTATGGTTCCTGGTAGTCCCCTAGGCCCTAAGGTCAAGGGGGTGAAAACCGATCGAGTACGTGAGTGAACCTCGTGTAAGCGTTCGGTCCTTACTAGCTCGGCTAGTGGCTAGTGAAGAAGAATGATGCAAACTCTTTAAATAATATGCAAAATACTGAAATATATTGTTTATCTAATGAAGATATAGAGGTGATGTCGATTAATATTGGAGATTACGTTTTGTATAAAGGAAATTAAATAGTCATAGCAGAGAATTTTACAAGTAAAAACATAAGATTTTTAAAATGAAATAAAAACATAACGTCACTGATATATGTTGGTGGCAAAAGTAACTACCCAAATAGTCACCATTTCATTAAGATCTGTTGTGACACGCTGTAAAAATAAACTTATATGGTGAGCTCAAAAGAGCTTGAACCCAGAGCCGTAAAACTATTCAATACAAAAAAAACTAGTGGTTTTAAAGTGTGTGTTTGTGGTGCGAATGTTTATAATTTTGAATTATGTAAATAATGAAATTTTGGGAATATTAGGATGACTCAATTAGACGTTCTGAAATTTGATCAATCAAGCTCAATTCAACTCAAGCTGTATTTATAATGTCTTATATTTGAATGAGGTTTATGCTCTTTTTATTAGAAACCATATTTGAACATATGTTCTTATACCACTTTTAAATTTAAACAAACTGCTATTACATTGTTATGTTACCCCTACGTCATACAAAGTTATTTGATCAGGGTCGAGGTAAAGGATTCAACTTATTGTTAATATGATTAGTTGTTTTCAAATAAAAAATTGAGCGAATATCAAGTATTTCGTAAATCCAATGTGATTCTCATTGTGATATTTTCACAAAAAAGTTCTGCCTAAGTTTACTTATGAACTACAGTATTATTTTATTAAGGTGAAAAATAAATAATGATAGATTCCGAAGACGATGTTCAACCCCTTATTCAATATGAATCAAGGAATTCTTATTCAGGACTTTCAGAAGACCATATCTTTTTGGAACTTGCTGCACAGATTATTAATACTGATCCAGATTTTGAGCAGGTAGTATGCTAGAAATCCATAGTACCTTAAGCTTTAGTTTGTACCATATTATTATTTATATATTTATGTTTAGTATTGTATATTGAATAAATAAGCGTTATTGAAGTCGTCTTTACTTCCTCTTGTTGAAGAACAGTTACAAATGAATTAGATAGTAATATTTATACATTTCAATGTGAAAATTAACCAGTTTTAATAAACTATTAGAGACAAGTAAATTTTGTTTAAAGTTATTGTTTCAGAGAAATAATAAAAATATATATTAATAAGATAAATGAAGCAATCATTGTTACATTTTAATTGTTTTTTAAAAGAGTACTTGTGTTATTTATATCTATTATAAACATTGCAAGGCTTAGTTTTATTATGTAATTGATTTTATTTTTTATTTATTTTATATAAAAGGTAAATTTTGTTTGAGTCATTTGATAATATGTTTTTAATTTAATTATTTCCTCTAAAGGCAATGTTAAGTTAAATTTAAAATGAAGAAAAACATCTGAAAATATTGACTTAAGCAGTATTTAAAACTTCAAGTATTTAAAACTACTGCTCATTTCATCAAATTTTTAGTATATTGTTTTACTTGTTCAGTAATAATTCCCTTTAAAGACTCATAAGCTTCATATGATGTCAATAATATTAACCTTTTTGGTTTAATAAATAGAAAAAAATAGTAGTAAGCAGTAGATTTATATATATAGAGAATCCTATTAGGATACCTAGAGCCTCAACTATAAGTATAGATAGTTTTCATTCTTAAAAAATTCTGCCCCTTCTATACTTACCTAGTTCTCAATATGGTAGTGACATTATTTAGGGAAAATTTATTCAAGTTAAGAGAGCCTATTAATTTTGTGTTTAACCCATTGACTGCCAGACATATTTAGAGTGTCTTGCCCTGGGTGCCAAGGTTTTATTTTGAAGAATACATGAAAGTTTACAAAATATAATTATATTAAGTTACTGATATATTATTGTAATAGCATTTACAGTAATTTTTATTGAAAAAAAAAAAACACTACAAGATAACTCGTAGCTGGTGTCACTAAATAAAATTCCTGTGCTGGTTGCCACTATGAGATATCTCATAGCTGGCAGTTTTGATACACACACTTAATACGAGATATCTTGTAGCTGGCAGCTGGCTTTCAATGGTTTAAAAATTCCATTTAAGAGTCGAAGTCACCAACACAACTTTTCAAGCTAGCAAAAAATTCAAATTATTTAGTAGGAATAGCTTAATGAGGAGAACTATGACTTGGCAAATATAGTATAAAATGCTAATACTAATTTTAATATCTTTTTTTTAAATTACTATGTGCTATGAAAGTTTTGAAATATAACAGCACTAACCCATTTCATATTTCATTCTCATAGGTGTTCTATGAGGTGACTATAAAAGTAAGTACAAGTAAATGTGCAGCAGCATTTATTTATTTATATTTTTGCACTAAGTGCATAGCTCTGTTAGTTGTCTTAATGCCAATAGGTCATACTCTATCAGTTAACCTGTGGGCGAAACTGAGAAAATTGGTTGGGAGGTGGTGCAGCTTGTACTAATAAAACAAATAATTAAAAACAAAGTCCCAAAGTCAAATCCTCTATTGGACTATTGTTTTCTTCCATCATAGAATCATTTCCTACCAATATCAGTGTCTCGGCAAATATTGTGTGGGATTCACCCCTGCTAGATATAGTGACAATCTGCCCAAGGTGGCTTATAGAGACTTGATGTGTATATCCAAAGATCAGGGGGTGCACCTTGAGGGAGATCTGTGTCCAGCGAGAGATTGCTGTATTTTTATAATGATTAAAATACAACAATCCATCAAATATAACATAGGGTTTTTAGAATATTTTCTATTTTGAATTATTTTGAAAATATATTAAAACCCCTACTGAAATTAATTATTTTAATTTGCCTGTATTAGTCCAGTTCATTGTCATATTATTTCCTGTCATGAATGTTTAATGCTGTCTTATCTAATCGAAACGTGCCTGTTGTTGTGTAAATTATCTTAATGTTAGCATAATACAATTACAACAGAAGTTCTATGTAATGTTTACCATAATTGTTAAATGACGTAATAATTTGTATGTTTATTCGAGTAATATAGCAAACAACTACATTTCAGTCTTTGTGAAAGAGTTATTTTAATAAGCAACAATTAAAAAAGGAGGGGCTATTTGTGGAGTCCGTTTGCCTACTTGTAAATAGTGTTTGCATTTTTATTGTTTTTTAGTTTTGTAACTTTATATTCATTACTAATTTTCTTATTTCAGGTAGTTTATGGCTACCGAAAAAGTAGATGGCGGACAATTCTGATATACATGCTGTCTTTGGTGACATGTGGAATACCATTCTTGCTGTTCCATTGGTATCCACGATGGTTTCTGTATGCCACTTCTGTGAAGTGCTCTTTCCAAATGGCTGATCATGTTTTAGTTGTGGTATGGACTTATTTATATATAATATATTTACATACATATTGTCAAATCTGTTTCCCGTAGGGGTAGGCAGAGACCACCGATCTCCATCTGCTATGATCTTGGTATTCTTTCCTTGTTTCCTCCATACTCATCACTCTCCTAATGTAAGCCTGCCAGTTAAGGGTACTCTTGACTTGACCTTTCCTGAAAATTTCAGCAATTTGGTCTAGTTATGTTTTCCTAAGTCTTCCCCTACCCTTCTAACCATATATTTGTTATAAATATGTTAAGATTAGTTTAATCTATAGCAAATAAATTATCATACTATATTATGTATTGTCCATAATATTTTATCTATTTTTATAGTTGTTTGTAATTGTCAAGTGTAACATATTATTATCATATCAATACAAAATTATATTATCAGTGCTGAAAATGCTGATTAATTTAATTTTTAAATACATATTAATTTTAATAATATTGTAGCATAGAACAGGCATCATGAGCAGCATACATCTAAAAATATTTTATTATTTAACCTTGCGAATAAATATAATCAATAAATAATTGTTTTCTGTTCTAGGAAACATATCAAAAGAAATGCAAAAGCTACTACACTCATAAGATTTTAGTGAAAAATATTGCAGATGCGAGGTAACCTTTTAAGTAATAATTAATGAAATTCTATAATACCCCATTGGGAATGATATCACTCAGGGAGGCAGTGTGGTTTAAATATGTTTCTTGTTGTAGCGGTTTGGTAAACAAGGGTTTCCAAGAGGAGTTCGGTGGTGAGAAAGGATCAGTCGATAGCAGCGATGATTTGTACACGCCTATACATTTAGACGATGGAACCACGTTGCGTGAGTTTATTTTATATTCGTACTGATTTGCTAAAAGCAAATAGATCATGTTAACATGTAAGTGATGCTTTTTGTTAATATCTTGTCCATTTTTAATTAGGGTTATATTTTAATATGTTGTCTCAATTAATTAGAATAATGTATGTAATTGTAATTCCTGTTGTTGGTCTATGCATAAATTTAAAAAAAAATGTTTAATTGTTTTTTATAGATGTCCAACAGTATCGTTACTTTCGACACAAGAAACAATGTCTGGTATGGGAGTCTGGTAGAGCATCGTGGGTGAGACTGGCGGGAGTCGAACGTAGTGCCACATGCGCGCAACTACACGCGATGGCGAATCGTGCGCCGTCCACCGAGCGAAGACTGCGTATGTAAGTTAATATTATATATTTCTACGTCTTAAACCGACTAAACTAGAAATTTAATAGTGGTAGAGCCATGCATGAGTGGGTCGGCATGACTGTGGAAGTACCAAGCCCTCAAGGAATATTTTTTTTATGGCAAGGAAGCCAAACGAGCAAGCGTGTCACCTACTAGGAAGCAATCATTTCCGCCCATAGACATCCACAGTGCTATTGGCATTGCAGAAGGTTCATGATTATGTCGTATCGGTTCGGAAACACCGCTGGAATATCGTTTTTAACTAGCACCGCCCCAGAACCGGTTGTTGAACATTCTCAACTCTTTTCCTCTCATATGTTTTTTCTCAAAATTTTTGAGAGTAAATAATTATCGTTCCGTTTGCACATCTGCAGCTAAGGGCACTGCATAGAAACTAAAGCTACATTACCTTCCTTAGGGATACCTATGTAATAAAAGATATTCATGAAATACGGCACGCTAAATTTTGCTTTTTTGGATCTCCTCACTTCGTCACGCTGCTTCACAATTTCTGCGACTCACTCCCCCTATAAATATCACTCCGCGAAAGATATGATCCCCTTTCCCTGTACATGATTTATTGCTACTGTAACGAAAATGTATATGTATTTACAAATGCGAACAAAGAAGGAAAAAAAAGGTCGAAAAAGGAAACTTAAAAGATAACTAAGACTTCTGTGGTGGAATGCACACCTTAGGTATCTTTTCTTAAGATCCCCCGTCCCCCTTGTCTCATTTTATAACACCTAGTGGTATCCATTCCTCTTTGAATGCGCACGCACGTAGAACAGCTTTAAATGACAGTGACAAGGGGATAGAAGACTTAAAGCTACCGAACGAATTGCAGGAGCGAAGCCCACTTCCGAGTAGTATGATGATGGCCTTCTACGAGAGTGTTTTACTTCCCCGGAAGCCCATCTCAGCCCATTCATCCTACAGATCAAAATTAGCTACAAAATCATGTATTTAGAATTTTTTTAAAAAAAAAGTGACAGAAATTAGACGAAGCTTGACTCTTAATCTCGGGAACCGATTTTAGCGGTTTCAATTGAAACGTAGCAGATTTTTCAAAGAATGACGAAGACGACACCTTAGTCTTATAAATTTTGAATTCTTGCATTCAAAATGCATTAAAAGCTTTTGATAATAATCAGTCGTACCTTAAAAACAAATTCAATTTTAATCAACATATTTTAGAGTTAATACCTTAATTAATCGAAATATTTGTATACCATACAAATTAACTTCAAATGTAAATGCCTTAGAGCTTAAACACTTTTTTTAACTTTTTACAGGCTAAACATCTACGGTCTTAACGAGATTAAGGTGCCGGTGCAGTCAATCATGACCCTCATTTTGCTGGAGGTGTTCAACCCGTTCTACGTGTTCCAATTGTTCACCATAGCGGTGTGGTTAGCGGAGCCCTATTATTATTACTGTATCGCAGTGGTTCTCATGTCTACATTTGGTGTTGCCACTTCCGTGATACAGACTAAAAAGGTTTGCAACTATTTTATTTATCTTTCTTTTTTCTTATATAATCTATCTTTGCTTAGCCGGTTTTAATAAGATGGCCGCTTCTGAGAAATTCCTGAAATGTCAACTGCGTCGACTACACATTTTAGTGCCTTATTATAATTATCGCAACTGCGAAACTACCACTTCAGTAGTCAACGGTCACGGGTTAAACTCCTACACCGACGAAGTTACTGTATTTATTCCGAGTCTGGGTGTTCTGCCAATCCATCTTGGATAAGCGTGGTGGGTCATAGTCAATTTATCTTGCAATGGGAAAGTCCCATGCCCAATAGAGTGGGACAAACATACATATACTGGCTGCAAAAAGCATTAACTTTCAGAGAATGCCTTCTGGCACTAAGCCCACCTTTTATATATTATTAGAATAACATGAAGTGTAAAAACAAAAGGTATTTATTGTCTCATACATCCTCTTATATGTAATAGAACGGTTTTTTTCGACATGGTTAGAAGAGTTTCAAATGTAAAGGTCTTTGAGAAAAAATAGTGTGCAGTAATCCCTTCTATATTATTACGCGGTAGATTGGTTACGCGTTATAGGAAAACGCATTATACGAGGGATCACTGTATCAATCGATCAATCAATGTTACTCAAAAACTAGGAACAAAAACATCATAAAATAATTTAATTTTATAAGAAAAAACAAAGTGTGCAAACGTAATAAATTTCATTATGAACTGTCAAATCATAAATTTCACAGTACAAATATATGACTTGGGGAATCCCCGCGTTAAGTAAACATGTGTTATACGAGTGAAATAAAATCGCGTTATAAAAGTACTGCGTTATGGAATGGTTTACTGTATATATTTTATCTAGTAATGTATAATAGATTGAAATATACTTAATGCTCTCTCACCTCTTTATTTGAATTAGAATCAACAGAATCTTCGCGCAACAGTAGAAGCCCACGACACAGTCCAGCTGTGGGGTGGTCGTTCTGTGGACAGCCGCTCTGTGAGCCCTGGTGACGTGCTCGTGTTGCCACGGCACGGTTGTATGCTACACTGCGACGCTGTACTACTCACGGGCTCTGCAATACTGAACGAAAGCATGCTTACCGGTAAGTTTGATTGATTTGCCTAAAGGTAATAATGATTCATGCTCATTACTATCACGAAAGCATGCCATTAATTAACAATTGCTTATTAGTGGCATGTGAGTCAAGATATTGCTAGTAATGAGTGTGCTTATTTCGAGCATGCTCAAAAATCAACAGTCGTATGGTTTTTGAGCATGCTATCTGCGGTGCGGGTGGAATGGGGGGAATGGAATGTTTTTTTTTATGGGATAGGGGGGGGGAACGATGGGGAACGGATGGGATAGCGTGCCGCCTAATGGAAAGCAACCAAAGCCGCCCGCGACACCGCAGGAGTCACGAAAGCGTTGCCAGCCTTTTAGGTATGTGCAGGCTTGTTTTTTGAAGGTGCCAATGTCTTATCAGTTCGAAGAGACCGCCGAAGGTAGCTGGTTCCACAGAGTGGTGGTGCGTGCAAAGAAATTTTGAAAGAAACGCACCGTAGTAGATCGCCACTCATCCAGATGGTTGGGATGAAACTTTTATTTACGGCGAGTTGTGCAGTTGTGGAGTTCGGTGGCGGGAATTATTCCAAACAATTCCTTGGAGCACTCCTCATGGTAAAAGCGGTAAAAATGCTAAAAGATGAGTGAAAGAAGTTGATACTGGGGTGCCTTGGCCCAGAAGTGAGAACAGTATTCCATGTGTGGCCTGACTTGTGCCTTTTTGTGCGTGAAGTTGGAGGCAATGGGCAGATGTGAAAAAAATACTGTCTCGTTCTATTAAGCGCAAACAAATTCTGCCCGTCCACATAGTAATGGATTTCCGCAAAGTAATCCCTGACTCTATTAATCATCATTGTTTCAGGCGAGTCGGTGCCTGTGACGAAGACTGCGCTGCAGCGTGTTGATCGGCAGTTCGACTTAAAGGAGAACGCAGCGAGCGTTCTGTTTTGCGGAACCAAAGTTATACAAACCCGCTACTACAACAACGAACCCGTCAAGTGAGTTCATTTCGTTTTTAATGTAATTGGCTTCGTGATGTAGGTCATCATTTTTGGCAGTACCTGTGTCACTGAACCATCATTAGTTGGCTAAGTGGCGAAGGTACCTTATTTGTCGCGAATTTGATACTCGCATGGGATAAATAAATATATGGACGCAAAAAAGCAAAAATGTAGGTGAACAGTTAAAACTTTTTACTTAGCTAAGATCCGCGACAATCAAACAACAATAGAAAATCAATAGTGTTGGTTTTTCCTCCTGGATGAAGTGGATTTACAGAGAACTTACACTAAATCTTACTGAAGAACGGCCGTCAGCAACTTTTCACCTACGAACCACTATACACAACACCAAACACACACTAGCACTTTTTCACCTTGCAAACGACACGTGTTTCGCCCCAACACGAGGCATCATAAGGTATAGGTATAGTAGACTTTACGGAAGACAACAAAGGTTGTCTTCCGTAAAGTCTACTATACCTACCTACTGTCGTGTTGGGGCGAAACACGTGTCGTGTGCAGTTTTTCGGTAAGATTTAGTTAAAGTTTCAACACTATACAAAATGATCTATTGGTTGTAGAGCTGTGACACTCACACCATTCGACGTAGTATTTTTTTCTGATCCGAATCGACTCCAAATCCGAATATGCAATATTTTTTTGACATCTGTGTCATTTACGGTGTTTTCGCTTTATTGCGTTGATATGTTCGGCATATCACATCTTTTGCTTAGAAGTTTTTAAGAAATAGCCTTTGCCATATATTTTGTCTATTATGTTATATTTTTTTTTCACTTAACACATTTTTAATACGTTAATTTAACCACTGTGGCAATTTCGAGTTTCGTGTTATTTTTAATGGTAGGTATATAATTATTAACAGCGTTACCTATATGAATGTGTAAAATAATTAGAATTTTACATAGTCATATAATATCATCCCCACCAATACAGTCAATATTTTTTTATACTTATTAACAGCTTCATAATCGCCACGAAAAAGTCTTATTTTTTTAAAATTTCAGATTTAAGTTTGGTTTATTAAATGCAATAACAGAGTAACTAGTAAAGTTAACACGTAAAATAACGCTAATCTTAACTTTATCGATGATAATAGTCGAATTTAACCGCATTTAGTACGGTCTAAGTCATAAGCGCGACACCCAGAACTCAATTAGTTCCATGTAAACCATACAAATATTTATCTCGATGTGGGAATCAAACCCGCGACCATTGACTCGAAAAGTGGTAATTTCGCCAGAAAGCCATAGGTCGTCGTTTGGCTACTCTAAAAAAATAATGCTGTACCTCACGAAAGAAGAGGAGTGTTGCGCTTAATTGACTGGTAGTCGGAGAGGCACTCTTCGAAGAAGAAGAAAAAAATTATTATTATAATAGAATAATTATTTTTTATTCTATTATAATAATTATTATATGGATCTCTCCAGCATGGAGAGAGATGGGAGAACTATGTATTAAATTTATGCAAAATTTTATTCGACAATTAGTTTCAAAATATATGTCTCCATACAGGGCATTAGTGCTTCGAACCGGCTACAACACGAGCAAAGGACAACTTGTTCGCAGCATTCTATACCCGGTGCCTGCTGATTTCAAATTCGATCGTGATTCCTACAAGTTTATCTTCATACTCGCCTGTATTGCAATACTCGGACTGGCATACACTGTGGCGTTGAAGGTAACGTTTTTAGGAATTTGCACTCATTGTTATCAAGCGTCTTTCTCGGGATAAGCAAGCGGGTTACCTGATCATACATAATCATCATCATCTGCAATACATGGGTGTTTCTCGACTTAGGGTATAATAGAAGAGAAAGATAGAAGTAATGGGAGAGGAAGACGTAATGGTGCCGCCATCACGCCGCACGCCATCTGGGAATAGTAGCCATTAAATATATGATGGCGTGTTCGGCACATAATTAAGATTTACAACGACAAGAGTGAGTTGTCTTTGTCAACGACAAAGAATGAGTCATCTTTGTCATCGACAAAGCGTGCGTTGTCTTTGTCAACAACAAAGAGTGGGTCGTCATTGTCCGTCCCTCTAGCGGAGAGTCGTATACATATATCGCAGCGGGTCAGCCATATTCGGGAAGTTTGAAACGAGACGCCGCCAGCGTACCCGCCCTGCGACAAATCGCTAAATCTTCAATTTATATATTATTATTCAATTCATTATTATGTTATAAGTGATTTGGGACTCAAGTGGTTTGTGACTAAAGTGATTTGTATCTAAAGTGATTTGTATCTAAAGTGATTTATATCTATAGCGATTTATATCTAAAGCGATTTATATCTAAAGTGAAACGTATCGATGAAAATTATAATCCATTGTCTACAAAGTGCGTATCATTGGTTTTGATCCCCATCGCCGCGCCCACGATTCTCAAGATAAATACAAGTGAAGCATCCGCTTCGCTTTCATATATATAAATCATTATTGGTTTTTGTTGTTTAGCTCAAGATCTCCGAAATAAAATAAAATTTTTAGCCGGCTTTATTTTATTTACGTTTAGTATTTATGTTTTAGGCTGCTCGTTCACTATCAGCGAGGGACATAGTTATCAAGGCGTTGGATATAATCACGATCGTGGTTCCGCCGGCGTTGCCCGCCGCTATGACAGTAGGCCGGCTGTACGCAGTGTCGCGGCTGAAGCACGCGCGTGTCGCCTGCCTTAACACGCGCGCTGTCAACGTCAGCGGCTCGCTGGACTGCGTCTGCTTTGATAAGGTTGCTATATTTCGGAGTCGACAGAGGTTCGAATTAGAGTGAATCCCCCCCGACAGAATTTCGGCTTTTATACACAAAATCGAGAAGGCAAACAAAAACTATTAATATAGATTTGCTTCAGCAAAGCTACAATATATTTACTGTTGCGTAGTGAATATCGTGCGATTCTCACCGTTAAGTCAGAAGCCGACCAATAGGAAGTTAGCACCAATCAGAGATCCGTAACCCTCTCCATACCTCTCTGTGACTCAGAGCAGCTATTTTGTAAATTTAATCAATTCAGTTCATTAAGATTAATTGAGTGTGTGTGCACTCAAAATGGAAACTAATCCAAATGACAAGGACTCCAATGGAAGAAACGTCTACTACTTAATTATGTTACTTACTTAATTATGTTATTACGGACAACACTATTTTCGAAATAGAATTGTCTCAAAGTTTAGTCTAGTACTTTTATTCAACTAATAATAATTACGTCATTTCTTTAGAAGTGCCTAGATTTATTTTGTATTTTTTGTGTAACCTAAAATTTGTGTAGTTCTTTACACTAATGGCGTAAGTCGTCGTTAGGATCGGGTCGGTTTCTTAACAATGTGTTTTCTATGGGAGGGGTGTAAGCCCTCCGCAAACTTATCGAGGATGACTTGCGCAACCTTCAAGTCTGCAACTGGCAGGAGGTGGCGCAGGACAGGGCACGGTGACGTAAGATCTGTTCTGAGGCCAAGATCCATTTTGGGTAGCTGCGCCAACAAAGTTAGTTAGTTAGTTCTTTATACTAATTCTTATCTTAATTTTTATTTTGATTGTTACTTTTGATGTTGTTTGTATTGTTATCCATTTTTTGAAAATACAAGTTATCCATCTAACTAAAGTTACTGCTTTCGGAGTTCAGTTAATTGTGTGTTCAGCTATATGTGCGTGAATTATTCAAATATATATTGCCTACAAGTATTTATGTGGAGTCCGTCTGAGTAGCCGTGGTTTTCCTATCCTCCTTGAACAGTTTATTCCATAGGGAGGGGAGGCCCATAGGGAGGAGGAAAATAAATCATTGATGGTCTGTTTTTAGTCTGTTTTTATATAGACAGGGACGCTAACAGAGGATGGATTGGACATGTGGGGTGTAGTGGCTGTCAGCGCGGCCACCGTACCACCTCGACTCGGCCGTGCCCAAAGAGATCCACGGCATATGAACGACCTTCATGATCTCAAGATTGGGATGGCAACTTGCCACAGTCTCACGTTGTTGAACGCAGAATTGGCTGGGGATCCGCTCGATCTTAAGGTTAGTAGTAGCTGAAATAGATAAATTCAAAATACGTTTTCGCTTCATCTTCATTGCGCATCAGCAGACATCAGATGCTACCAGCCCAAAACTTGGTCACTGACACCGTATTATCTGTTGTTATCATAAAGTCATCTGCTGAGCAGGTGCCAGGGCACAGAAAACAGGATGTCAAGTGTGCCATTGTTTGTGTGCTTTTCCCACAGTCGCACAAGGCGTTTGTGGTTGAGAAAGAATGCTACATAAGGCATTTTTCAAGTAATGAAATGTAAAAAGAAATATCCTCTCTTGTGAATCAGATGTTCGAGTCGACTGGCTGGACGCTTGAGGAGCCCGATGTACCGGAATTATCCAACTACGAGATTCTAACCCCCACCATTGTCAAGCCCAAGAAAACTGCAAATATAAACGTGGACGATATTCATGTGAGTTATTTATGTTGTGAATATTCAATTCTCCTAGAGAGTGGGGAGAGTGGGGATAAAATGCAATTCGATTTCGGTACAACTTTAAAAAGGCTATAGCTTCCTTTGAACCATTCATAATATAATAAGTTAATAATTCTTCTTTATCTTTAATACTTATTAACAATTTCGAAATATATAAAAATGCTTGTATTGGGAAAATATGGTTCACGTTAATAGTGTAATGGTAATCTCTCACATTCTGTACTCGCCCACTTATTTTAAATGAGAAATTCCAACATCACTGATACATCATTCGCTCAGAGAGTGTTGAGATTTTTTGTTTTCTATTTGCGCACAACTTGACACTGTGCGTCAGAAACATGAAACACATATTGTTATCGACGTGTTCACCAGAGATGGAGGTTAATGGAGCCCTGCACCCCTTTGTGAAAATTCAGAATGTGTCTAAAACGGCCCGACTGGCGGTTTAGTGAAAGTTGGGTTTGGTAGAAGAGTCATGAAAGTAGACTAAATGTGGTGAAAATGAGAGCATTAAGAAGTACATGTGGGCAACTTTGAATGGTAGAGTAACGTGGAGTATCAGGTGTCGTGACATAAGTTGAGAAAAGGATGCTTAGATGGTTTGGGCACATACAGAGGATGGATGATAAACGACTGTCAAAAGAAAATTACGCTGCGGATGTGTATGGAAGTGTCGGTAGGGAAAGACCAAGGAAAACATACCATGACCATATTGCCGAAATTTTTAGGAAATGTCAGATCAAGACTTTTTCACCGGTGAGCTTGCATGAGGAGAGTGATGAGTGTGGGAGAAACAAGGAAAGTGTGCCGAGATCGTAGCAGATGGATCTGTTCTCTGCCTATCCCTACGGGAGACAGGCGTGACGATATGTATGTGTCCACCAGATGCCGCTAGAGGTGGGCATAGTACAGCAACAGCAGTTCGTGTCGTCGCTGCAGCGGTCGTCGGTGGTGGTCCGGTTGCTGGGCGAGGATGTGTTGCGGGTGTACTGCAAAGGCGCGCCGGAGATGGTGCGCACACTATGCAGACATGAAACGGGTACCACTTCTATTTCTTGTCGTTTCTAGATAATTATATTTTTCTGCACCCTGTTCTCTGCAGTATTTGTATATTTCGGCGACGCTTATTTTTTAAAAAAATTAATCCTATACATAAATCGTACACGACCGATTTCGATTAAATTATAATATATATTAAAGATTAAATTACATTTATTTTGTATAAACCAATGTCCAGCATTGGACAGTGAAAATCTGTCGATACAATTTGTTTAACAGAGTTTTCTTTTTTATAGTACCTGAGAATTTGAACGAAGTGTTAAGCTCGTACGCCGAGAGGGGCTATCGAGTTATCGCGATGTCTACGAGAATAATGGAAACTACGTTCAAGCAGCTACAGAAGATGTCCAGGGAAGAAGTAATATTTGTGTATTAATACTTCACAAAGGCAGGCCTCCTCCAACTGTAACCATTTTTTCCTATCGCTAGCAACTCTTATCCATGTGCCACCTGCTGTGGCATTTATTTCATCAATCCAACTTATAGATGATCTTCCTCTTTTCCTACGCCTTTCTCCAGTGAACCAGTCATTATTTATTGTTTTTCACACTTCGCTTCCTCTGATAGTGTGCCCATTTTCTTTTAAGTTTTCTTATTGTTTTAGTAATATCCTTTGGTTTAGTTCGTTGTTTTAAAGTTGTTATTCTTACTCTATCTGACTATATATACACAGACATATGTTAATAGTATGAAATCTGTCTGAATATAGGCTTTTATTATTATTATAGTATAATACTTCACTTACCGACCTAATAATAATCCAACGAACTATCATTTTCAACGGGTTATAGTAGCTTACTACTGAGACTATGGTCTCTGAAAGTGGGACAGTTTGCCTGTATCACTTCGCTGGGCAAGTTGATGGTGATTGCAAAGCACGCATCATTTTGCTATCAGTTGAAGAGCCAAGATGTGTTAGTCTAATCACTCCTTCAGGGTTTACGTTTTGTGAATGAAAATATGTGACAAATATGGATATTGACTGTATTCAAATAAAAATATAATTTTGCTGCGAAACGGTAGTTTTCACGTTAGAAATTGTAAAAAATGCTATATTTTTTTACTTTAAAGGAATGTAATTTTTGTTTAATAAGAAAAATGTGATCATATCAATCTCAAGTCCAGTGATGGTAAACAAATTACGTGACCAGTACTTATTCACGTTTTGGAGCATAATTTAAAATATGTATATATTATTAGTTGTATTAAAAAGAAATTAGTTATATTGGTACTATAATATGGTACTTATGCATTGTTTTAAACACTTTTCCAAAACAGTCAACATTCCTGTTCCCTTTTTTTAACTTTGTTCTTTTTTTATTTGCTTTTATCACTCAATCAATACAGTGGTAGTGGTCCCTTGATAAACATTGCTGTCTGAAAAATGAGAGGGGAATTCGTTAGCACCACATTTAGAAGGCGAAATTGAGATCGTAGATTGGATTTTATTAATCAGACAGACATTGCAGCAAATCACTTGTATTTATTCTGTAGTCCTCTTATGACACATAAGTACGCATAACGAAATTTTTATATTCTGTAGACTCCTGTTTTTTATTTAACTGTTATACTTCTCATTTATAACCGTGCGAAATGCGAATGTGTATAACAAGGAAAGTTCTCTATGAAGTAGAAGATACTTGAGCTTGTTGGTGGCTCTTACTAATTCTCGGTAGGTATTAAATTATCGACAACTGCACATCACTTGAAGTTTTAACGTGGGTTTCAAATAAAATTATACACGTTTCAGATAGAGTGTGACTTGGAGTTCCTTGGATTGGTGATCATGGAGAACCGTTTGAAGGCAGCTACCACTGGCATCATCAGGGAACTGAAGGAAGCAAACTTACATGTAGTTATGATAACAGGTAAACAGTTGTCAAACAGTCATTTGCTGGAGGTGTTATTTTTTTTATTTCATTCAAAGAAAATGGCGGCTGAAGCGCATCGCGAGCTAAAAAAAAATGTAAATGAAACAACTTGCCACGATTGAGTCCGTCGCTTTAAAGACGGTTATTTCGATGTTGAAGGAAGGCCAAAAACATTGGAAGACGTTGAATTGGAGAAATTGTTTGATGATGATCCGTGCCAAACGCAAGAACAGCTTGCTTTAGTATTACGTGTTGTATAATATATATATGTACGCATTTTTGCACAATTAAGTTGCATTTTTATAAAAAAAACACAGAAAACTTAGTTGCGTACCAGCCATGCCATGCCATCAATTAATATATTCTATCTCAAGAGAAATAACCTAATGTCTCTTGAGATAAATCATTTCATCAATAATTGTGTTAATTTTCTGCCAAGGTGACAACGTCCATACAGCGGTTAGCGTGGCGAAAGAGTGTGGGATACTGGCGAGCGGGGAGAGAGTGGTGCACATTCTGCCCCATAGTGATGGTGCTGATGGGGCCAAACTTTACTGTGAGAGCACTCGTCATGGGGTGAGTGTGCTTTTCTTCTAAAACGACTCGCATGATAATATACAATAATAATATTGTATTCACATTTTGCACGTATTAGATTTTCTATGTCATATATTAACCCTTTCGGTACGGACGCATTCTACGTCGCGCCGTCCCCGCTGTGCTCGGTCAGTGTCGCGGCAAGTCTTCTTATTCTGACGTGCTAAGTACTTTTGTCCGACGAATTGGCTTCTTTCTAGTATAAATATTATTGACTGCACTATCGCTATAGGACTCCGAAGATTTGTCTTTGCTCTCATTTTCGACGGAGTAACAGTTTCCTTTCCTTCTTTTGCAATTCCTATTCATTATCTTTGAGGGGTACAAAATAAACGAAAAATATAATAAAATGAAATGATGTGATAATGCAGAAAAATTAACACATACCGTGAAAATATTCCGAATGTCTGAGCGAGCCGAGACAAGCGTACTGTTCAAATATGTTTCTTATAGTGTTGCTTATTTTGTCAGTTTATTATTAGGCAGCGTAAAACAAGTGCAAAATACTTGCGATGGAATACCATGGATATAACATATATATTCTGCTCATGAAGAGTCGCGAGTGACCTAAGTCACCGTTCGTACATTACGAGCATCAAATGTTGGGTGACCATAGTCACCGCTCGTACAGAGCGAGCGTCAGGCGTTGGGTGATTATAGTCACCGCTCGGACAGAGCGAGCGTCGGGCGTTGGGTGACTATAGTCACCGCTCGGGCCGAAAGGGTTAAAAAAATATATGTGCAGATATCTGCAATTTATATATATATATATATATATATATATATATATATATATATATATGTATATATATATATATATATATATATATATATATATATATATATATATATATATATATGTATATATATATATATATATATATATATATATATATATATATATATATATATATATATATATATAAATAGACATGTGTAGATATTCATTTTTCAGCATTATTTGTTAGAAATTTTGTTTAGTGTGGTAATATTGGAAATGTGGGTACATATAGGTACTTCACAATGGTTACACTGGTGTTTAATATAGCTTCCCCTTATTTTCTTTTTTTGTAAACAAACAACGCAACAGTTTTGAGCTTGTTTTGACGAAGTTGATACCATCAACTTGGTTATCGTAAAAACATCGTAAGATTATTGTAAAGAGTTGTCCAGAAAATCTTGGTTGCAATGATACGGACCTTGTAAGTTTTCTTGTTTTTCTTGGTATATTTAGTTTTCCTATATTATTTGCAATAATTTCTTCAAGTTTTTGTTTGAACACGTGAATGCTGTTGTCTTTATGAATGTTCTTGAAAATAATATAACTATTCAAACGCATCGTATCGACGCAATAAAAAAAATCTTTAGATAGTGATTCCGAATATAACAAAGAGAAGCAAAGCTGTGTATCATTGCCTGTCTCTGTGATCTTATACTGTTAGAAAATGTGTTATTTTATTACTTACATATTTGGATTCGATGCCGAACGCAGACGCGTATATACATACGCTCTGGTGATAGTGACCAGGAAAATTGAGCGTGTATATACGCTTATGATGCAATGCAAATGGGTTAATTGAATTCCTTGTAAATAAAAAAGATTGTGTTTTTAAGGATTTTATATATGAAAACTACAGTTTTGAAACAATCATATGTTTTTATTTGAATACAATCAATAAACCAATTGATATTAATTAATAATTGATCCTTGGCAGGTGTCAATAGGTCGCAAGACACCCCTGGAGCAGGTTTGCGAGTGGCGCAGCGTGGACAGCGGTCGGGACACGTGGAAAGGTTCAGGTTCGGGGTCCGGTTCGAGGACCAACTTTACCGCCTCCGACGTGGAGGCCGCTCCCTCCACGACGAACTACAAGATTGTCATGACTGGCGACGCGTGGCGGGTGACTATAACATTACTACTACTACTATATTTTTTATATATATTCACGCCTATCCCCTGCAGGGGTTGGCAGAGACCACAGAGCTCCATCCGCTACCATTTATCGCAGCGAAACGGCTCTCCATTGGTCTCTTCTCGCCCTCGTGAGAATCAGGACGTGACGAGTCGTCGTCATTTTTCAACAAATTAGGTATATTAAATTCGTTTTAGTGAATCCCACGAGCCGCAAGGGAGGATGGAGGTCAACCCCAGCAGAGCCCTGCATGCTGAGGCACCACAAGAGAAAGGATTGCGTGGGCGGAGGGCCCCTGAGTCAATCAGTTGTCTACTACTACTAATCTACTGTAGTTATGTAGATACGTTCTCAAAAAAATCGTGTAAAAAGAGTATTAGGTGTAATCGATACTAAAAAATTATTGAGTTCATTAAAAAAATTATTTATGCTTACATTCTTCGTCTTTTCGAGGTAATGGTCCCTATATTTTCCCAGTCCCAGTAATTCGCCACTGCAATGGCAGCACCATTCGCCTTGATAAGTTCTTGGAAGGTTTAGGTGTTAGGGCACAGCGAGCAGTCGAGTAGATGCTCCATGGACTGACTTGCGACCCTACAATTACACCCCGCACAGTACGGAATAGCCCTATTTGCTCATGTTATGTCTGCAACGGCCCACCAGTGTGCGGATTCTGTTAAGAGATCTCTACGTAGGCTATTGCAAATTGTAGCCAGGCGGTAGCTTCTCTTGCTGATATACATAGTTGGGAGGGGGAGGGACAGGATATTTATTTTTTCATCGCACAACTCTTCTCTTCAGCTGGGCTTTTTAAGCCTTTGTTTGTGTATCCGGGGAAGAGTGTGATTTTAGAGTGGATGTCTGCATAATAATGCAATATAGTTCGATTATATAGGCGTATAATTGAAGTGATATGAAATAAAAGCGTGTATGGTGACTTTTTAAGTTGACTGAATGAATCCATATAAGGTTTCGGTTAAATTGCCACCATTTTATCAAAACGTAACGTGACAAGCTCACTAGTTACATTTCAAGAGATTTTATATTATTGTATTTTACTTGACACTGGCATAATAGTTATAAGCAAGATGACATAAGATAAGCCTTTATTTGCCGACTAGAGTATTTACAATTACAATATGATTAATACACACAATAGTGCCATCAGCAAATCATTTTCTTGTAAGGTTGTCTTCTTACATAGGCCTCCTATTAGCTGTATCCTCGTATGTCAACTAAATGCCATCAAAGAACGAAAAACATTGTTATTTTCGCAGATCCTCCGTGAGCAGTACCCAGCAGCAGTGCCGAGAGTGGTCGCCAGGGGCGCTGTGTTCGCACGTATGTCCGCCGATCAGAAGCAGCAACTGATTGTGGAATATCAGTCGTTAGGATATTACGTAGGTCAGTATTAATCCGAATTTTGGAGAAACAAGATATTAGTTGGTATGCCTGTGCCCAGCATAGAGAGAGCGACTGGCGAGAGACTTCTCGTTTGGAAAAAATTGGGATGTTGACTTCACTCAAATAAAAATATAATTTTGCCGCGAATTGGTAGTTTGATATAAATCCTAAAAAATATAATATTTTAAGCACTGAATCTGAATGTCAAATTTCTATCATATTTCTGGAAATACACATAGAAAAAATGTGGATAGAGTTCCCGAGATGTATTTTGACATGTAGATGCCGATATTGATATAACATTACCCCGTCTTGGCATAATGGTGAAAATTTCCATCATAAAATTGAATGCCCAAAACTTACATAAAAGAACAAGTTCACTTTAAGTTGATGGTGTCTGGATACCTTTTTAATGTCCATTGCATAAAAAAAACATAGTTGTTAAAAGAAGCAGGTGTGACTATCAGTAAAACGAGCTTGAAGTATATGGATTCGAAGATGTTAATGCTGGTAGCCTATTGGCTTTAACAGCTTTATCAAATTCAGGGCAAGATAACCGAAAAGTGTTCCGTAGAGTCTACTATACCTGAAGATGCCTCGTGTTGGGGCGTGTCGTTTACAAGATGGAAAAGTGATAATGTGTGTTTGGCGTTGTGTATAGTGGTTGGTGGGTGGAGAGTTGATGGCCGATTTTCGGTAAGTTTTTGGTTTAAGTTCCAAATAAATCCACTTCATCCAGCAGGAAAACACACATTATTAATTTTCTGTTATTGTTTGCTTGTCGCGGATCTTAGCTAAGTAAAACTTTTGACTGTCCATATAGTGATGGATTTCCGCAAAGTAACGCCTGACTCCATTAATAAGTTGTAATAGCATATTACGGGTTTCTTCTGCAGGGATCTCGGTATAATGTTATATATTGTTTCGTGTGTGTGTGGGTGCAGGTATGTGTGGTGACGGGGCCAACGACTGCGGCGCGCTGCGGGCCGCCCACACTGGGATCTCCCTGTCGGAGCTGGAGAGTAGCGTAGCCGCGCCGTTCACGTCCACGCAGCCCGATATCGGGTGCGTGTCGCGCGTGCTCAGGGAGGGCAGGGCCGCCCTGACCACCAGCTTCGGCGTCTTCAAATTCATGATCGCCTACTCCCTCACGGAGTTCCTCTCCGTCGCCTTCCTGTATTACTTCGACTCCAACCTCACCGATTTCCAATTCCTCTACATCGATGTCGCGTTGATAGTTAACTTTGCTTTCTTCTTCGGTATGACCGAAGCGTACACGGGCCCACTGTGCAAAATACCCCCGCTGACGTCCCTCCTCGGTTTAGTGCCTTTATTCTCGTTGGTAGGGCAAATGATTTTGATTTGTGTCGCTCAGTATTTAAGTTATCTAGCCATTACCTTTTTCCCCTGGTACGTGCGCCATACGTATGAAGGGAATGAGGCGAACGAGTGCTGGGAGAATTATGCGATATTTACGGTGTCCATGTTCCAGTATATAATTTTGGCTATTGTATTCAGCCACGGGTCTCCGTACCGACGATCTGTGATAACCAATAAGCAACTGATGATCAGTATTTTGATAATGACAGGGATATGTATCTATATAACTGTTTCCCCGGCGGGGTGGCTCGCGGAATTCCTACAGTTGAAAATGCCTAAGAATGTGTTAATGGCGTATATAGTACTGGCCATCGCGTCGTGTAACTTTGCGCTGGCTCTATTCTTCGAGAGGGTGATAGTACAGTATTTGATGGAAGGCAAGGAGATGATACCGAGGTTTTTGAAGGAGAAACGCGTGAAAAAGACTCCCCATCTTATGATTAACCGGCAGTTAACTGATACGGATTATTTGGATTGCGAGAGTTCTGTTAAATATGACAAAGAGAGAAGTCAAATGTCGGACATGAGCCTGGGAAGCAGTTGAGACATTCCACTTTGTTGTCTTTTGACGAATTTGTGACTAGCATATGATGCACTATACTTTTAGAATTTTTTATTTTTTTTTTTACAATGAGTCTTGGTTATAAAGGTGATATGATATTTTTTATTACAATAGTTTAAATTTGAGTACCAAGTAAAATTTGGTATCCTTCGCATTGTACCTCCTTATAATTTTATGTTTAATATTTACTATTAATTACATTTTATAATAATATAAAATATGTTACAATATCTAATGTGATATTTTGTATTTGCAGTTATTAAATTTTAAACAAGTCTGCATTAAATGCATCACTTTTTTTTAATTAAAAAGGTATTTTTTGCAATGCATTGCATCTGAAACGCAGTTTATTGCTAAGTAATAAAATATAAGTGTATACTGTTTTTATATTACACGTAGTAAAATATTACAAGGTTATAAAATGTTTATATTCTCTTTAGTTATAATATTTATTATAATATTTCTGTATCTACTTTTGAAACTCGCACAAGTTTACAGTATTTTTATTGAAAAACTATTTTTTAAAGATTTTCGTGTGAACACTGTTTGATTTTCAAATAATCCATTTTATTTAGTAATACTACTAAAGTACTTTGTGATAACAAATTTATTTGCACGAAATTAGTGCCTTATTAGTGTAGGTAATATTATATATGTAGACATAACGTAAAAATTGCAATATGTAATTACGACAAAAACAATGAAGAAGCGACCAAAGGAGAGCCGTTTCGCTGCGATGAATGGCAGCGGATGGAGCTCTGTGGTCTCTGCCAACCACTGCGGGGAATAGGCGTGAATATATAAAAAACAACTGATGAATAAGTTTCTCACCACCATACTGCTCTGAGATTTTCTTAGCGGAAAATTGTTAGTGGCTTTAGTTTATATTCTTTGTTACGTTTTGTCTTTGTGCCTTTTTATTATTAATACGATTTTAATATCAAGGTTGTTGCAACCTCTATATTTTTTATCTTTACTTTTTATTTAAAGGAGATTAGCGGTATTTTGATATAACTAAAATTTTAATTAACTTTTTCTACTAAGCCCATAGTGCTTGTTATAAAGAAAATATGGTTCATATTAATAGTCCAGTGGTAGAAACGAACCCACGTACTTAGATCGTAAGAGCAATCGTATCTAGTAAGATATTCCTTATTTTTATTATACTAACGTATTTAAATATGCCATTAAAACAAATTTAATATGGATCCGTTTTTTAATTAATTTTTTTTTGCGAGCAGAACGTCAGAATTCGCTCAAATTTCTCTAAAAAGAGAAGCATTAAGTGCTGAATTGGTTAGGGGTTGTTCTTAGCATCTAAGGATGTGGATTCGATTTGTCCATTGGTCTGTTGATGTTAATCATATTTTCCTATCACAAACATTATTAGTTGGAAAACAGAAATTTTCAAGTAGTATTAAAATATCACATCCGCATTTGCAGCGACTAGTGTTGCCTACCATAAAAAGTAATGTAAGCTTCTTTTCCAGTTTTTGTTAATAAACTTGTGAAATTGAGATTTATTAAAATACCAGAGATTTATTAACATAGTTTTTTTTACGCGTCCACTGCGTTACGGGATCTTAAACATCTCTTACGTATCTTCATTTGTTGTCGCTCTGTGCGGGAAGCCACATCAGAATTTTTACAATACTGTTGATACCTAAGATTTTATTCATATTTACTTTTTTTGTATACCATAACTGCATGCAAAAACATTTAAATATAGATCAAGGAATTATATGTAATTCACAGCAAATATATATATAAATGCATTTATTTTTTTGAGAAAAATTTACATTATAAAAATCGTTTTCTAGGAGATAGTAATATATAAATAATTGAAGTAGGTCTCATAAACTTTACTATAAAGGTCTGTTAAGTTCTCGTCTTCGTACTGTCTGATAGTTCTTTGCAAATGGCAACGCAGTGCACGTGTTAAAAATATATAAGTAAACCTAACTTTATTAACTGTATTAGCAAAATATTGAATTGAGTCGTTTAACGGCTTTGGTGCGAAAATAAATTGTTATTATCCTTACGGAGTTGTTTTTAACGCACCATACAGATGAATTTTATTCATAAATATATATATTTCGAAAATAATCTTTGTTTTCGTTGCATTTTTATACAACCTGCAAATTGGTTTTATCAAATTTTTAACCTGCCAATCCTTCTCCTAGAGCTGTTGTTAGTCTGAGTGATAACTGTGAAGTGGTGGAAAGTTATGCTTACAGGCCTCTTTAGGAAAGAATAAGACTAGTAAATCTAAAATTTTCCATTTCTTTTCGTAAACACACAATATTGTTTTTGTTTCGTTGTTTTGCAAGTCTTAAGTATGTCTTAACTGTCCATTTTAATAATGGTTTCCGCAAAGCAACACTTAACTTTACTAATCATCTTAAATAAGAAAAGTTCTCTACACAATCTAAGTGACGAATGAGCTAATTAATTAGTAGTTATTTATTGTCCACGTTAATGCCGTTGTAACAAAAATAGCCTACGTCCCTATCGCCTGGATGGCTGGCCGTCTATCACCGTACGATTTAGTCTCTGTTTTTTAGCCATGAAGTGCGTAAATGTGGAAAAAATTACCAATTGCCATGTTTACACGTAAATGCAACAGGAGCATTCAAGAAAAGAGCGTATATGTTTAAAAAAGGCTGTTAACGCATCGGAGACGCCTTCGGAATTGTGGATGTCTATAGGCGCTGGTGATCACTTATCACCAGGTAACACGTGTGCTTTTTTGCCTGCTCTGCTAAAAAAGAAAATCGCTACTACAGCTCAGCGTAAGGGTCGCCTGTAGGCAACATCCGTGTGACGACCTGTGTGTACGACCGTCGCGTATAGATGACATCCGCGTGTAAGGTTATCAGGCAACTAAAACTAACTTCTTATTTTAGTAGAATAATTTGTTTGTCGCATCATCCTGCCTTATTGTGACTTAAAAAAGATATCTTTATGTCTATTATAATAGCAGAAAAAGCAATAAGAACTAATAAAATTAAAGCGCTGCTGGCAGAGGGGTGTAGCCATGTCACGTCTCACAGCGGTTAAACGTGAGTCATTCAACCGCTCAAAGAACCTGAACTCAATTGGTATTGACTCAACGGAACCTGTCTCTTGGTAGATACAGGTTCCGTTCAGATAATGCAAGGTTCTGGGAGAAAACGTTGCACACACCCACAAGGCGAACGTTTTTAGTGACTCACACGCTGACGAACTGCACATGCAGTTACATAGAAAAAAACCTATATAAACCTCAAAAAAAAAAAGATTCATTTCAAGGTATTGAATAGATACGAGGAGAGCAAGTTAGCCTACGGACTAGGAGGAAGAGGCTTTTAGCGGCTAATATATGTAGTTGACGCCCAGCACGTGCCCTCAAGTTATTTCGTAAGCACCGGATTGCTTGATTGAGGTTCGCTAGAAACAGCCTATCTTGGACACTACGTAACTGGAGTAGCGTACTCTTTACCGATGCGGATCGAATTTGCCTGCATGGTGAAGACCGACGTCGGCGAGTGTTACGAAGACCAAGAGAACGCCGTGCTGACGGGTGTTTTGAAGAAATCACCCCCTACGTTGCACGATCTGTTATGATTTGGGCGGGCGTAACTTCTAGCTATCGTACCGAGATAGTATTCATTGAAAATCGCTCACTAAAGCGCAAAGGTACACAACAGAAATCCTTTGTCAACATGCACAACCCGCACTGACTGTAATTGGTGAAGATGCCATTTACATGGTTGATAATGCTCAGACCCACCGTTCTAACGACATAGACGCTTATATGCAGGAGGTCGTTTAGACTGGTCCTATGGGACCTCCTATAAAGGCGAGTACGATCTGTCCAACCACCTCCACAAAACATCAGGGAGCTTAAACGTGTGATCTCGGCTGAGTGGGAACACATTCCATAGGACACCATTAAAATCCTGGTGGTAAGTATGCCAAGATGCATGCCGTAATTGCTGCAAGGGGAGCTCAGCTCATACTCGTTATTAATTTTCATTTTTTTAATTTCTTTTTTCATTGAAGTACGTAAAGTAAGTAAAGTAATTTCAGTAGACCCATATCTACAAATGTCCGTTTTCACACGGATTTTTGTTTACATTGACTGAAACACCTGTTTTTGGATTTAAGTGTTAATTTTTTTTTTAAAAAGAAAAGTTATTCTTTGAATTCCCTTTCTGAAATTAAAAACACTTGAATGTAAGGTGCCCATTTTTTTTGCAAAGGAGTTTATAAACAATTAAGCGTTTTGTTATTTGACACTGTCTTTAAATCAATTTATCTATTACAATTAATACTGTTTAAGTTTTTTGTCATCTTTTTAAAAGTTAATAAAGACTGGAAGCCTCAATAAGCATTTTTTCTTATACACCAGTTATTCTGACTGGTTTTGGTAGAAATAGGTATGGTATATTTAAATAGCTGGTAAATCTAGTGTTAAACAAGTAAAATATTATAATCATACACTTTCCGGCGCAGTGCTCCGTTCAGTGCCGATACCCCATTGGCACTGTGGCCCGTTCAATGGTTTCACTCTGACGGAGTACAGTGCCATAGCGACAGGGTTAACAATTCTGAATTGATATTGGAAACAAATAATAAAACAAAATATTTCTGCAATAGGAATTTATTACTAAAAAGCAATAAATAGGGGTGAAGATAGACTCTATCAATAAATTAACAAAAGTTTATATTAAACTTTACACATAAACTTCATTTATATATTTGGCATCACAGTACTCTCAGAATTTTAAAGTAGTTTAAAGTTTTAATAAACATGTATAATAATGTGTTAAGTAAAAAAATTTTACAAAATCTTTTCGCACAGTGATCGGCAAGACTCGAACGTTTTATGTGGGAAGTTTTTTTGGCTGTAAAGCCCTGAAGAAATATGCACTAGTTATGCATAATTCTTAAATAAAAATAAAAGTTGAGCACAGTGTTAAGTCCTTAATTGAGACTAAAATTTAAATCACTGTCGATGAGAAAACATAGCGTGAGATTTTATTGATATTATTGTTAATTGCTCAAAAAATCACAGATCTAAAATAATGAAGAATTTATCTATGGGTATACAGATTAAGGGCTATCCATATATTACGTCATACTTTAAGGGGAGGATGAGGTTCAACTAAGGGAAACATCGAGTGACAAGAGGGAGGAATCTTAATCTTTGTGGCACCATGTGTATGAATGTAATGTTAAAAATAAACTTTAACTCCGTATGACGGAGGGGGGTAGTTTATATCATGAAATTCATGTAACGTAATTTATGACGTCACAATTTAATTTAATTGTGTACATATATATACATGATTTCAATTCCAAAGGCAGGAAATATTATTATACGAAAAATTATTATTTCTTTTTATTTTAAATCTTATTTGCATATATGATGATTTATAGAACTGTGTACTCAGAAATTTTGGATACAACACAAATACACTCATTTTCAAATTCATCATTTTGGGACAACTTGTTCTTAAAAGTTATGGAGACTTAAAACTAATATATGCTAAGCATACATATGTTATCTTGAGATTTATTAAAAGTTCAATCTAATAACAAAATTAAAATCTAATTTATTTAGAATACTTTCAAGCATGAAAGAACAAATAATATTTAGAACATTTATTATCATAAAAGAACAGTAATTGGATATAAAAAGAGCTAATCTTATAATTATCATGGTGCAAATAGGATAATAAAGTGGACTGTAATGATTGTTACGGTTACCAAAGTAACCTGAACGTCAATAACATTTTCAATTTTATTTATCATTCTCACTTTTAGACTTAACCACGTTAAGTAAAGAGTGGGAAAGATTAACTCTTGGCTTGTTAGTGGATATAATTAACATTAAGATCGCGGAAAAGACTATATCCAGAAAGGTCACAGATAATAAAAAATAAGGCGCATTCATGCTGACGAAATAGCTATCATTGCCAATTTAAGGTGGATTTTGGCTGCTCTATAAACACTAACCTCGAATAACATGTATTACGCATACTATTCGAATATGGTCATTTATTTAATTGCGCGGCCTTTTCACTTCCATACAATAGGTAATCGGACAAGTTTTGAAAACTGTTTGAAATTAATCGTAATAAGCATACAAAATACTTTTTATGTAAAAAAAATATTTTTATATGTTATTCGATACATCATGTCACTTTATGCACATTATGCATTGTAATTAATGTTCTTCTTCTTTGATGGTAATTAGCTATAACTTTAAATATAGGTAAAATATTGACAAGTATATCAAAGTATCAAATTCAGCTTGTCCACGATACGTCTTGATAAAATGGTAGCTGTCCAAATATTGCATCGACTTAAAAATTCACGATACACGCACATATAACTCCACTTATACGCTTTAATCAAACTGTATTGTACAATACATCAAAATTAAACAATATAACTGATATTAACGTAAAATTATGAAAATGAAATAAAAACACAACGCCACTGTTGTAAGTTGGCGGGAAAAGTTACAGTATAATTGTTTTCGTTTACAATGGTAAACTGATAAAAAATGTTATAATTTTTAAATTTTATTTGATGATTTAAAATTTAAAAATCTTAATTATTTTACATAAATCTCTTTCATGATAATATTATTTTAGAAACATTATTTCAACTGTCCGATTGCCTATTGAGCGAAAATGAAATCTAATAGTCTTTTCCCGTCCCTAGTTAAGTATGTATAGTGGAACTTAACATTTCCAGTCGTCTTATCGCATACCAGAGTGAATGCCTTGCAAATTTTATACATATATAAAATGCGCATCTTGGTTGCGACATTTGTACTGTGTTGTGCAGAAAGATTCATTCCATAAATATAGAAAAGCAGGTTTATAGTGACAGGTACCGTAATATATTTTAAGAGCTTTTGGGACTACTTGTTTGTTTGGGATTCATTTTGGCTAGTTTTTGGTTGGATGAATTTGCCATTTTTGAATTCCATTTTTGAATACATAGACTGAAAAAGCATGTCACTATTTTAGTACCATCACAATTATTAGCATTTTTTACTTTAAGTTTTTAACAATTATTTTATGGCAAAAGCTACATTTTAACTGAATATAACTTTAGTCCAACTTATTTCGTTATTAAAATTATTTTTAAATATACTTTAAAATAACTGTTACATTTGTTTTACGACAAAGAACTTTCTCACTGTTAAAATGCATTCCCTTACATCAGAAAATAAAAAATGGATTACTATTACATTAATTTATCTATATACGAAAATTATTACCTATGCAATTTGGATCATTATTTTTGATCAAACTGCATTGGTGGTAATTTACCATGGCTCTGTAGGTGGGTAATCATTCCCTCTCACTGCATTTTAAGGCAGATATACTATATATATTCAAACACTACAATATCGTATAAACTGGAGTCAACTTTCAATAACTTGTACTAGTGACCTACAGTAGCAGTATTGTATGCTGCCAATGTTCGTACACACTTACTATATTACTTCATTAACAATTTTTCCTTTGGTACTCCATAAAACATTAAGGACAAATATTGGTTAGGTTGTTTGGAATACTACTTTAAGTAGGCTTTACTAGATTTGTAAACTAACAATATTTCTTAACCTTTTCTATGTTATGTAGTATTAGATGAATAGAAGCGATGCAGTATTCTGGATGCTCTCAGAAACCTTCACGGGTTGCGTCTTAATTTTGAGAAGAAACTGAAACATTTATATACAATAATATTAAAACAATTGTATAATCATTTACCACTCGCGTGTTAGATGTAACAAAGTTTATTATATATTTCACTAATTTCATCCAAATCCATTCCTCGTATACCATTATTGAAGAACTATTGAAATATAATAGTATTTCCACGTAATTACGCTTCTTTATCATCTGGAAATACTAACTCATTTCCTTTCCGCCTGTGGAGACGTGTTGAACAAGCTTTTCAAAATTTCGTATTCTGCAGGTATGCTGAATGGCTATATGGAGTGTTTTCGCTGATTTCTGCGCTATTAAGTGATAATTTTATTGAGTGATATTAATTTAAAAGGGGTCCAAACACATTTCTATATAATAGGCACTATATTGTTTAAAAAAAAAATTGAAAATAAAAATGAAGATGCAAAGAAAACTTACCAAAAGCGAAATGTGCTAAAGATGCGAACCACAGCGGTTCAGTGCGTGACCATTTTGTGTAGTGGCAACATTCAATGTGGAACAGGTGTATAGCAGGCAATATTAAAAATACTTATATGTTGTGCATTATATTTAAAATGATATTTTTTATGTTTATGAATCGTATTATAATATGGTATATAACAATGAAGCAATTACAAAAATTTAAAAGTAACAAAATTAACAACAAGTTAAATTCTAGGGTAGAAACGTGGGAAACTTTCTATTTATTTGAAATAAAGCATATAATTTTTTTATAAGTATAATATTAAGGAAATTAAAAATACTACATTATGTTTAAAACAGGAAGGCGATACACCTGTTCTCCCAAACACCTCCCATCAAAAGCTTATAAAAAGAGGAAAAAATTAAAAGAGATTTTTTGAGAACATTTTCATATAATATCTTACATTTAACAACTTGCATAGACATTATCACATGCAAGGCTTGCATGTTTTCTACAAATTCCAGTTTATAGTGATTATTTAAAATATACCACAGATAAATTTATATAACGACTTTAATCGATAAAATTTTATGGATACTTCTATTTTAATTATCGATATAATCTCTAATAAAGCAATATGGCGGATGTCCCTTTGTATCACTAAAAGCACAATTGTAACAATTTACAGACTGCATGTTACACGTAAATAAAAAATAAATAACCTAGCAGATCTAAGTATTTGTTTACGTTACCAAAGTAATATTTAAAGTATATAAATAAAAAAGTATCAAAATATAGGTCACATGCCTATGGCGGCCAATATGTCAAATCTATAAGGAATATTAAACTATTAAAGGTACTAAATTTGAAACCTTTTTAATTACGTTAAATTAAGACTCTCCCTTGAAATAATACATTATAGTTTTCAAGAGAAGGCAAATTATATTTTGTATTAATAAATACGTAGCGATATTTTCAATAGCAGATGATTTTAATGTAAAAACAAAGTAAACTATATAAAAGATAACGCAGATAAAACAAATTAATTATAAAACATAAAACAGTGATATTGACATAAGGTCTTAAATTATAATTGTAATAAATACAATAAATACTACTAATCTGATTAAAAATATAATAAAAAATCGATTGCAAAGTAAGCGTCACGTAACATATACTCATTGCACAAAAAATCTAAATAAGGAAATAAAATATAAAAATAATATCAAGAAATATTTAGGCAAGATTATAGACATGATTCAATTTTATTAAATTATATTTATAAATTATAAAACGGCCAATATAAGTTAATATGACAATTAGTTACATTCATATGATAAAATTATTTTATATTCAAGTCCAGTATTTTTTAATGTGTAATCTTTTATGGAATATATAGATTACTTATTAACAGTATTATTAACTAAAAGTAATCCATACGACGATTTCGAGTAATAAATTGAAACGAATACTGAACCATATTCGTTAATTTCTGAGAAACGCTGGATTTTCAAAAAATATAATAAAAATGTAAAACGTCATTTGTTAAAAAATTATGTTGGTCACAACATTTACAAATACAAATTGTACTTGATTCTACACAAAAAAAAAATTAAGCTTATCTTAAAAATATTAAAACACAGAGACACGTGGCTACAGTGCTTTTATAAATAGACGATACGATTGTTTCGATGTATCAAAACACTTTTTTCCATCCCGATAAACTAAAAAAGTTACTTTTTTAAAGAAAACTTTAAAACGTTAATACCATATGAGGGTATTATAAGCGGCACCTTATAAATGATGTAGTGTTTGTGTTCTATTGCAAGCCGTGGTCTTAAATGTATAAGCAACGTGTCGCGGTGGGAAGTGGCGTATGTCAGTAGGGACATTATACAACGTAGAAATACGTTCATGTAAATTCGATGGAATTATTGAAAAATGAATGAAATTTCAACAGTGTCCACAGAATGTAATTTCAGCACCAGACTACGACTTGTTTAATTTCGAAACAATCGTAATGTCAGTTCAACTCTAATATAACGAATATCAATAAATAATAGAACTAAACTATATCATACATCGTTCACCGTTCGCAGTTCGTTCGCCGCAAAATTATTTCTTCCTCTTTAGCTTCGGTATTCTGTAATGCGGTGCGAGTGGAGTTAGATACAGGCATTGTGTCAATATAATATGATGTAATTGTATTAACCACGAACTGAATTGGCATAGACTGTGAAACTTAGCAAACCGTTTATATTATATTTATACTGCCACTGCATCTGGCAGTATTTTATTCTAATATTATAAATTATTGTCTTAAATGTGTATTCAAAGTTAATAATCTATAAACTGCAACTGACAGTATTTTATTCTAATATTATAATTTTTTTTTATATTTTCACGCCTATCCATTCATCGCAGCGAAACGGCTCTCGATTGGTCGCTTCTCGCCCTCGTGAGAATCAGGACGTGACGGGTGGCGAACCAGCCACCCGTCACGTCGCTAACTAAGCTCGCCCTTAGCCATGCATCCTTTGGCACGGCAGACCGTGGATTGGCGTGAATATTATAAAATTATTGTCTTAAATGTGTATTCAAAACTAATAATCTATATACTCTTTGATGATGATTTGTTTTCAATTTGACTGGGCCATCTATTATTCTAGAAGTGTCAGCTGGGCGGGAGCCATTTATTTACAAAGTACTTTTGTTTCCGAATTTCTCCTTAACCTCTAGGCTGAATTTTTACGCAAAATTGATAAATTTGAAAAAGGGATGTTTATAGGGTTTGGGTACATGGAGAGTATTGATGAAAGGGTCGGTAGGCGAAGACCAAGGCAAATATACCATGACCAAATTGCCGAAGTTTTTAGGAAAGGCCAAGTCAAGAGTACCCTTAACCGGCGGGCTTCCATGAGGAGAGTGATGAGTGTGAAGGTAGCAAGGAAAGTATGCCGAGATCGTAGCAAAGATCTATGGTCTCTGTCTACGTCTATTGAAAAAGGTTTTAGATGTAAGATACACTCTGACACCAGAAAACAAATTTTAACATCTGAGAAGATAGATATATTGTTTATTATACACTAGAAACAAAGTCGTAGAGTAATTAGTTATATAAAAAAGGTCAAAGGCCAAGCTATATAAAAAACTGTCTTATCGCTAATAGCGATTTCTTTTAAATAATCGTTGGATGAGCACACGTTAAATAAAGTAGATAAATTTGATATGGGATGGTGACACACTATCGCTAGGATTGAATAAATTTTAATTTTTTATGAAATATACATATATAATACATTTATATATAAACACATAAAAAAATACAAAAATATGCAATAATGCATAGATAAACAGATAATTGGATGAACAGATGGGATGCAAGGGGGTGAAAATTACACCATGTCGCCCCAACTGTCAACCTCACCTGCACGCGGTGCATCCTGCTGAGCAACGAACGAGGCACTGACGACCGATTGATGGCGGTATAACTATCACAAATTATGGCCGGACTCAAATGACACAGGCCGGCAACGGGCAGCGGCGCTGCCGGTACGAAATGTCTGGCTCCGCGGTCGCCAACCCACTTGCCCAGTGTGGCGACTACGGGCACACCACCCATGAAGCGCACCATTAAAACACGGCCCCCAGTTCCCGGTCGCCCCATTATTCCTGGCCACGGTAGCGGCCATGGTTACGATGGAGCAGGGGGTGCTAAGAATCCCCGGGAGAGGAAAGGCTACCACAAACGACTGGACCTGGCGACGTACAACGGAAGAAGTCTGCGGCGCGACGAGTACATTAAGGAACTCGAGGTAGAGCTAGAAAAGATAAGGTGGCACATTGTGGGATTAAGCGAAGTCCGTAGACAGGGGGAGGATACGCTGAGTCTACAATCTGGCCATCTGCTCTACCATCGAGAGGGACATAATCCTTCCCAAGGCGGAGTGGGGTTCCTCGTCAACAGAGTCCTCACTGACAATATTGAAGAAATATCCAGTGTGTCGCCAAGGGTGGCGTACCTTGTACTCCGGCTATCTAACAAGTATAGTCTTAAGGTAGTGCAGGTCTACGCACCTACGGCGACATACTCGGATGACGAAGTGGAGGCTATGTACGAAGACATAGCCAGGGCTTTGCACAACACCACAAAGGCCCACTTTAATGTTGTTATGGGGGACTTCAACGCCAAAGTAGGGTTGCATACAGGAGTCGAATCGATTATGGGACCTCACGGTTTTGGACACAGAAACCACAGGGGGCAAATGCTGATCAACTTCCTCGAAAAAGAAGGGCTGTATCTGATGAATTCCTTCTTTCAGAAAAAGCCCCAAAGGAAGTGGACATGGCGAAGCCCCGACACTGTGACGAAAAATGAGATTGACTTTATCATGACCGATAAAAGGCACATATTCAGGGATGTCTCAGTGATCAACAGGTTTAACACTGGGAGCGATCACCGACTTGTGAGAGGCACTCTGAATATCGACTTCAAGTTCGAAAGATCACGTCTGGTAAAGTCCACGCTCCGACCGACTCTGTTCCAAACCGTGGCTGGCTCTCAACGCTTCCAACTGGAACTCAAAAATCGATTCGATGCCCTGGAACCCTCTGTGGATATCGACAAGGACCTCAAAAGTGTGGTAAACATCTTACGGGAGGAAGGGGACAGGTTTTGTGGAAGAAGGCATGCAGGCCGGAAGTCTAAATTCTCAGACGAGACCCTCCAGCTAATGGATATGCGACGTGAAGCAGCCAAACACGAGGAACAGGTGGCCCTCACCAAGCGCATTAGACAGTGCGTACGGCGGGACCTGCGTCGCTCTAATGCGGACACTATTAAAAACGCAATAGAGCGACACAAGGGTCCTAAAGTATTTCTGCAAAAGCTTGGGAGAAGCCATCTCACATTATCATTTAAAAGCTCAAGATGGCAAAATGCTCACGTCCAAATCCGAGGTTCTCGCTGAGATTGAAGACTTTTATGGAAATCTGTATGCCTCTCACGCACCACAACCTGAACCCACACGCAATGATCCCAGAGCCACACTTACCCGCCACTACACCGACGAGCTGCCAGATGTCTGCCTTGAGGAGATAGAGCTGGCTCTCCGACAACTTAAAAATGGAAAAGCCCCAGGCGAGGACGGAGTTACTGCAGAGCTTCTAAAGGCAGGGGGTCGCCCCGTGCTGAAAGAGCTCTGCAGAATTTTCAACTCCGTCTTGCAGAACGGGAGAACTCCACAGGCATGGAACAGGAGCATAGTAGTCTTATTCCACAAGAAAGGGGATAAGACGCTACTTAAAAATTATAGGCCGATCTCGCTCCTGAGCCATGTCCATAAGTTGTTTACGAGGGTCATCACAAATCGACTCGCGCGAAGGCTTGACGACTTTCAACCTCCTGAACAGGCTGGGTTTCGGGGAGGATATGGCACCATAGACCACATCCACACAGTGCGGCAGATTATACAGAAGACTAACGAGTATAATCAGCCCCTGTGCATAGCATTTGTGGACTATGAGAAGGCCTTTGACTCCATCGAGACCTGGGCTGTCATAGATGCCCTGCAGCGGTGCCAGATAGATCATCGATACATCGAGGTGTTGAGATGTCTGCAAAACGCCGCTACGATGTCCGTTCGAGTACAGAACAATCAGACAAAGCAAATCCAGTTGCATCGTGGAGTGAGACAGGGGGATGTCATATCCCCGAAACTGTTCACTAATGCGCTGGAAGATGTCTTCAAAACATTGGACTGGAAAGGACGTGGCATAAACGTAAACGGTGAGCACATCTCACACTTGCGCTTTGCCGATGATATCGTGATCTTGGCAGAATCGCTGCAAGAACTACAAGTAATGCTGAACGGCCTAAATGAGTCCTCCAGACTGGTCGGTCTGGCTATGAATTTGGATAAAACAAAAATAATGGTAAACCAACATATTGAGCCAGAACCGACCACGATCGATGGTGAAGTTCTCGAAGTTGTCCAGGAATATGTCTACCTAGGCCAAATAGTGCGATTAGACGGAGACAACTTCGAGAAAGAAGCCGACAGAAGGATACAGCTAGGCTGGGCAGCGTTCAGGAAATTCCGTCAAGTCTTCTCGTCGCCCATACCACAATGTCTGAAGACAAAAGTCTTCAACCAGTGCGTCCTGCCCGTACTCTCTTACGGTGCCGAGACGTGGACACTGACAGTCCGTCTCCTCGCAAAGCTCAAAGTCGCTCAGAGGGCTATGGAGAGAGCTATGCTCGGGGTTTCTCTGGTGGACAGAATTCGAAATGAAGAAATTCGCCGGAGAACCAGAGTCACCGACATTGCTCTTCAAGTTAGCAGACTGAAGTGGCAATGGGCTAGACACGTTTGTCGGAGAACGGACAATCGTTGGAGTAGACGAGTGCTGGAGTGGAGACCGCGACTCGGCAAACGTAGTGTGGGACGCCCTTCTGCTAGATGGAGCGACGATCTGCGCAAGGCGGCTGGCAGAGACTGGATGCGTGTAGCCGAAGATCAGGCTAGGTGGCGCGCCTTGGGTGAGGCCTATGTCCAGCAGTGGACTGCCGCGGGCTGTTATTGATATTATTGAAACAGATAATTACAAAGATAAATGGTGGATTTTCACAAGGTTTTATTACCTTACCTTACTGTTTATGAATTTCTTCAGCTGACAAGCAAGAGTAATAAACAGAACTAAAAAGGGGTAGGTGAATGAGCAAATGCGTACCCAGAAGGTAAGTAAAACCGCCACCTATAGACACAGCAATAACACTGTTCAAGCATTGTTGTCTACCAACATAGAAGTCAGCTAGATCACTTATGATCCAACTTTTATCAAAAATTTAACTGCAAATTGGCTATATCTCAAAGAATAAGACAAATATTTTTTTTCTATTTTAGGCAATTAACAATTTTAGTTTCACAGCCTTACACCAATGCGAAGGTATATAACATAAATGAAGGTGACTCAATACAAAAATATTAAAATTGTACAAATGACTTTTTCTATTTCTTTTATAATAAATATCAAACTGTAATTTCCTTGACACAAATAAATAATATCAGTAAAAAAATAATATCAGTCATATTGAATTTCGACCTTCATTTGTAATGCCTGAATGCATCTGTGAATCAGTTAAGTGCAGTATTGTGGTCTGTTATTTACATTTATTACATTCCATAAAACAAATTCTCAGATTTACTAAAATCATGTAATTGTAAGAGCAAAATTTATATAATGTTAAGAAGACATGAATTAATATGAAATATATTTCAATAAATCAAAGAATTTAGTGTGTATTTAATTTCATATTATTTGCTCTTACCCTGAACTCTTCTTGTGGGGAGAAGACTGTGCTTTTTCCGATTCCAGCAGTTTTTTACTTGATTTTTTTTTGCCACCTGATATAAAAAAAATATTTAATTACACCCAATATTTCATACAATTAACAAGCAACATATTTTACATCTGTATTGTTTTTTCATCTAACCTTGGTCGAAAGCACCCATCGCGAAGCTACCTAAGGCATCCACCTCGCTTATTACTTTGTCCGCTTCATTCTTCATTGTGTTCGTTACATTCTCTTCAGTATTTTTCAGACTGTCCTTTACCACATTTTTTCCCTCCTCAAACCTCGCACCCGCTTCTTCTCTAGTATCTTTAACGGATGCCTTGACATCTTCCAACTTGTTATCAGCAGATATTTGGAAGCCTTCAAAAGAGTTTTTAATATCACCAAATAATTCTTTTGAATTTGTTTCGACATTTTGCGTAGTATTCTGGGCACTACCAACGAACTCTTTGACTGATTCATCTAAACTGTCAAATGTATTCCCTGCAGAGCTTTGGAAACTGTGTAATGTATCCTGCGCTGAGCTTCCTAAACTGGTCACATCATCTTTCATGTCCGCGTAAGTATCCCGCGTGGAACTCTGTAAATCTTCCCAAGTTTCTATTGCATTGCTCATTTTGTCCTTAGCAGACCTTTCAACCTCGTCTAAAGCGCTTAAGGCCGTGTCTTGAACGTCATCAAATGTTACTTTGGAAGACTTTTGAAGCTCATTTGTTTTATCACTTAAAACATTTTGCACTTTTAGTAACTCTTCTTTAGTTGATCCCTCAATTTCGCTTACTTTATTAGAAATATTACTTTCAATGTCAGATTTCTTATTTGAAGCATCATTTACAAGATTTTGTCCAGATTTTTTCAATTCTTCTGTTGTCTGTACGGCTTCTTGCCATATTCTTTCTAGTTCACTTTGAGCTTCACTTTGTACTGCTTCCTTCGTGTATCTTAAGTCGTCAGCTTTCTCTTCAACTAACTTTTCAACTTTTTGTTTTTTGCTACTTAAATCTTTTTTAATTATATCTGTCTCATCAGCTACGATTTTTATAGTTTCATTCTTTTTATCAGTATATCCTTGTTGAACCATGTCTTTTTTATCACTTACACTTTGTAAAACGTTTTCAGCGCCTTCCTTTAAGTTATCTCCCTGAATTCGAAGGTTTTCATAAATTTCATCTTTTTTTGTAGAAGTTTCATTAACAAGTTTTGTAGCAGATTCCTGAAATTCTGTTATATTTTCTGTTACTTTATCTTTCTGTTCATGCATAATCTGCTCAGCAGATTCTCTTCTTTGTAGTAATTTATTCTCTAATTCATCTTTTTTATCTGATACTTGTTTCAAGAGATCATCCGCTGAGTCTTCTGTCTCTTTCACCTTTTCTCTTACTTCATTTTCTATTTTATCTTTGTCTCCAAAAATATTGTGTACTAGACCAGTAAAAAAGTTCTTACCCTCTTTTTTCTTCTTTTTTACTTCATTTTCTACCTGATTTTTTGATTCACTAACTTTTGTTTTCAGATCGGTTGCAGTTTTTTGACTTTTTTCTTTCACATCGTCAATAGATTCATTTAGGTCTTTTAATTTTTCATTCGTTTCATTTTTAAAATTGTGTACTTTATTATTTAAATCCGAATTAACATCATTAACTGTTTGGTTAAGATTTTCTTGTAAAATATTTACAGATTCCGTAATAGCGTTTGCTCCATCATTTGCTTTATTTTTAAGAATAGAATGAGTTTCTTGGGACTTTTGTTTCACATTATTTGATACGTTTTCGATATTTTTTTCCATTCCTAATATTTTATCATGACCCGCTAATTTAAGTTGTTCAGCCCTTTCCCTAGCAGCAAAATCAACTTCATGAGCTTTATGTCTCAATGTATGATTTGCGAGGTCTGTTGTTTCAACTAAATTAGTGAGTACATCTTTTGCAGACGATTTAGCATTTTCAATTTCTGCAGATATACTTGACTGGACTTCTGCAGCTCTTGAGTTAACATCATCATTGATATGTCGTACAGTTTCAGCTTGTTTGTTTATTTCATTATACATTGTATTCTCTGTTTCTTTTGCCTTATTATCAATACTTGATTTCCACTCATCTTCTTTATCATTTACTTCCTTTTTTAAAGCATTTGTTTTTTCAATTAAATTTTCTCTTACTTCATTTGTTTCCTGTATGATATCACTGTCTAAATTATCTTTTTTATCTTGTAGGCTTTTTTGCGCTTTCTCAGAGATGTCGTCAAGCTTCTCATGTGCTGCGAAATTGATTTGTTCTGCTCTATCGATTAAATTTGAAGTTTCATCGTGGCGATGTTTTTGCCCCTTTTTGTACTTGCCTTCACAGCAACCTGTGTAAAATTGGAATGGATCTGAAGTCTTGAGGTGAAGAGGTGTTTCTACTGGTTGCATATTTTCGTATTGTTGGTAAATTTCTTCCGTTATATCATTTAGCCCCGTGGGTTTGTCACTTTCTTCATTAACGACTAGTTTTGTGGAGTACACTTGACTATCTAAATCTTCGTCATCTTTGTTGTTTGGTTTCTGTTTGAGATCTTTAAACATATCTTCAACTTTTTCCAATAGGTCCTCATTTATAAGTCTAGGTGCTGGTTTTGGTGGAGATTTCTCCTTTTCCTTTAATTCACGGGGCTTTGGTTGAGGTTTAGGGGAGTATTCTTTAATATCATCTTCTTTCTCTTCACTGTGGCCGAACACATTTTTGACTTTATCTGCTATACCGCCAAAAAAGGAACCTCCTTCTGGCTTCTTTTTACCTTTCTCCAATGTATTCATCGGTGTTTTGTCTTCATCCGAATCAAATGTAGCTTTTGTTTTATTAGAATCAACATGTATTGTGCCTCCGTTGACTGGAAGTATAAGTTATTATTTATATTATTTTAGTTACTAAACATTTGGTTATAAAATGAATTAAAATGCTACTACTATGAAAATTGTAGTACCTTGAAGTTTAGGATCTTTGTCCTCTTTATTGTTAGTGTACTTAATATCACCGTTGGTAATGACTTTATCCTGCGAAAATTGCAATTACATTGTGTATTAAGAAACATCAGTCTAAATCAAAATGTTTAATTCAAATACAACACAATACAATAATTTAAATTCTTTATTTAGAATTCTATTTAATACTTACATGGCCATTTACATGCATGCCATTGCGAGGTAATGAATTTGGACCCAAGCTGTGGTTGTGGTCACCCCAATGGAAGCTGAGTTCGTCTTTTAGTGCGTCGAAACCTAGAAATAATAATATTTCGTAAATAATTCTTATCAATTTCTTAATGTATCATCATGGTTAACTAAGGGCAATCCACCGTTTGAGATAGGCCTCTCCCAAGTCACGCCACCTAGCCCGACCTTCGACTACACATACTCCAGTCTCTGCCAGTCGCCCTGGGTAGATTATCGCTCCATTTAACCAAAGGTCACTCCGTATATAATCTCTTTCTTTGATTGTTCCTTTATGACTGAAGATCGCAATCATTATAGTTCACCCAGCAGATCATTAGGCTCTTCGAGTTGCGATCGGTAGCTAATCGGACCACTTCCACAAAACCGGAGGGCTTTTTCTGCTTCAGTTGGTCGCACCATCTCATTGGGGATATACCCCTGGATCTTTATATAATAGAAATCCATAATTTACTTACATGTCTTATACAAGATTATAAAAAAGAATATTTGTTTTATTTAAAAATACATAATATCGTTTATAAAATATATTTATTTCATAGAAAATTAGAAATATTATTCCACTCAATTTCAAGTGTGGACAATATGTATTAAGTGCGCACGAATCAATGAACTGCACCAGTAGAACGGTTCTGATCTCTTTATTTTTAAATGGGCTCATTTACTTTAACCAGGTTATTAATCCCCGATTAAGTTGTCATCGTAGATATACATTTATTTAACAAATTAAACATATTTTATTTTTAAATAAATACTTGTAGAAATATAACAGCTTTTTACTTGAATTTTATGTAGTATTTATTGTTTTTATACGAGATGAACATCTGAACAAAAGAACAACAATTTATAAAACAGTGAATGTGTTGTGCAAAAGGTTTCTCTTTGACAAATTTGAAAAAATACGCCCTGTAAAACGCCTGTGGAATTACCGCACTTCTATCGTACTATTTATTTTTTCACAGCCCATATATGTAGCACTGCTGAGCATGTGCCTCCCCATTTCTGGAGGAACGATAACCCACGCTTGTCCAATGCGGATTGGCGGGGTTACCAGACTCTGAATAAATATGATTGACTCAGTGGGCTGAGAGCCCCGCCACTGCGCCAATTGGTCGTCAAAAGTTTGTTATAGTCTTTGAAAAATTTGAATAAATACCTCACTTTTTTATAAAATAATTTATATTACCTGATTGGTCCAAGTTGAGGTAATCGAGTTGACTCTTAGCAGCTCGCGGTGCAATCCTTTCCGGTAATTCCACGTCCAACACGCACGCTGGTGTTTGTGACTGCTCACCCTTAGCCACCTGAAAAATTTCAATTTAACTTTTACAAGTGTAATTAAAAGAATGGGCGGCAGAAGTACAAGTTTAATATGAAGTTAAGATACTATAAAATTTATTCAGGCTTTTAAGTGAACATATTTATATTTTATTAATAAAATGATCAGGGAGACGATTAAATTATCACATTAGAATAACTTAACTACTCTTAAGTATTTTTATTTAAAACCGTTACTTTTTTATAGTTACTTTACCTTAGGTTCATTCATAAAATACACCCTCCCTGAAGGATTTTCTTCGTGATGTTTCACTCGAACCGTAAACTCAACTCTGTTGTCTTTGAATGCCTACAAATACAATCCAACTAATGAACAATAATAAAATAATGGTTTATATTACACGACGGTAAATATAATTAATACACATTTTAACTTTTTTTATTAAAATAAAAAAGGTGAGTGAACGGACGAAATATTTATACATCAATTATATATAATAATAATAAAATACGTTTTTCTTTGTTTCATACTTAAGATGCATTATATTCGTATTTAAAAACGTGATATACATTTATTTATTTTTTTTCTGCCTAAAGTCTCTAGCTACTTTTAAAGTTTTTAACTTTGTAACTCGTTCAGAAACAAGTTTAAAATAGATTTAAAAATTCATACTGGACAGACAAACAAACAGAGAAGAACATGAGTTAATTCAAACATTTTAAAATTTTATAGATATAAAATTAAAAAAAAAAAACGTAAACATACCTCAAAAGTAAACATGGGCTGGCTTCCAGATTTAGTGACCGGCACCAAATTACCAGAAAACTCCAGGTATATTTCTTTGCCGTCAAGGAATCGCACCGCTGTAGAGTGTGCTATCTCTGTATAGTGTTCCTGCAATTAGTTTTAATATCACATTAATGTATATATGTATTTTTATGGAGGATTTGAAAACGTTTCCACGTATTCGATTTTTAGAAGACTCGTGAAATACAAAACAATCTAAATGCTCTTTCAATCTCCTATGATAACACATACGCACGCATGCAATAAAACAAATACGTACATACACATATATTACTGAAGACTTATAAATGAAATGAAAAATTAAAATTGTATTATAATACGTATCTGTACTTATTAATTTTGATACTTATACCACTGTTATTCTGTTAACAGGCTTCTGTTAACGTATGTTTATCAATTTTTGTGTCAATGTCAATGTTATATTTGTCAATTATCCGAACGTTGACGCAAAAGATACGTTGTTGCTCACAGCGGTGGTAGCGAACAAAAATGTATCTTTCGCGTCTATCTATCTTTAATCAATTTATCTTTGCGAGAATCGCGGGAATGCAACGGTGTATATCGATTATAATAATTATTTCTCACATCGAGCAGATAGAAACGTAAATGTTGAATTATTCCTTTTTCATTAAAACTTATTTTCTTCTTTTTCATTAAAACTAAAGTTACGTACGTACTTTAATATGTATGTCAAATTTAAATAAATATGCATGTACTGTTTTTATGGTAAGGTATTGTTTGTGATCTCATCCCAAAAAACCCACGTTTCTATCGAGATAGTCGAGGTACTACTGTATATTTTTCGTCGTAATAATTCCGAAGGGAATGTTTACCTGTTGCAGTAACGTGTCATAGGCGTATCTGTCCGTGATATAGAGCACCAGTAACCTCCCCTCTAGCGCGTCCAGCCGTTTTCCCAACACCACGATTCGCACTTCGAATGGTACCAATAACATTTCTCTGTGAACAATGAAGTATAGAGTTATATAATAAATCTATATCCTGCCAACGGTCACCCCTCAACATAGGCTGGAAGAGATATACAGCGTGTTCTCGAGTCGATGTTCGAAGTCGAAATTAATCTGGATTTTCATTAAAATTTTTTTATGTAAAAGATTGCGTATTACGTATTAAGTATTTTTACGCATTACGTATTTTTAATTTTACATGACAAATGTTTAATTTTAAAAATAAGAAATATCATTTCCCGAAGTCTTCATAATTTTTTTAAAAACGAGAAAGCTCGTTTCCCGATGGGAATGTATTAACACTAAATAGATAAAGTTCAAGTTACAGAAACAATCTTTTTCCTGTCAATATTTATTTTTTTTAAAGGAAAACTAGACGTTTTTAATATTACTAGAATTCTTGTTAACCATCCCAACTAAGCTAATAATGCTTGTGCTAGGATATGGTTCACATCAATAGTCCAGTGGAAGATGCGATCTTACGACGTTCAAATCGTAAGGCCAACGAAGCTTATTGACTGAACTATTACTGCTAAAAATTAAGAACTATTTTAATGTATCTTTTTTAAATAAAAAAAAAATCCTTAAAAATAAAGGTTTATCAACACTGAACATGAGAAGGGATCAAAGATCTCTTTAAACTGCACCATGGCGCGATTCATTCATACGTCACATTACACAAATTGTCCACAAGTTAGTTATTGTATGAAACAAAATTTCTAGTTTTGTACTAAAAGAAGTAAAAAGATATTCTGTTAATTAAAAGACATTGCTTTTAGTATAATTTACACGTGGGTAAATTTTTTACATTAATTCGAGGACACCAGGAATAACCTCTACCGTCGATTCTAAAACCTTCATCACTGAGACAATTAGTACATGACTACGTCGCTAACAAGCGATCGTACCGAGTATAGTACATAATAAACTTTCTCCTTGGTAGTTCTCTTTTCCTTCTACCTTCAGTTTTTTCCTCTATGATGTGTAAATAATATTGTCATGAGGAACCAAATCATAATCATACTTCTTCTATTCTCAACGTGCTGTTAGATTTACCGTTTCTCTAAAATTTCTTCGTTTACAACTTTAAAAACCTTTATATTTAAAACAGATTCATACTTATTTGAACTCACAAAACACTCACCTGTATAATTCTGTAGCAAGTTTGGTGGCATCGCTGACGTTTTGGCAGTTCATCAACCAAAATCTGAAATATATAGTTAAAATATAAAATATCATTTATATTTTATTTCGTGCTTTACAAATTGCTAATTGAATATTACATAGTAAGTGTTTTCAAAATATATTTATCTTGAATTGTGACTTTTACTCTAGTTTTAAATAAATAAGAACTAAAGTACCTGAATATCAGGCACGTACATATGTTTTAGTTTTTTTTAATCCGTATGATACAGAAGAGTAAATACATGTTTTTCAAAATTTTCTTTTTCTCTGAGCATTTTCAAGAGGATACAATGGAATATTTCGTATTTTGGAAGCGATAAGCAGAGCGAGAGAAAGTAAAGAGTAAATTTATCTTATCTCTTTGTCTTTTATCGCATTTTTTATTACTCTTATTTAACTAATAGAAACAATTGTGTAATAGCGCACCTCTACGACTATGTATCGCAATATAATATCTAATATAAGGAGCACAAGAAACCAATTTGGGACCGACTGTATTTGTAGTAACGGCGACGTGGATTGCCACCCGTCATGTCCTGATTCCCACGAGGGCGATAAGACACTAACGAAGAGCTGTTTCGCTACAATGAATGTAAAGGGAGGATGGATGAAAAGATGGATGAGTGATGGAAGCAAGGAAGGTGTGCCGGGATCGTGGCGGATGGAGATCTGTGGTCTCTGCCTACCCCTACGGAAACAGGCGTAACAATATGTATGTATGTATGTATAAAAAAGGCATAAAGGTGTAAGAAAGTTGTCACCTCGCAGATACAGTTGTGGTGAATGAGGCGCAGTCCTCGGTGAGGGTGAGGGGCGTGGAGCCGGTAACGTCCTCCCAAACCGCTCGCGCTTGACCGCCCATGATAGAGCAGAGCAGTCGTAGCGTCGATGTGGACTGTTTGTCGTGGGTACCGCCCTGAACAACGACAATTTATTACACACACATTAACATGAAAAATACATATGTTGTTTGTACAAATTAATTTATTTTTTGTGAATTTAATTTTAACAATTAATTAATATATGTAAACATTAGAGCCATCTAGCGACGTGTTGAACGGGAGCATCAATGCGTTGTCGTTACGTCGAAGTAATGCCGGTGGTTTCTCGCTGGATGGCACCAGTGTCGATAATTCCGTTGTAATACGGTGGTGTCTCCCTTGTTTGCATTGGAGTTCACTCAATCCTCACTGTATAGTCAATCCAAATCAGCACCGCACAATATACTATGGTGAAAAATATATCGATTCTTCTACCAGTGCCTTCTTTTGGGACCCTCAATTCGGCAATAATCTAGGCAGCCATACGTTTTTTATTTATAACTTAACTGTTTTACCTATTACGTTCATTTTTCAGCGAGAAGTTCATTAAAAATAATTTAATGTAATTTATAGAGATTTCGCTAAAGTATAATTTTTCTTATATGTTATCATCAATCTCTACAGGACCGATGCTATGGAAAACAATCTTGATTACAACCAAGTGTCAATGCGTGAGTGAATGTTTACGTAGAAACATTCACGTAGTGCGAAAAATATGAACTTTTATCGTAATCGAACACGATGCGCGAACGCATGGGAAACAAGCGCACACATATTGTTGTGTCGCAAGCCCCTGTCAAGTGCTCTCTTATATCTTCATTCCTTATTTTATCATTCAAAGTTAATGTATACTTCTTAATCCTCTCATTTGCACCGCGTTTAGTCTGCTTTCATGTCTCTTCTATCAAACCCAACTTTCGCTACTGTACGTCAGAGTCGGAACAAGCACTCCCCGCCACGCCACACGAACCGCCAGTCAGGCCGTTTTAGACACGATTTGACTTTTCCTAAAGGAGTGCAGGGCTCCATTACCCTGATTACTAGTTTTTACTCGCTTCTCAACTCAACATATGAGGTTTGTATTTACCTGCGTGGTGACAGGCAGCGGCACGGTGAGCGTGATGCTGCGGTGGAACTTGCGCCGCCGGGGCTCCACTGTGAGCACGGGCGATACGGCAGCGTGGCGCGGCAGAATGCGTCGCGTTAAATCTGGCGACGCGCCGTGCGCTTGTAATCCCACTCGGATGCGTTTTGTTAACGCTTGAGGTGGGAACAGCGCTTGTACCTGTCATAGTGATAATAAATTATTCGCATATTATTTTATTACTTTAGCTTTAATATAGCAGACTGCAATCGGTTCATTCGCGGGACCCCCCCGCTCACGGAGTCTATAACTAAACTAAAATATCGGAATAAATATATGTATGGCCTACAGATACTTATTCCGAATCTGGTATCCCCGCCAATCCGCATTGGACAAGCGTGGTGGATTAACGTCCAGAAGTGGGGAGGACTGTGCCCAGCACTGGGACATATATGGGTTGTGAAGCAGACTGCAAATTATACTGTGCAGTAACACATACATTTTACATTTGTCTTGGGTAGCTTTATTTTTGTGAGAGCCATGAAGTAGAGTACATTCTGTCAACATAGTAGTAACAAACTTGACCAGAAGAATGTACTGCATAGAGGTTAGCTTAGCGACATGATGTACTTATGCCCTCGTAATGTATGGGCGTTTTATTGGATAGGAAGGTAAACTTGTTAAAGATGATGAACCAGCTAGTTACAGAGTGATGGTGCATGAAAAAAAGTTTCGAGAGAAACACATTGTACTGGATTGTCAAGAAAAGTTTAATACTTTTCTTTCTGGCCGGTTTTATGGCCATAAACATATATAATATAATAGGTTTTTGAACTTTCAACGCCGTATCCGTTCGGAAATGCCGTAGAAGATAGAGGGTGACAGAGTGGGGGTGCGTGGATTACCACTCGGCCAGACGGTGGATTAAACTTTTCTTTGGTCAGTTGTGTGGTGATGGAATTCAACGGTGGGAATTGTTCTATGCAACTCCTCGAAACACTCCCGATACTTAACGTATAATTGCCTGGATGAACTAAATTAAAGTATTCGTGTGCACCTGCGGTATATGAGCGCTGGAGACAGTTCCACCGTCAGGCCCGATGACGTGCACCTCCTGGCGTATACGCGAAACTACCGCCAGGTAGTGGGGGAAGTCGCAAGTCACGATACGTGTCACCCGCTCACCGCTCTCTCCCAAAGTCTCCCCGCTAGGTCCGTACTCCTCACGCTCGTGCGCCAGTGCCTCCTGGAAAACGACACAAAGTTACGTAAGACCGTATTTGATCAAGAAAAAACATATGCCTAGTGGTAGAACCAAGTATACATAGGTTATCGCATCTCGCGCGGTGAGTGCTGAGATCTGGAGGCCCAATTTCTTTTTCCTTCCTTTAGTTTCTTCTCCCCCTGCCATAAATCTCATCCTTACTATCCCCAACAGTGTAAATGTTTACGGCGACGGTAGTTGCTAAACATCAAGTGACCCGTTTGCTTGATTGTCAATCCCTTTAATAAAAAGAAAGATGAACATAGATCATAATTAATAACAAACTATACTTTCGTTTTAGGTCCATAACGGTGTTTACATAAAAAAAGGCTTCAAAACGTTTAGTGTATATCGTACTCATTGCGGAAGACGTCTGCTCATTGCGACTAGTCAAGATAAAATAAGATAAAACGAATAGTCCGCCGAAGACCTTGAAACGTACTTTCATGTCAGCACAAGTTTGTTTTGATTCGATTAAAAACATAAATAGAAAGCTTGAATTGTTTCTTAGGAAAACGAGGGTATAATTCGTAAAGAGTCGTTCCTGGCATAGAATAGGACCACTTCTTCACACACACCATTTCTTCTGTTAAGAGTTGTAAGAAGAGGATATCAGCGTCTAACTGAATAATAAAAAACAATCTTCAATTCCCAATTCACCTGCCAAGGGTAAGAATTATGGTAACACCCGTAATTTTCGTATTCAGTTAAGAATACGCAAAATATAGAGCAACTATAAATACCGAACGCATGAATGACACAAAATGGGTTAATACAATTCAAGGTTACACTCATAGTCATTTAGCAAGAGTGATACAGCAGTGTTGGATAATTTTACTTCGTTATTATTTTTAGTGGATATGGAAATAGGAATGACCTTACTACGCGTAGGTACAGCTGTGTTTTACGTTCCAACTTATGCAAACCTTAATATTTTCAAAATTTTGTTAAAAATTTAATGTAAATATGTATGTACATACGTACAAATAAATTATGTTACCAAATAACAGAGTCTATATGAGTAAAATTAAAAAAGAGGAACAACAACAATCTGATTTTTTTTATTTATATGTAGTTTGAGAAAATTCTTTCCCTTCCATTTAAAAAAAGTTTCTTTCTTTAGGTATAAAAAGAGGGTACCTCTTTTTATACCTAAAGAAAGAAACGTTTTTTGTGTAAATACGAAGTATTCAAGTGATACCAACAAACGGATATGTTTTAAGAATATCTGTTTGGTGGCATCGAAAATAAAAAGTTAAAAAATACATTTTTATGGATCTGATAATCACAAACAAAGTCTACAATTTGTTACAGGACTAACATTTTTTATGAAATGTTGTAAAGGGCTGCAATTCAAGTAAGCATATTTTACGTGCCTATGAAGTTGTTTCCATACATGTTTATATATCTAGTGTTAATGTAAGCATACGTTCTCTACTAGAGAACCAACTATCGAAAGTATTGTATTTTATGTGCGTGCATTTAAAATGTGTATTTGGTGTTAACCCTTTCGATACGGGTGCTGGATATATCTGGAGTCCACCTGATGACCCGTGTGGAGGAGCGCCGGATATATCCGACATCCATTTGATGACCTGTGTGGGTGAGTGGATATATTCAGCACAATTTTTGTTTTGTATATAATCATATATTTGTAGGGTCTCGGCAAACGTAGTGCGCTAGATGGAGCGACAATCTGCGCAGGCGGCTGGCAAAGAGTGAATAGAACTAGAATCATATAATCTGTACATAATTTTTATACAATTTACTTATATAATTAATAGAATCTTTTGAAGCTAGCTATCTGTGAATATTACAGTTATAAACAACACTTGGAAAAAAGCATTGTTTTATTAAGCATAATCAATATGATCATATGATCATATTTTTGTCAGTAGAGTGGCCCAAGCCAAGTGCTGAAGTTAAAGGGCCTATCAAATAATAGGCCGCTTTTCCTAAGAAAGTATCATAAATTTGAAATGGAATACGAACATTCATTAACGCCATCTATCAAACTCTACCGAAACTAAGTTTTAGGCCAATATAGTTTTAAAGATCTATAGTCTAGTATACAAAATCTTAACTCTGTTTCTGTAAATTTGTGGATCAGGCAACTGTTCACTAAGCGATTCATATATAAGGTTAGGAAAATGTTCACACACAGGAGGTGACCATGTGTAATGTGCGTGTTTTCGGTGGGGCACATCGTACAGCGGGAGTGTCGCGGCGGAAAGAGCGCTCGTATCGAAAGGGTTAATAGTTACCTGTATCATGGGGTTGTCGTTGTTGTGCAGGTAATGGTCTTGCCAGGTCTCGCCTGTGTCCGAGCGTAATACGACTATCTCCCGCTCGCGACACGACGCCGTGAATATTGGCACCTCGATGATTACAGGACTGCAATAAATGCGTAATAACATTAACTTGACCACTTAATTGCCTCGGTGGTATGTTACCGATTCGGATTCAACGAAACAATGTCAATGCGGCATCGTCTCTCGTGGCTGTTCAAAACCAATGCATGAGCGGCACACCCGGCGGCAGGCTCGTCAGAAGATTGCCACAGAGGTTTTCTTGAGTACTAATCCTAATTTGTACAACCGAACGAAGTTATTTTTGATACGATTGGAGACGAATTTGCAGTATCATCGAGATGTATTAAACATGTACAAATTATATCCAGAGATCCAAATATTTTTTTAAACGCATACGTATTTCAGTTTTCGTCCAGGATTCGATCAGAGAAGTATATCTACCACTAACTCAAGTAGTTACCAATTATTAATAGCTTATCAAAAAAGATATAGTAGCAATAACTTACGCTAAGAATTTAGCTCCTTGTGGTTGTAACTCAAGTAGCCTCGATGCTAGAGCTTCACCCTCCATGAGTGGTGGGGGCGCGGCTGCTGGCGCGCGGCGCGTTGCCGCACTGCAAGATGACGGGACTGTCAATAACTTTTGCAACAGCGTGTTGGACTTATTCTAAACATAATAATTCTTACTCTTAATCTTGCTTTCTAGTTGGCTACGTGATGTCGTTATTGACTCAGTGGCAAAGCTACTGCTTCCTGTGTCAATGGTCGTGGGTTCGATTTCAGTATCGTGATAAATATATGAATTCTTCTTTATTCCGAGTCTGTCCAGCCCGCCAATCCACCAGACAAGTATGGAGGATTACTATCCATTCCACCATTTTGAGAAATGGTCTTTCACAAAATCTTGCTTGCTGCTAAAAAAATTATAAATGAAAAAATAAAACTACTATTATATATTATTATATCCTATTATAGATGACTAGGAGATAGTGAATTGGATATAATAATTAAATTAGTTAAGTTTGTGTATGCTGTAACAAATAAGTGTAAGTTAAAAAAATACTAAATTTAGTAAAACATATTCCATATATTACTTTATGTTTATAAATAACAATAAATTATTTTATGTGGGAACATACATACATGTGGTATCAATAAGTGAATTTACTCTGACATGAAATTTAATATCTCTGAAGTTCTTGAATCGTTTAGCCGTTATATAGGTCTTCCTTCAGTGTAAACTTTTGTTAAATATATGTTGACTATATTTAAAAAAGTTTACACTGAAGGAAGGAATAATACTTTTTTTTAAAATAGAACCTAAGCTCTTGCGCCCTTGCTAAGATCCTGAGTATGTATTTTCATAGTTTGGCACAGGGTGATGTTATGACGTTATTTAAAATAAACCTAAATATATTTGAAATTTTGTTTATTTTCCATGCACGCAACGAGCACTAAGACATATTTTAAATAAATGCTTATATTCAAATAAACGAAAACAAACACAGAGCGATGTGTCATTCGCCTGAGGCGTGTGGCAGACACCCAAAAATTAAATTTGGCAATATGACTCAACACACCAGCTTCGGAAACAGTACAAGTATTAAAATATGACTTTTTCGTTAATTAGGATTTGCTATGCGATTTCTGACATATAACAGGGTTACCCCATTTCTCCTCATTGGTGTCGTACGAGGCGACTATAAGAGCAAATACAAATAAACGTGCAGCAACATTTACCTGAGTCCCGTGTTCGTCTTCTACTGGACCATTAATATGAACCATTTCCTACCAATATCAGAGTCTTGGTAAACGTAGTGTGGGACCCCCTGCCTCTTGTTAGATGGAGCGACGATCTACACAAGGTGGCTTGCAGAGACTATTTGCGTGTAGCTGAGGATTAAGCTAGATGGCGCGCCTTGGGTTAGGTCTATGTCCAGCAGTGGACTTACATTGGCTGATTTAGTCAACCTGAGTAATATAAACCAATCCGTGACATCCAATTCATCTACCAAGTGTGGTGATTACGGCAACAACCCCTAATTTTGAGGGTCCCCCTAATATTTAGTAATGGATTTTATTGATAAAATTATCTGATTATTCGAGATTTGTGGGGGAGGGGGAGCTCGTGAATGTTTTTTTTTTTGGAGAATGTTTTTTCGAGATTTATGGCATCAAACTCCAATCCACCTGTCAAGCATGAGGATTATAGCAAAGTGGCGTTTTTGGTGGGGGAGGTCAATGTTCCGCAATGGATCGATATCGATCAATCTACCTTGAACAAACGTCGTAAGCTAATATCGAACCCTATAGAAATGGGGAGGGCCCGCTCTAGGCAGTGGGGTATACTAAAACAATAGTAAATATTTACGTATAAAATCGAATTGCCCTTACCGGCATGTGACTCGTGTGGGCGCTGCGCAAGCTGCCGGAGGAACGATGATACGCACACCGCCACGACGTTTCGCTTTCATGGCGCCACCACGAGCGTCCACCACGAACGACACCAGGAAACTGCGGACAAGTAACAATGAACATTATTGTCAATAGGAAATAACGTTGATTTTATACGTGTAATCACCTCCTGTATACATCTCCAAATAATACAAAGGCAATGCAGGTGCATGCAGCTACGGGTAATGAAATGAATAATGGGTGAGGAAGAAGGATGGATGTAGAGGAAGAAAGAATTCGGCCTCCGGATTGTTGTACTAACCGTATCAAATGCAGAAAGTCACAGAGAAATGTTAAAACTTTACACTGATATTCTGTGAGGGTGTTGTGATCCCCGACCACACATAAACGGTTCTAATAGAAGAATGAATTTAAAATTAAATTATTTAAAAATAAAATCAACCTCAATGGTATCCAATCTAATGGACTCATAATAAAAGTAACTGGCAATTAATAATAATGCAGTTAAACAACAACAAATATGAATCGTAATGGCGTCATCCACTCGAGTACATCTTCAATGACAAGGTATAAACTATTTCCGAGCGTGATCCAAACACGTGGTCAGTGAAGAATAGCCGCAGCGCTGAGTGAATTCATTGAATATCCTGAGATGTCATTGTTATGCTTGCCTTGACTGATTACCAAGACGGCCGCTTGGGTGATACAAACTAGGTTGCCTTTTTGACTAATCTGAGCCAATAAGTAATCCAGGTTAAAACTTAAATTTACTTCTACTTGTATCTCTGTCCCTTAAACATTACGTCTGAAATCCCTTGGTATCGTATCGAATAGTCATGCCAAATTATACGGGAATGCATTAGCCTTTACATGATCGTTTATGGATGTGATGGCCGAATGAAGATAATCATAAAAATCTTCATCGTAAATGCCGTTGTCGTTATTTTTATGGGAAACAATGGCAAATGAGCCAGGTTTTGCCTGATGATCAACGCCGCCATAGACATCTGCATTACAATAGACTTTGCAGAAACGTAACCAGCCTTTGATGACTGTGTAGGCTTGTTTTTGAAGGTTTCAATTGTTTTTTATCCACATATTGGCTGGTCCCTCAGTTCTTGGTTATTTCTGGGGTGTTAAGGGTATGCCTTCTTGAATTGGAAATATAGAAACTCTGATTAACATCGCCTTAGTGAACACGATTAAAAATAAAGACATATAAATACGTCCATGTCGATGAGTCAATAAAAATGAATATGGACAATTGTGTGAATAGATATGGACTATGGCTTAAACTATGTATAGTCGTCCATCATTGCCAATCGTATAAAAAATTAAACGAACATGACGAACTTCCATTAAAAAAAATTGAACAAATATTTAGTATTAGACACAATTAAGGTCACATATTTTGTAAGTGTAAAATGCAAAGCATAACCAAATGTTAATAAAAACGCAATACAAGCAATATTTAACTGTATGTTTGGCCTGATGACATCATTAAGGTTAAAAAGATTAAGTCACTGCCGTCAGCCTACCTTGAGAACCTTAAATGGACAGAGAGAATTATAACCTTTATTTAATTGTTTTGCTAACTAAAACTCGACATTTTTTGTTTATATATTTATTAGGTATCATCACTAGGTTTACACAAAATAAAGTTATAAAATGAACGTGGATTTTAGGCTACGGGATTATCGACTTCTACGCGGACCTGCGAATATCCTCGCTGCGGGAATGTCATATTCTACGACGATTTGCGAATGTCCCCTTTATGGGAAAATCGACTTCTATGACGATTTGCGAATGTCCCCTTGGCGGGGATATCGACTTCTATGACGATTTGCGAATGTCCCCTTTGCGGGGATATCGACTTCTACGACGATTTGCGAATGTCCTCTTTGCGGGGATATCGACTTCTATGACGATTTGCGAATGTTCCTTTTGCGGAGATGTCAACTTCTAGGACGATTTGTGAATGTACTCTTTGTAAGAATATCGACTTCTACGATTTACGAACGTCCCCTTTGCAGGGATATCGACTTCTATGACGATTTGCGAATGTATTCGCAGTAGGAACATTGACTTTGTGGTTGTCCCCATTACCGGGGCACCGATTTTACGATCTGCAAATGTTCCCGCTACAAGGATATCGAGAGCAAATGGTTAACTTGTGAAAGCATTTATGACTCACCCAATATCGACGGGCTGTCGTTCGATTGTGGCCACTTTCTTATCATTGTTACTTGGCCACAAGTGACCATCAGTGACGCTGTCCTCGAGCGGCTTTGCCCGGTGCAGTGTGCCCGCCTCGCTGTTCATGTAGCGGTATTGCTGCTGTTGCTGTATAGGACACTCCACTTCTCCTGTAAAACAAATCATTATTATCGACAATATCAACGTTAGATAGTCATTGTGTGACTAGCGGAATTCGATTAACGAACTTCCTAGAAAAGCGATCTTTCCCTTCGTTGTATTCTATTTCAGTCTACCATTTTAACAGAGAAAAATATTGGAATATATATATATATATATATATATATATATATATATATATATATATATATATATATATATGTATATATATATATATATATATATATATATATATATATAGTTCTAGATATTTTTTCTAATATTTTTCTCCTCTTGAAATTCGTGCCGAGAAACTCTAGGAACTCTGGTTAGCCTGGAAACACTAGCTATAGAATTTTTTCAACATATTTTATTTGGACATATTAGTATGTACGAATTGATAAAATTCTTAGGTTTTAAAGCATAATTAAAGTATATTTATAAAAGAAAATTAAAATATATTTTTTCTGTAGAAACATTGTTAGAAAATGTTTCTAGAAAAAATAATAAAATTTTAAGCACTAAATTATTTTGAGGGTAATTTACTTTAGAAAAGTCTCCATGGATCATTATGCAAGTATATTTTTGTGTTCTATACTTGAGGTATAATTAGTACTTATTACTGGTAGCAATAGGTGCCGTACAATTGATTATTTATTTGTGTTGCAAAAATCTTAGTAGGAGCTACTTTTTTTAAATTCTACACTATTTAATGTTGGTAAAATTGTTAACAACTATTAGAGTATTGAAAAAGTTATTTTAAATTTAAAATTTTTGTAAGATTTTGAACTAATTACTAATTTTGTAAACTTAGGTTTACAGAGGGTACTTACTGGTTCTACATATAAATAAGTGATTGTTGCAATTAAATAATAAAGTGAACCAACCTCCTTCGTCCTCAGAGTCGCTCATGAAGGTATCCTGCATGAGCTCCGGCGCCGCAACCCGGTATTTGCCTTCCAAACCACCTGTGACAATAGATATGTTTATTAAAGAAAAAAAAAAACCTTTTAGACCTCCTTACTGGATAATAACTAACATTTTACACACATAAGTACACACTACAAGTATCTTATCAGTTTCGTACACACGGTGCACAAATCATAACTATATTTTATATTTCTTTATTAATATAAAAGCGTGTGAAGGCCTGACGATCTATTATTACAGCTCAAAACCTAGCTCAGACTACACCCTTACAAAAGACCACATTTAAAAATAAATATAAACTATCATTATTTTAAATATTTATTAAAAACTATTAATGTAATAACTAGACCTTTTCACTGTAGATTATTATTTTGCGGGTTTGTAATTTCAATAAAAGTGCAGGTGGCTAAATACCTTTGAGCGGTACTGTATATATATCGCAGGGCTATGCACGGTGTCTCTCCGTTTTTGGAGGAATATACATTAATGCATAATGCTCGTTCACTGCAAATGAAGTCTAAGGCGGATATCCCGATGCGGAAGTCGAATCTGCGCCTTCGTCACTGAATCAATTAGGTTCGTTTCTCAGGTTTAACTACATAATAATCTAAAGTGTCCCGAAAATTGTCACCACAAATTCAATTAATCGATCTAAAAAGAAGCCATAAATCGATCAAACTGAATTACTCTATTTGGAGTTCACGTCGTAATTAATGGCAGGCTTAATTTAGTGACTGAAGATTTTAATTGTCATTTAAACTGGTATATGTTTGGATTACACATCAAATAAGTAGTTATAAGCACGTACGTTAAAACCAGGTCACAGAATAATATTAAAGAATTTATAACATTTTTTCTTGTTAGTTGTGAATACAATTTCTTGAACGTTTCCACGGATATCTTCCTTTTCCACTGCAACCCTAAATTTTAAATGTGTCATAGAAATATTTATGACACTATTTGTGTACGAATCGAATTCTGGATCTAAAGCTAGGATAATAATTGCATTTTGTTTTATTCTTTATATGATGATATAAAACATGATAGAGGTAAAAAAATATATATAATAATTTTTTTTATATATTTATTCACGCCTATCTCCTCGCAGGGGTTAGCAGAGACCACAGAGCTCCGTCCACTACCAATCATCGCAGCTAAACGGTTCTCCATTGGTCACTTTTCGCCCTCGTGAGATTCAGGACGTGACGGGTGGCGAACCACGTCGCCGTCATTTTCAACAAATTAGGTATATTAAATTCGTTTTTAGTGAATCCCACGACCCGCAAGGGAGGATGGAGGTTAGCTTCAGCAGAGCCCTACATGATGAGGTAAGGCACCATAGTACCCGGGGGACCCCGATCCCGGGACGGTCAGCACGCTTGCGACTAAGCTCGCCCTTAGCCACGCATCCTTTGGTACGGCAGACCGTTGATTGGCGGAGAGGAAGGGAAAGGATAGAGAAGAAAGGAAAGGGCAGGAACAGAAATACGGATTGGGGAGGTTACCAGACTCGGAATAAATATTTGTAAATACATATATATATTTATTCCGATACGGGAATCGAACCCGCGACCATTGACTCCGTGGGCGGAGGGCCCCGCCACTGAGCCAATCGGTCGGTACATATAATATTTACGTTAAAATTGGTTAAAATATATAATTGGAAAATGTCTACAACAATAAATGTTATGAGTTGTACAGACCCTATATTTAACAACGACATTATACACAAAAAAATTTAAATATTTTTGTAGTTCAAACTAGTAATGCCAACAAATCAAAACAGTCCTCGGCATGGACAGGTGTGATGAAAATCTATCAACGCGATATTAATATAAATGGGACAGCACGCATATGACACTCTACTGAATGCACAATTGGAATCACCGACGAAATACCCTGAATGACAGGGATGGCATAACATATGAAATAGATGCGTCTCACTCTCTGCAAGCCTTTAGGTGACATGTATGGCGAATGTACACAGTGAAATACATAAACAATCAATTTGCATTTGGTCAACCGGTGAAATACAGTTAAGTCCAATGACAGTAAGTTTTAAGGGCTTCGATGATGTGATTACAGGTTTTTTTAAAAAAAAGACTTGCAATGTTTTTAAATATTACTGGAATTCTTTCTAATCATTCCTACTATATTAATGATGCTTGTGCTGGGCAATGGTTCACACTAATAGTCCAATGAATCATACGAACTCACGATATCAGATTGTAAGCCCCATTTTTCTTTTATTTATCTACTGAGCTGTTGCTGCTTGCAGTTTTTTAGATATGATAAATGATATTGACTTTATTAATGGAGTCAGGCGTTACTTTGCGGAAATCCATCACTATGTGGTCAAAAGTCTTACTTAGCTAAGTAATAATTTGACTGTCCACATACAGATTTACTGATGATGACGCCTTCCAGCATTAAGTTCGCCTTTGTACCCAATTTGTACACAAATAATAAATATATAAATATGGATTAGACTATATAGGTTTATTGATCATAAATTGATCCTGAATCGAGTTTATAAATCTTTAAAGTACAAATGTGTTCATCATCATCATCATGACATACGTGGGGAAGGACGCCCTAGGGCTAGATAAAATAAGGATCTGCGTAGGGGGCTAGCAGAAACTTGGTGCTTGTAGCCGAACATCAAACTCGGTAGCATGCCGTGGCTTGGCTTATGTGTAGCAGTAGACTTCCGTAGGTTAATTATGATGATGTCAGATACAAGGTTTGGGCTAAATAATGAATATTTGTGACACATCACTAGATTTTAATGCTGAGTCTGCTCAGATATAGATTTTTATTAATTATTAACAATTTAAGCACAAAAACAATGGCCTTTAACATTTTTATAGCGGACGCAGCAAAAGACGAACGTTTTAATACATACTCTATTGTCTATGGTTGCATAACCCATCGACAGCGATGTACGAGCGTGGGCACAGGACCAATTAACTGACCCGACTTCACCTGACTTCTGACTCCCAAATAAATTGATGTCGCGTGCTCTACTCGTATGAATGCTAGTAGTAGTTCCAATGGCTTTATTAAGAGCCAATTAGGATATCATGATTGGTACAACATAGTTGTTAAATTATTACAAGTGGCAATAATGTTATCAATAAACGAGTAAACGGTTTGTGAAGATGTCTTCGTACTGGTTATTTTCACTAATTATTTATTAAATTAAGTTATTTCTTTATCAAAAAAATAGAAAAACACCAAGCGGGTCTTATGATGGTAAAAGAAATTAATTCCCATGAGTAGAGATCAGTTACCCATGGACATCTGCATCAATAAGAGCATCGCAAATGCATTGCCTACCTTAGGGTAGGGATGTGAATAATGGGTAACGAAGCGAATGCGAAAAATGGGGGGGCCATTATTATATAGAAAATTATTTAGTACGAATGGAGACGGAAGTAATCTAAAAGAGACAGTATGTAAAGGAAGACGAACCGAAACATGTTAACAGGAAAACGCTATCATTTAACGCCGCTATTCTATAAGGATATGATACTTCCCATTAAAACTGTAGCTGGCTTAGCTGGATTGACTCTACCATTGTAAAATTTTGAGGTGGTTTAAGGTACTTGGTACATGCTGCCAAATTTTACAGAATTTTTTTTTAATTTTATAGTAGAACAACAAATTAATCAGCGCTATGAAGTACATTATTGTAAATCATTCTTTACACAGACAGTTCTGTCAATATACAACATCCAAAAGAGTAATTTATATTTATAATTTAAACTGAAGGGTGTATAAAGAGCACGTGGAAAAATATATGAAGGTAAAAGAGTCGAAAGAAAGATAAAATTGCATTTCAAATTTGTCCGTGGTCAATGAACACTATTAATAAATTCTTGAAAATAAATCTTTCTGGTGCGCTTAGCATATACATATATTCGCAATATAAATATAATAAAAAAACATGATTGTTGGATCATGGAATGATCAGGTTATTACTATTATACGTCGCATTTTCGTATCTAGGAGCAATTAATACTGACATATCTACATCATCATTATAAGTTATACAATCTTAACAGACTGCTGGATGTTGCTGCATCTCCCACGCATGGTAGTATATATATGTATGTATAGTTTTTATTACTATTGCCCTTCTTCTAGCACTAACTTAGTTGTCTCGTACGCCAAGAAATGATTTTATACTGGTAAGGATAGAGAAAATGTAGATAGACCTTTTTTGTATTTTATTTATAGTGGTAGAACCACATTGCAGATGAATGCTTTGTCAAGAATGGCATATTTGTTTGTAGCATGAATGGGCCGGCTCGCCCGGAGAAGTACCACCATACCCATAATGACACTATCCTTAAAGGTCGGCAACACTTGCGGACTGTCTACGGCGCTGCGCATGTCTATAGGCGGCGTTGATTGCTTTCCATCAGGTGACACGCCTGATCGTTTGCCTTCCTATTCCATAAGAAGAAAACCTTTTGTATCCTATTAAAGCATTCTCTCTAAATATAACATCAAATTGACATTCCTAAAGATGTAGCTTGCACCACAAACGGCTCGGTGAACGTCACGCATATTGATTTATAAGTACTTAATACGGTCACGTGATACCATTTTTTCAGTGTTGGACCGAGACCAACTTTAAGAGATCGGGGCGATTCTGCCCATCGCTAAATCAACGTTGATAGTGAAGCGTGCGTACCAAGAATGCTTTTATATTTCATTCGCTATACAACGCAATCGCAAAAGTGCCAAAATCGAGCCGTGATCGTTTTTATGAATAGATTTGTTTGTTGAGAATGTTGATATTCAACTTTATATAACTTTTTGTATAGTTTGTATACTATTTATCGTATAAAATTAAATTTATCGTATAAAAATTGCGAAAGCCGGTCTGTTCAACTCTAACAAAATTATATATTTAATACAGTACAAACAATACGAATAAGTTATTAGGGCAGATGATAAAAGAAAAAAGAAATATAGTTATATCTTATATATCGAATAGAGGAAACCGCGGGAAAACTATGTGACTCAAATAAATATTTCATCCATACGTAAATAGAGTACAATATATTATAATACAATATATTTCATGAATGGGGCAGATAAAGATTACTGTATTAATTATCCGAGACTATCGTCCAAAACGACACATACGAAATTTAAGCAGATTCTTTTACCTACAAACAGATACCAGTAGATTACGATCTAATTGTCGTAGGTTCCAACGATTTAAGTAACATCAAAATACTTCTAACTTTTTAAAAAAGTTACTGACATAGCGAAGTACGTACATTCTTTATGTTCTTTTATTCCGTACGTAAAGTGTTACAACCTTTTGACATTACGGTGAGGTGACCTCATTTACCTGTGACATGATTTAATGGCCGCATTCCCCACAATATTTATCTTGGCTTTTTGTATATTTTCAGTTTTATTATGATTAGTGATACAAGGGAGAGTATTAGGAGAGAATTCTCGCGGCCGAGTGCCCACAAGATGAACAGACTTTATCAAAGCTTCTACCAAGCATTTCATTATAAATTGTACATGCAGTGCCACAGATAGAATAAAATGGAGAGGTATCTGTTATACCTAAGGATGTTAAATGCCTACTGGAGGCGTCGCTTGATTTCCATCAAGCGACACGCTTGCTCGGCTGCCTCTTTCCCATAAAAAATATATATTCATGAAAAACATTTGAAAATTTCAAATGTATTCCAACATAAGCAGCACAAATTCAATTATTAAGGATGAAAGGCCATGGGTTCGATAATATCATTGCACTATTAATATGAATCATGTTTTCCTAACAAGCATTAGCTTAGTTGGAATAGTTATCAAATTAATATATACCACATTTTCTTATAAATATACAAAGCTACATATCTATAGCTTTAAAATATTGAAAACCGATATCGTAAGATATGTCTAAGAATATGGATCTCATGTGATATCATGTTTTTTCTTTCCCTCATCGGATCCCTCTGTCGAAGTATTGTCATATTTTAAAAATGAATTCAATTGTTTTGTCCTACGCTGCCAACGGGCATCTGAATGTATAACAAAATGACTTCAACGATAGTCATAGTTTTTTATTCTTCGTCTGTATATGCAAATGCTTTGTTGTATTTTTGTGGCCATGACGGTATGTGTATTTTTACACAAATGGATGACTAATATCTGTTTTTCATTCGTTTTTTTCATCCTCCATTATATTTATGCATTAAAATAGCATGTATACGTCATATTTGGAATCTTGGACGACACAATGGTAAGACGATTACACAGTTACACCGTACAATGTCCGTTTCTCATGATCTTAAATAAATTTGAAACGGTTCGTATCCTTTGCGAGTAAATGACTCGCTCGTTTATTTTTTATGGATTTAATCTTAACTTGGAGACGACTCCCATTTTATACCATATTTACCTATTTTAATACCTGTAAGCCAAACGAACAAGCTTTCCACAGAGGCAATATTGTAACCAATGAGGTTAATTCGTGGTGCGATTATTGTTAGTTGGGTTACAGATCTGCAATTCTTAGGGCAATATTAATGAATTGTCTAAATTAAGGTAAGGATGTGAATAATGGGAGGGCTAGAAAGTAGTAAAGGAAGGGGAGACGGGTTTGCCCTCCGGATCCAAGCTCTCAAAAAAAAAAGGTCAAAGTCACAACATTTAACGCCAATATTGTATGAGTGGGGTATCAATCAATGATAATTACTTAAGATTTTTGTCGCAAATGTGGTAAAGGAAAATATAGTGAAGAAACTTGAAGTGAAAGTAAGACTTATTACCTATTTTTAATCACTTGCAAGGGTTGTTGACAACCCTTTATTAAATTTTTCCGTATGCCCAGATTTAAATAAATTCGCTATTTGGGTCTTTGTGAATTAAGAATTATTTTTGTTTGTGGATTGGCGTTATTGATCCTAGGCCCTTGACAATGTGATTGGTAGGATTTGTTCAGAAAAGGATCGTAAGCCGCGGATTTAGAAGAACGACAATGATGATAACTTGGCAATGATGGCTGTTCCTTAACCTCAGAAATGATGAAGGTGCATCACGATAATAAGGGAGAGACTACTAGTTATTGAAGCCTGAGGTCAGGGTCTCGTCTTCCGTGTAGTCGTCATGGTTATTGGAATTGAAGAAGTTAAATAAATAAACTGTAGTACAGAAACAAATTTTAAGTTCCTCTGACCTCCCAGGACTCCTGCACACGGCTCCTTCAGACAAAATTGAAAAAAAAAATTAACTTAAGTAATTTTTTGTTAAGTTTATTACATTGTCTCTTCGCAGTTCGTCGTAATATTTTTTATCGCATAAATTTATCCTGCAGAGCAATAACAATAAACTAAACAGATGATTATCGCGTGATGTTAGCGCACCCTGATTCGAAGCGATTGTCTTGTTTGTAATTATGACGTAACAAATCACTTTACAGAGAATATAAAAAGTGTTTATCTTAATTTTTTTTATTTAAACTTGAATCGACCTTGTTTCGTTGATAAAAAGACGTTTCTAATAATAATAACGAAAGAAGATATATGACCCTGTTACAATGAGATTGAGCTTTGAAGCGAAGGACATAAATGTCTTAGGACAGGTTGAATGGTATAGATTTCGCTGGCTCAGCGGCGTTAAATAAATTGAGAGTTATTTATCAATTAAGCAGCATTAACTTAATTCTTTTATATTGTTTACTATGCATTGGACTTTTGACGTGAACTATATTTTCCTGGTACAAGCATTATTAGTTTATTCGAATTTTTTTACGGCCCATATATATATTGTATGTACTGTCAAGTCTCCTTGTATTTTTTTTTCACGGCCCATATAAATGTCTCACTGCTGAGCGCGGGCTTCCCCATTTCTCGTGGGAACTGACGTTAACCCGCCACGCTTGTCCAATGCGGATTGACGGGGTTACCAGACTCGGAATAAATATTATATATAATATATATATTTATTTATTCCGATGCGGGTATCGAACCCGTGACCATTGACTCCATGGGCAGGGGGCCCCAACGCTGAGCCAATTGGTCGTATACGGTTGGCGAATTAACGTCCATTTTTCGAAAAGCCTAGCAGTGGTACAAACATATATAGGCATCATTAATTTATTAACTGATTTTGTAATACTATAATGTTAACTTAAGTGTTATACGATTCAAAATCTTATTGATTCACATTTAATTCACAATCACATCATACGGCTAAGTGCCGGTGATACGCCTGTCACGACCGCAATCGGCTTTATTTATTTGATAAACCGGTAGCTTAGGCACGCGTGGCTAATAAAGGTAAGTGGTCACTGTGGGCAGAGCGCATTTATCCGCGCGAGGAGCGAGGAGCGGTCTCCGTTGACATCACCGCCACAACTGCCAGGTCGCTAATGCACCTGTTTATGATGATGATGTTTGCATCGTTGCGCCGCATGTTAATGTGCCTTGATCAACTCACACCCACGTCTCTACAATCGAGTGTACCATGTATAGTATGTATTGTTTGTCAGCCTTGGATGTATGGTTCCGATTCATAATACGTTCAATCATAATTTAAGTCGAAAGAAAATTCACTATATTTTTTTCTTCAAACCACATGAGTCCCACTGATGAGCACGGGCCTCCTCATTTTTAAAGGAATGGAAATTAGAGCTAATTTAAAATTCCGCTTTTTCTTTTTCAAGACAGTATACAGTTGTACTAACATACAACTGTATGCAAAGTCACAGAATTCTAAGAAATTGTATAATTATAAATATATTTTTTTCAATAAACAAACAGTGAAAATAACTTTCTGGGCAATCTAGTGTTAAAGATGCAAATATTGCACAAAAACCATTTATGCATTTCACACGCGGTAGGCAAGAATGAGATAGAATACTAAAGGTACTAAAGGTAATGCGAGGGATTGAGATAGAATACTTTTAGTATTCTATCTCAATCCCTCGCAGGCTAAATTCTATAGATGTACATACAGTATGCTTGATGGTGGTGAAGAATTTTTGACTTCAAACATAAAAAAATGTTTATATTTTATACATTGCATGACTTCATTTGAGTGCGATGAGCCGCATCTCACGTAACCGTCCGTGATCCCAACGAAAGCGTTAATTAATGTATCCTACAACCTAAATAGCACAACACTGCGATACAACGCTGCCATTTTCGTGTAACTAATTGAGAGTTAGCTGAAGCTAATTGCATTATCGCTATGGCTTGTACACGGCGTTTAAGATTAGGTCACTTAAGAAGCATAACGTAACAATTGTTATTAATATTGTTTCCTCTTGATACTCCAGTTTTTTTAATTAAAAACATTATTATACAAATTCGAGGAGTAGAGTAGTGGCAGAGTGAACTCTGTGCTAACGTAATGTAGGACGCCCGCTTGCCAGATGGGGCGACGATTTGCGCAGGGCGGTTGACAGAAACTTGATGCACGAATTCAAGGATCTTGGGCGGAATACATCGAGCAGAGGACTGCCGCAGAATGATTGTTGTTTATAATGACTATGGTACAAATACGATAAAACGACTCTGTTTCTTTTTAATCTGCGATCACTGTTTTTTTAAATTAAAAACATATGTACATTAGCTCGTCTATGTACATTAGACATCCAGATACGTCAGCAAAAATGGAGATGGATAGGGCATACTCTCCGGCGCCACGCTAGTCATATCACCAAACAAGCTCTCAAATGGAATCCGCAGGGGAAAAGAAAATGTGGGCACTCAAAACAAACTTGGCGGCGTACTGTGACGGCCGAAGTGGAGAAAATGGACCTATCCTGGAGCGAAGTGAAGCGTACGACCTCCGACAGGTCGAAATGGAGAAATGTCGTGTCTACCCAATGCCCCAACACTTAGGACTCAGAGAGAGGAGAGTACATTAGCTCGTACCGTATTATATATATTACTTAATATATTCAAATCTCACCTCTACCTTTCGGTGAAAGTAACATCAAACATCGTTCAGCCGTTTGAAATGCATATAAATTTTGACATTGTGGAATATATATTCCATAGTATTTCAGCTTAAGAAAATGCAGTTTACATGCATAGCACAACTATGACGGGCAAGTTTTTAATACGCAACAGTGAATATCAATCAGAAATAATTTCCATTTTCAAGGGTAACGCGATGATGTTATCAGTGGAATAATTCGCGACGGTGACTCTAAATACACAATGCTCACGTCCGTCAAGCATCTCCGTTTACGACGTAAACAAATGCATTCGCATTCATGTGACTTGTGAACTGTTGCAAAATATTTATTAAACCTTGTGTCGCTGTAGCAATACCTTGAATTGTCTAAATCGGCAATATCTTTAATCACTGTAAAAAAATTGTGGACAGTCAAAAATTTTACTTAGCTAAGATCCGCGACAAGCAAAACAATAACAGAAAATTAATAATGTGTGTTTTCGTGTGTGTAAAGTAGATTTACTTGGAACTTAAACCAAAAACTTACCGAAAATCGGCCTTCAACTCTCCACCCACCAACCACCATACACAACATCAAACACACTACCACTTTTCCACCTTGTAAACGACACGTGCTTCGCCCCAACAAGAGACATCTTCAGGTATAGTTCTCTCCGGAAGACAACCGAAAAAAAGTTTGGCTTCTTTTTTTAAATTATAAGATAAGATTTCTTTAGCCATTTTAAATCTAAATTTGCTAACAATGATTTGTTTTTCAGTCATTTAATAGATAACATTTTTATTAAACGACTGAAAAGCATGAACAATTGCCAGATAAGTACCATACCCTGAAAGAATATCGGTATCAATCCCATTAAATCCTTCTTCCCTTATATATTATATATGGATATCATTACCTTAAGGTTGACAACAAATGTACTGTACTTTTATATATCATGGCGGCGCCGGTTGCTCACCATAAAGTAATCCATTTGCTCGTTTGCCTATTACATCCATAAAAAAAACCGTATACATATAGCGAATCTTTTGCTAAGTTCTTATTTAATGAATGTTAATGTACGAAATAAATGGTTGACTTTTGGTGAACGTTTCTATTATATATAATAGCGAAAAACACAAAACATGTAGGAAGTTATGTATTCCATTTTCTATGGGATAAAAAGGCAAACGAGCAAGTGATTCGCGTGCGAGAAGTTATTTAAGCCTTTGCAATAAGTAAAAATATGGACATTAGTCCTACAATGAGCAAACTTTTAGATTGGCAAATCTCGCAGACCAACGAAAGTATTTTTCCAATAATTGCTTGCTGAATTTTCACATCATTTTCCTTTGATAAGTTTTTTTTTGATAAATTTTAAATGATATTATTCAAAGGAGTCTTAAAAATTTTGTTTTATTTCATACAAGTATACATATATTTTATTTATTCTATGAAAACACGTGGGAACCCCGTTTATCCCAAAAACTACTACCAAAAACCCACGCGTATTCTTAAAATTTAGCATACGATTTATGTGAAGATATGGAAATAAACTTTTATCCTTGACCCAATTATTCTTTAATTCGAATGGAGGTTATAATAATTTAGTTAAGGTTGTAAAAAATATAAAATATACAAGTATAAAAAAAAATAGTATTTCATAATAAGCGCTAAATATTTATATCTTCACGTTATAGACACACACATGACACTAAATACTTGTAGATAACCGAGAATAAAAACCTGTAGGCTATAAATATTTTTACTGATGCACAAATCGAACTCACGATCCTCGACTCAGAAAGCGAACATTTCGCTACTGCGTTATAAAGATCGGCACAACTGTATAAAAGTCCTAGGATAAGTTAATTAAAAAGAATATAGATCACTTTTGTATCGCATGAAAAGATCCTGCACGCTCTCTTGTGAAAATAGCTAAGCGTAATAATTGGTAATTGCAATTTTTTTAAAATTCGCATATCTTTGGCAGATATTTGACGATATTCCTTGTTTTTATTATAAAAACACGCTTTAGTGCAAAAAGTTTATTAATAATGTCACGCATTGAAGATTATAACAGTGAAAAGTTACCTCTGTTGTGTATGTACTACTGCTGAGTATGAGGTATCCTGATTTTTAGGGGAATGGTCACAACGCTCGTAGGCGGATTGGTGGGGCATGTAGATTTTGAATAAATACCTGTAGGCCATACATATATTTATCCGAATGCAGGAATAAGATACGCAGCCGCTGACTCCAAATGTGAACCATTTATTGCATACATTATGTAAAAATTGTAAATGTTAAAAATATACCGTCATTACATGACATCAGATCTGGCAGTTTGAAGGCGTATCTAACAGTTACCAGAACCAGTGGAAAATAACAAGTAATGTAAAAAAAAATAAAGTAAATTCGTACTTTTTCCAGCGATACACGCTTTGCCACGTATTTGTTCTTTAATTTATATCCTGCTAGAAATTCTATTTTTTTCTTCTTTCTTTTATAAAATTAAAAATACATAATTAAATTTAATTAAAGAATTAATATTTGAAAACAGTGTAACAACATCAAGTGTTATATCTATCCACTATGTAATATATGAGTATAAAAAAATTTATTTGAACTTGAGTGGATGAATAAAAAGATATATAAATATATGTATGTATACAGGGAGATGTGAACTTATGTTGGAATTGAAAAATTTATCTTTCAAAAGTACGAATAAGACGTCACCTTGAATAAAATAAATTGAAATAATTGATTGTAAAGGTCACAGTTACTGTTGTGATTCCAAATCGTACTCTAATCTAATCAGAGGGAGGAGTGATGTGCACTCAATCACCTAATTAAGAAAATTGATTCCAGCTATTATTAGATGCGAGGCTATACATTCGATGATACATCTACGTGGTAGATAAGAACTATGAAGTTTATATTCATTAAGTAAAGCGTTTATTTTCAAGGATACGCCGTTTGTATTACTTTGTTTTTTCTATCTAGAAAGGTGTTAACACAGAATTTGATTTGCATAAAACGTTATACAACGATAGTATTATAGTTTGAAATTAGTATATATTATTATAGTTTGAATCATCTACCTGAAGAACCTGAAAAGGAGACACGGAAGACAATACAATAGATGGGACAACGAAATAAAAGAAATAGCAGGAAAATTGTGGATTAGGAGAACCAGGGATAGGACTCAATAGAAAATGTTGAAAGAGGCCTTTGTCATTAGACAAACAGATAACAAAGAAGACGATGTAATAAGATTATTTTAGTATATGCTGTATATATTTGAATTAAGGCTTATATTATTATTATAGTTTGAATACTCAAAATAATATTCTCTGATTCTAGTTCAATCATTTTCGAAAGGCAATAAGTAAGTGTAAATGAAATTATATTATTTTATTGAAATGTAAAAATAATATAATTTCAATATTGATTTAATTATACCATCTAATTTTAAGAAAACAAATGAGAAAAATAAATATTGTATATAATATTTACGAAAGAAGTGTACATAGTACAATTTACACATCTAATTTTAATTTTTTCTGTATGAACAGCTAGTTTAGATAGACGAGTGAGGGATCTGTATAAAATGGTTTCTTTTATATACTATTCTATTATAAATATAAATTCGTCGTTTAAGTTTAATTGTGTCTAAAATATATTCCAGTGCAGTAACTATTTTTCAAAAATACCGTAGTAACATTTGTTATATTACTACGGTATTTTGGATTTAAAACTATTGTTTTCAAAATTAGTGTGAATCTACGCAGGGTGGCTGGCAGAAATTGGATTCTTGAAGTCCAAAATAGTTGATAGTGATAGTCCAAAATAGGGGGTAGGGGCTTAGCCTATGTCCAGCAAAGGATTGCCGTAGGACGATGATGATTAAGTATTTTAATAAGTTCTTATGAGTTGCTTACATTATTGATAATTATACATCGGTGCAATATTTGGAGAGTACGAGTAGGTAAATTAAAAAAAAATGTGATACAATAAAATGAATACCGGATATTAACAACAAAGAGATGACCGTACGCTTCGTGGTCCGATGGTGGAAAGTGGAAGGGAGAATTAATTGTTTAGTTCCTGCACGCACCAACACTGTATTCTGTAGAAATATTTTAATAAAATTATCCGTGGTGGGTCAATGTCGTACTTAGCAGTGAGACAAATATGGGCTGTATTGGTGGATTAATCTTTCTATTTGTTATATAATTACTTACCATACTTCCGTATGGAATACTCTATTGCTACTATTGTCATAAAAAATTGATGCAGGAACAGATCAATCGCAAAGGATCTAAAGCAGTGGGGTAAGCAACATTTTAATCGGTAAGGATTCGATTCGACGTCGATGATTCGATGTACTATTGAATTATTGGAGTCAACCATATTTTTATTCCTGAATTATAGTTTATCATTATGGACAACAATTATAGCAGTAGAGTACTGCTGAAAAGGGGCGTATCTCAAGTAGGACAGATTTACCTAATGGGTGACGTTCTGGACAGGCGGATCGGTGACCGCACAGTCGGCCGTCTCGCACCGTTAACTCTGTTATTATTACCGTCGTGGGAATAATTATGACAAGCTGTTTTAAAACAATTAATACAATGTAACAGTCTACCGGAGAAGCTCTTAGATATTTTTATTGTATAGAAGGCAAACGCACAAGCAGGTCGCCTGATGGCAAGCAAATATATAAATATATATATATATATATATATATATATATATATATATATATATATATATATATATATATATATATATATATATATATATATATATATATATATATATATGGTGAAGTGCTAATGGATTTATTGGTTATTTTCGAGGTCGTTTCTCGGAGTTAGACTTTTAATTCCCTCTAAATTTCTTTACAAACACAATGTTATTTTTCTGATTTGTGTTTGCGAATCTTTACAAAGTAAGCTTGATTGTCCATTCTTGTAATGAATTTGCGCAAAGCAACGCCTGATTCCAACAATTATAACATTTATTTTTATTTATAGATTACAATTAATGACTAAATAATTTGTTTTTAACGTAAGTTATTTAACGGGACTGTTTCAATAGCCAATGCTATAATTTAAAATTGTGGCAGTAGAAATTAATATATTAAGTAATTATGTTCGGAAATTTAAGTCATTTATAAATTAAGTATATATATATATGTGATCTATGATAAAGCAGTACATTATAAGGAGCAGAAATGCGGAGACCCAAATCCTTTTCTCTTCTTCAATTTCACTCTACCCCTCATACTGATTCATTTGCATTATTATTAGGTAGGAAATGCTTCTGAACACTCTTTATATTTCGGATGTTCATGAGTGGTGCTGGTTGCTTAATTCGTCAGGTGGTAACTATCTAACCTTAAATATTAATTATATAAAATGACACAATTACATGTCATATTACAATCGTTCACATACATTACCCACCACGTATAAATTTTAATTAACACCTATTTTCCATTGGATGTAACTTCATAAAACCAGTGTGACATTAAAAGTTCGCGTGCACTTGAATACATATAAGTCAGTATGCGATGCATATAAAAATCGCAACACAAATTCCACCTTCATTCTTAGGGTTTCAGTAATATTGTATTGCTATATGTTCGCAAGGGAAATATGTGATATTCTTGTCACTCATGCACGTATGTATATTGGCTTTAAACTCCACATCCGTACTGTGCAATTAGTTAGATAGGTCTATATTATAATTCAGATACTGATTCTAGATGTACAAGGTATATATACAAATTACATTCAGATGTTTTGGAATTTCCATTTTCTTCGATCCATTGCTAGCTCCATCGATTTTTTTTTGTCTCTATCCTTTCTTTTTTTTAATTGATCTGTAAACTTTATTCTTGATTTTCATTTCAAGACATATAAAATAGAATTGTGATGTCGTAGAAAACTGATTTTTTGTTCTTCCTTGAATTTTTCCCTCCGTGATATTGAAAATATAATTGATCGAGAAAATCATGAATCAAATTGATTGAAAAATTTTAGTAAGTTTTTGGAAAAAATACTTGACAAAAAAGTGATCGAATTGTGAATGAATTTTGCGATTTAGGAAAAAAATTATTTGCATTTTAAAACCATATTCAGGTTCATATAAATAAAATTCACCACGGATGAAGCTGTTAGTTTTGGATAAGTTTTTGTCCGATTCGCCGCAGTCTAAGGGCAGTCATGTGTATCCTATACGCGGTGGCGATGATGTAAACCAAACATGTTAGATCAACCTTGACTCGACAGCCGATGGGAAATGTTTAAAATGATATCGACTCGAATACGCACGAACTGGAGGTTTCGAAACTCTTCTAACGTTATTTGGGACATAAACATGATATTTAGGCCGACGTTGCCAACTCCAATATGATTACCCCCATCCACTAATCGTAAACTGGTCAAAAATAATATTAACACAAACATAATCCGCCTATTAATAACATATTTTTAAAGCATATACTATGTATACATGATACTGTCAGCCGCTTATCTCAGTGAGTAGAATGTCTTATTTCTACGTTAACGGCTCTGAGTTCCAATTTTACCTATTTGGATTTAATGTATGTGAACTAATATGATGAACGAATGAGCGCTTCTCTACCCCCTCTCCATTGTCTGAATTTCAGCTCGAGGGATGACGGCTCCCCCGACATTGGCTTTGATTTTATAAGTGAGCAGATTTAGCGTCCTTTGATGACTTCACGTCATCATTCGATGTGGCCGTGACCTAATCCTATGTGGGATCATCGCTAATCCTGGACCTGACTGGTGATCGGACGGCGAATTAAAGATTTCTCATGAGAGTGGCCAAGGGTATATGGCGTTGAAGTATATTTATTATGTTCCTAAAGGTCAGGATATTTCAATAGCATCGAAATATTTTTTTTCACTACATATCGCAGGATTTGGATTTGACAGCCTTTCGTATTTGTGGATATCATTAATGTAGTTTAATGTTTACATATACTATCGCAGCCGAATTGAGGAGAACACACAATCATGTAACTCAAATTGTTTTTTGTTTTAGAGCGTAAATTGAAAAGGAAAAAATAATTATTAAATTAAGGTAATATATTGTTAAGTATATAACAAAAAAGGACACGTAAATAGCATATAACCTAATTAAGGTTTATAATTAATATTATAGTACCGAAAATATAGTTTATAACTAGACTATAGGCGGGAATAATTTAGAAAAATAATTTTAAGCTAAACTGAAATGGCTTATAACAACTTTGGTAATTTCAAATATAAATGAAATCGCTCAATATAATGTTTAACTTTGGCTGTAAAATAAAAAATAATATCTTAATAGTCTAATTGTTTAAGAAAAAAATATTTAAAAAATATTATCCGAATATATGTTTGGATAATTAAATAACTAGGCACTAATTCAAACGATGTAAGTAGGAATTACTTTGTATATAAAATTGGCATAAGAACAAAAATAATAATAATAAAATCATATAAACAGATGAATTCAGCTGTGATTATTAGGGACAAAAATAAATGTAAGTATAAAATGTAACACATATAATATTCGATGTTTATAACGGGTGGGAAAAAATTAATGCAAAAGAATCACGAGAGCATGAGGCGCCTTGTTACCATTTTTCCCTAGTTTTCACGCGTAAACATTAAAACATATTTACCATCATCGTGTGACTTGATGCACTGTAAACACGACACTTTCTTTTTCTTTTTAACTTTACCCTCATCCTTTTTAGGTTTCCCGTTAGCCACGTCGGTTTTCTTAACCGCGACATTTTTCGTTTTGTTTTTCTTTTGATTTTTCACTACACCCATTCTGCACTGTTAGAGTTGCACGCGAAATTGTTATTATTATATTTTTTCTCGCGTCACGAAGCGCGAGTTACAGATGTGCGTTCGGAAACTAGTGCGGGACTAGCAACGCTTACTGCATCCGCGTGCGAGGAAACACTGCCGGTCGACAATGAAGCTTGCTAATGAGCCACTAGCGGTCTATCGTCTGCGAGGCGCGGCGCGTGAGCTCACTCGGCCGCCAAATCGGGATGCTCGTTTAGGAATCAAGGCCAATATGTGGATTTATATTCCGAGTGTGGACACTTCCTAAATATCATGTTAATTTCACCTAATTAATATTTCGTAGGGCTCCACGTAAAATTACGTAGACAGTTATGATAAGACAATGGGACGCTGACAATGCACTGTGTATGCAAAATAATGTAAAAGTAATCACAATTTAAAAATGTTAAAATATAAGTACAAAATACATTTTAAGAACCTTGTAATTTTTTGTATACTTAGTTTACCATTATATCGAGAAACCTCCATAAATTAGTTTTAGGGATACTCATTTTTGAACTCTAATAAAAATTTTGTAAGAATTCTTAATAATTGTGTTTTAAAAGAATGTGAGCTCCAACAAAAAAACGCAAACATTTTGTATACTTGCATAATGATGAAATAAAATGCATAATTTTAAAAATAGCTAGTTCAAACTTTTTATTACAAAAATATGTTACTTTGCTACAGGCCTGACAATAGTGTCGCGGGGGATGACATGAAGCTGCCTTAGCGCCTTTTCTATGTCTTATTAGCGGAGGTTCTAAAGACTTCGTCGCCAACTCGTCCTCTCGTCAGCAATTTTCTCCCAGTCAGGGTTGCTTATTTTGTATATGAATATATCATAAAATGTACCATGTACCATGTAATCGGCACTCTCGTATACCAAATACTAGCCTAATCTTATAATATTCAAATTTACAGTACGTTTAGGAAAGTAAATAGAGAATGTAAAATTTCGAATACATCACTGTTAATAATAAGTTACAATGCAATTATTCTAGAACAATTAATTATAAAAAAATAAAGTGTAGTATCATGTATAAAGAGGATAGTGTAAATGATGTAACTTCAACAACTGAGATCCTTTTGAATTCTCAAGTGTTTTTATTCAAAGCAGTCTATATTAGGAACGTTAATCGAAAGTTTTAAAGGTTCAGGCTATTAAGTATAATTATAGAACTATTACTATAAAGGAGATGCCTTCTATTAAATTAAGATTGTTTCAAATGTAATGGAATGGTTTATTACAAGCTCTTGCGTGAAATACAGCAAAAAGTTTTTATCATTGTAAAAGTATAATGTTTAAAATATACGCCACCTGCAGGGGTCAAATCATCTGCTGAATAGTCTTATTTTAATAGTAGGTACTTTTTTCAAGGAATAATGTTCAATAACATAATGCCAATGTCAATTTAATACTATAATGTTACGTCTATGGTAGAGAGTTATTATCAATTAATTATATGTTATATATTATAATATATTAATTTTTATTTTGACCTGGGTAGTCTATATTTCTTTATCTAAATACGTTTCATCTCTCAGTAAGAAAAAGGTAATAGTTATTACAAAAAAGCGTTTTCTTTTTTTTTCTTCGACGATAATTAGTTATAACTATTATGCCAGTGTCAAGTAAAATACAATAATATCAAGTATCTTGAAATGTAGTAATCAGCTTTTTACGTTGCGTCTTGATAAAACGGTGACTATTCTACCAAAACCCTTTATGAACTTTGGCAATCAACTTAAAAAGTCACGATACATGCATTTATTTCCTAACATTTTACTTATACGCTTTATTCGAACTATATTGTAAAATACGCCATAATTAAACAATAAGACAATAATATAAGATTATGAAAATCAAACGCAAGGAACTTATGATTGGTGTTCCTTATGATTTGAAGCCAAGGGACGTTGAGTGTCGTTTTTTTGCCTGTAAACAACTCCTCCAGCTTGACATCAAATGTTAATACATTCACTACAAGTTTAAAAAAATGTACATGAACTTGAGTTGTTGAATAAAAAGTATTTTAGTACCGATTGAAAATTTGAACAAGATATATAAATTTATAGAGGGAGAATGTAATCTAATAGTAGGAATGGAGAAAAAATTTTTATAATATAACGAATTATTCAACCGCCATTTTGGGAAAAAAATATTTTTCCTACATACAATTTATCCATTGGGACTGTATATAAACGCAAATAACATTATTAATACCGGCTTCACTTGTTGCAATCATCACTAAGATCAAAACGGGTTATAACTAAATGGAACGTACACCTTTAAACCAATCACTTTATGAGATCGAGCACGCGTCTGTGCACCTTATAAAGTATTGTACTACATAACAAGTTTTAAAGCTGGATACATTATTTATAGAAGCTTAATTTGGCATCTAGCTTACTGTTCTTAGTTGCAACTAACATGTTGCTAAGTCTTACAAAGTGACTGAGATAATGTTTGTGCAAAAGGTTATCAAAATGATAGATATTATGAAACAAAGCAGAAAGTTAACTCCTTGCCGTACGTTAATGAGTCTGACTCGTGATGAAAATTTTGGCCCAAACATGAATATGACGAGCCAGGCTCGTGAATAGACAGTCGGACCAAACGTAAACATCACGAGCCGACGTGTACAGATAGTCGGAACAAACAAACATCACGAGCCTGGGTCGTGATTGAATGTTAGTTTCTATCAGGCACAGCCAGAGTTAGTCATAATTGCTGTTGTAAAGTAGTTTATATATTGAAATTTAATTTTTAAAGATTATAGAAGATAGTAGTGACAAGGAATGTACGACGTGTTTACAACGCGTTGACACACATTTGGGCCTGAGTTTCGTCGAGCTAAATGGCACGGCAAGGGGTTAAATGCATTTTAAAATTTCTAAAATATTAAGTATAACAAGGCCAAAACTTTCATCTGAGGACTCAAGGGACATTTGTCCTTAGAAAATTACAAATACTGAATAGGCGAAGCCACGAGCACCACCTAGATAACCTTCTATGGCCTTCTATAGTTTCTTGTTACAGTTTAACGTATCAATATTTTTTTTATGTTTTAATTCTATAATGTCTTTGAGACAACCAACACACATAATGTTGACGGTTGGCAACGACCCCAAACTAAGATAAAAAATGCCGTTTTATATTTCTTTTTAATATTTAAAAAAATAGAGCGGATTATTCAACAAATACCATTTTATTTTAAATTTATAAAAACTGGATATATTTTAAATTTATAAAAACTGATATATATTTCAGAGAATTGTAAAGAATCGAGAATGTATTGACCACATTGATAGAATATCGTGATTGACAACAATTATTCTCGCTACTCCGCCACCGCCGGCCGCGTATGTAATACCATCTAAAATAGAAAAGTGAAACGATGTTTATTATTCCTCGATTGTTGTTCCATCGCGGCCTGACGACGGAATGGGAAAAGAAACTTGGCACACGCCTCGGCATAGGGCAGTAGGACGAGCGTCCAGAAGGCACTTCGTACACGTATAATTTATAATAATGTTATTTCATGATCATATGTTGTAAGAAAGTATGTATTTCTCATCACTTGTTCATACAAGTCCTCATAGTCTACACATATATTTATCCCTCTATCTAGGATATTTATCCCTCTATCTAGGAACCGAACCTGCGACTATTGAATTAAAAAATATAGATGATGGTGATTATTTACTACAAGATGACATGCTTAACCATTCACCTACCTCCTTACTACTATTTCTCCACTGACACTAGGTATGTCGACCCATAGTCTACATTACCTTTCTCCTTCATAATACAAAAAGTATATAAACAATCACATGCAATTCTATTTTTATTCCTATTACATACAAAATAGAACATATCTTCCAAGATCACAACGTTCATTCGTGTGTAGGAGCCCTTGATATTTCCGCGTTGCTAGACTAGTTGTAGATGGGATGAGAAAAAAAGCGGGAAAGTTAGAGGTAGCTTCTGTGAAACATCAAGAATCGCTGTACCTTGCAAAGTTCCCATGATATATTATCAAACAGGATTCACTGACACTGACATGAATACGGTGACAGGCGGTATCATCCGCGTTATTTTTTTATACACATGAAATATAGTTTGCAACATGTGGGGACTTGTGAGACGGATCAATATGATCTGGGTTAGAAGACGAGTTATGATTGTTGGTTATGCTTATGGAGTATGGTTGATGGTTAGAAGAAAAAAGCTAGATTTCGTTCTTTAGGCCACTAAAGAACGAAATCTAGCTTTTTTCTTTAATAATTGCAATATATTCACGGTAAGCTATATAAAAGATCCTTAACGCTATCCCTCAATGTTAATATTACAATTCAGTTTCTAAATGGGAGTTATCTTCAATCAAATTGTAAGAGTACTCCCCGTGTTTCCGTAACAAAAAAATGATCTCCCAAATTATTTCTGTCAATGTCGTGTGAGCCAGCTATGGGAGCAAATACCAGTAGATGGGCAACATCTTCCTGAGAGTTTAACTCTTACTATGATCTCCAATCCCAAGCGTGCAGGTTACGGCAACACCACTCAATTTTGAGGGAGACCCTTGTTAAGTGGATTTCTACAGCTACAATATGTTGATGATGATAAGGAATTATACGGAAAATCTTGAATAAACAGATATACAAAAAAACAACATTAAGGGTATCATTAAGGTATTAAGAAATTTGAACTAATTAATTAACTTCGATGGTCGATGGAGACCCGAAGTGGATTTTTCCTAAAAAATGTTTCACCATTGTGCTCTGTTGCCTACCTCTTGCCAGTTACTGACTTGAATGTCGCGCAGGCCAGCCTCTACCATGTCTCTCCAGCGACACCTGGGGCGCCCCACATACCTGGGGACGGTGTCCAGTTGAACGACACACATACAATATTTTTACTGCCCGATCCTCCCCTATTCTCACAACGTGGCCGAGCTAACGGAGTCAGTGAGTCTTAGTCCCTCCGATGATATTTGACTTGGGCCACCAAATGCTCGGTTTTGGCATTTTTCCGAATTCGTCAACTGCCTGCATCTCTTTTGGTATGACCCAGGATCTTAAAGCAAATTCTTCGTTCTACGAATATTTGATTAAGATAAAATGACACAAATTTTTTAATGTTTATTTTATGGATTCGATTTATAAAAATATTAAATTCACGTAGTCAAACAGATTTGACTACGCAACTGTAACATTTCAGTCAGGTAGCTACAGCCAAATCACGGCAAAAATCAATTAGCATTACAACAGAAATGATCGACTATAATAAATTTCAAGGTCTAGAGTTGAAAACAACTTTAAACGGGTTAAATGAGGAAGTGAACGATACTACATTGTTTGCCACGTCCAAATATTTTGAAATCTTGTTAACGTGTACCCGCCATTTACGCTTATGTATGCAAACCTGCGTAAGTGATAAAATAGTTGTAATGAGTTCTTTACACGGGATAGAGCGGTTGCTGTCATTTTATTGTGTATGATACAACACAAAAAATAATGCCATGGAAGGACTGTATCGAAGAAGATCTCTAAGAAATAAGATTTAGAAAAAGAAATAGAATCTTGACGAAGGGAGGATAAAGGTAGAGCAAAATATAGGAGAATCGTTAAGGACGTCAAAATGGGTTGTTGTAGCGCCGAAAGAAACACATATATACGTACATATTGTATGCATAAAAAACTGATTTTCATTTATACTTAGAATTTTTTTATAAACTTTTCTTATTTTAGCTTTATAAACAGGTATTTTTGAGGTAAATATCAAGTATTCTTTTGAATACGCTTTATGATTATGCGAGAAATGAAAAAAAAAATGTTTGATTGTTCTTCTAAGAGTGCCTCTCCGACTTGCGAAGATTGGCACTCAATTCAGCACAACTTTCCTCCTCCCCCGCGAGGTGCAGTAGTTCTGTAGCACTCGCTATCCCGGTCCACTCCCTGTTATTACGTAGCCAAGACTTTCAAAGCCAATGGCTCCGAGTGCCCGGTGTTCCTTAAATGGAACAGGGGTGCGAAGAATCCCCAGGCGGAAAAATCCAAAAAAGAGACTTAACTAAATGTTTGTTTGGAGTTACAAATTCTGATAGGCTAACGATATTTCGATTATATCAAGAAGTAGTCTTTAAGACAATTAACCATTTAAAAATAAGTAATCCTATCCTACAATATAAATCCTACTATTAGGTACAGACATTTCCATTACTGCAAAAAGATAACCTATTCATCATATATAACTGGTTAGTCAATTTATCCCATATTGCTTAAATAGATGTTTTTTAATGTTGTAGCAAAACTATACGTTACATGTACAAAATCAAAATTTGGTATTTTAATAAGTTTATGCATTTAGGCATAAAAATAATTATTACACAAGCTATGCTTAATTTAGTTCGTTGTAACAACTGTAATAAATTTGTAACAATGTGGTAAAATACTATAGATAAATAAACTGACATGTCTTCTAATGTATTATATCTTTATTTTATAATGATTGTATTATAGTTTTGTAATGGTTTCTTATTTCATATTTAAATAATTAACTTTTACAATATGTTACTATAGACACACCAAAACCTAACTGTCCGCACATTTGTCCTGAGTTTTAATGTTTTAAATACATAAGTGGAATCGCACATGCGTCGCTCAGCACACGCTACCGCTCGGTGTGAGTAACAAGAGAGTTACGTGCTATACTTGTTTAAATATACTCATATCATTATATTTGCAATATTTGACATTGAAAATCAAGCATTATTGCATATACTCGTATACTTGAATCGTTCGCGTAATATCATGTAAATTGATCATATTTAGTGTTTTGGGCTACAATAAACACTAGGCTACGTAAAATTATGTTTAAATGAGTATTTTGATGGTATAAGCACCGACAAGATTCGAATCCATATAGTTGCTGGTATAGGGGCTTAGGACAGTCGTTGGAAGTGCGTACATTTGGAGTCCTTGGATAACTCAAGGTTAACTGGATGAGGCCATTTTCTAATTCTTACTTAGGCTCATTCTTCGAGCCGGGCAGCGAATGCAGGACTTTTAATGGGTGTGGCCGTCTCGTAGAAGAACGAGCGTGTATTTGGGCGTGCAAATATTATAAATATTACATAGAGAGGAAAGATAGTGATTGTTACTATTACGATTAGTGGATTGTTACTCTTTTCTGATATGTTGTTATAAATATAATAAAAATATTAGTAACTTTTCTAGGACGGAAATGAAACGCTTAATCAAATAGATTATGAGTGGTCATTTTTATCATTATTACCATCGGCGCGCACACACAGTATAAAGGATTTTGGCATTGACCCGTTGTGGTTGTCGTGAGTGATTTAAACGCATTGTGACAGCCTCATACCTTATGAAAACCAGTTAACCCTCTCATATGCTATATAATGTACATTGTAATATATGTATACCGTTCGCGAATAAACGAACAGAAGTTTGTGTTGTATATGTTATATATACAGTAGAGATAAATGTGGTAAACAACAAATGTAGTACATAATTATCATTATCATCATAAACAGTCCGCGGCAGTCTAGCCGTGGGCTAGGCATATGCCTCCCCAAAGACACACTGCGATTTTCGATTTCATCCAGTTTTTGCTAGTCGCGCTGCAAAGAAATTGTGTCGAGACCGTAGCAGATGGAGGTCTGTGGTCTCTGCTTACCCCTACGGGAAACAGGTGTGATCATATGTATGTATGTAAGGATGGTGTTATTCTATCTATTAATAAAATACACATAAATATTATTCAAATATACAGTACCTACTTTAGATTTTTAACGAATATTTTACATTAGAGAGATATGTACATTTAATAAGATTTCTGTGATTGGATATTCTTTACTAACTCCTGAATCTTTGGTTCAGTGCTACTCAAAGTTAAACGCATGTTGGCACTAGCATTGTTTAATATATCTGGAATGTGTTCGCGTACTCCTTCGGGTGCTTCCAGGGACAATGTGGTCCACGCATCACCGGTTATGAACCTCTGCATTAGACTGATCTGTTAGGTTTTACTTTTAATATACAACGTATTAATGTTTTACTTTCAAAATAAAAAAAATAAGAGAATAGTCCCCGACGATATGTAACTCTTTAATAATGTCTGCGCGTACGGCAAAGCTAATTTACCTCGGCTATGATTTATTTAGTCTCGCACGGCTTCCATTATTTAATTCAATGTCACCGACACGACACATAATTCAGATTTACGCGTCCGTGTCGATAGGGTTGTTGATCATACATATATCGACATATTTTTCTGAGATTGATTGACGAGTGGCAATGGTCTGATCACGTTTGTCGGAAAACGGTCAACCATCAGCAGACGAGCGCTGGAGTGGGGTTTACATCTACCAGTGGACTGTTATACGTTCAAGGAAGTGTTCACACGACAGATTTTCGTTTTTAATAAAGGAATGACTAAGTGTTTCTGCTAGAGGAAAACATCCACGGGGAAATTAGTAATACGATAATCAAAAAAATTACGAACATCAATTAATAAAATATTTTCACGCTTATTCAAAAGTTAGTAATGCGATAATTGTGGACAGCATAAAATCACGAACATCCCATTTAATTAATTCAGTAGTTTTAGCTCATTTTAAAATAAGAAATTTAATATTGCATATATAGCTATTAAATCAATAACATACCTATTAAGGACAAAGATATTTATTATTATTATTTATAAATTAGCAATAAAATAATTGTAGGTAGCATAAATAGTAACACTATTTATCCTAGCTGTAATTATTTTATTGGAAAAGGGAATTAAGTGATAGCATTTCATTTGTTTCCACGTTTCGTACAGACACGGGCCTTCCAATTTCTTCAGATACGGACATTAACCTACCACGCTTGTCCGATGCGGATTGGCGGATAACTAAACTCGAAATAAATATCTGTAGGCTATACATATATTTATCCCGATACGGAGAACGAACCCGCGACCATTGACTCCGTAGGCAGTAGGCCTCGCCACTGAGCGAAAGAAAGAATTGGTCGTCCAGTAGCAATTAGTTAATCGCTTAATTAGCAAGAGTATTTATGGAGTTGATATCTTAATCTTTTTTATTTCTAAAGTTAATTAAGCGTGGAATTATGTATAGGATATGACGAAATAATCTGTATTTCCACTCAATTGATTTTGGTGTTATTAACACAAGTTGAAAATTGATTTAATAGCTTTGTGTGACTTTTATTATATCAAACTAGTTGTTAGACCCGGCGTTGCCCGCGTTACTTTTTCTTTCAAAATATTCATAACAATCAGATGATCGGTTTAGGAGCTCATAAAAGAAAAACAAAAAAAAAAAACATTTATTTTTATTAATAAGATACTGATAACTCGAAATTGTATACTAGATTGGATTTGTTAAATGTGTTAGTCTTATTCAATAACAACGTAGTCGTAATGTAAAAAAAATAATGTTGCTATTTGAAAACGTAAGGCGTTATTGAACCTCATATAATATTATGGTATGTGGATTTTAAATCGTTCTATCTTTATCAAACATACGTTTATCTTAATGGAAGTGAATGCAAAAGACGTTTATTTTTATATTTAATAATGATTATGATTCTACATATGTCTGTTAACCTTGATCGGTGTTACAATATTTTGATTAAATTGCCGATGACTTCATTATGATATAAGATGACTCAGACAGCAGAGGTCAAAAATAATGAATAATATAGCTTTATATTTTTAAATAATTTGTAGGTATTGTTAAATTCAATGGGAACACACTGAAATTTAAAAACATTGCGAAATAAGTATTTTCTATATCAGTTAGCCTTTGACATGGTAACTAACTTATAAAAAAATATACTTACGTTTGTTAATTTAGTGTATATTATATATACATACATATAATTCTTCGAGTTAGTAAACTGAAGTATTGTATTTTTTTTATGGCTTAGGAAGGCAAACGAGCAGGCGTGTCACCTGATGGAAAGCAACCAACGCCGCCCATAGATATGCGCAATGCCATAAGCAGTGCGGAAGCATTGCCGACCTTAAAGGAAAGTGAAATTATGGGAGTGGGAATCGGAGGGGGAGTGGGAGTCGGAGTGGGAGTGGGAAGGGGAGGGTGTTGGGCCTCCGGAACTCAGACCGCTTACCGTACGAAGCGCGGTAGACAAGCTACCAATCCGACGCCGGTTTCCTGCGGGAGTGTGGTACTTCCCCGGGCGAGCCGGCCCATTCATGCTACATACAAACAATATGCTATTCTTGACAAAGTATTCGTCTGCAGCGTGGCTCTACCACTAAAAAGTTGTATTTATGTTATAACTGAATTATATTGTTTGTAAGGAATACATTTCTTTAACCATAAACCATATTTAAACTAACAATAATTAAGAACAAAGAGTTGAAACACGACCTAATTTCCAAAACCGAACGGCATGTTTGTCTTCACTCAATTACATCAGTGGATTGATCGTTGTCAGTTGGTTTGAGTCAGCGAGACAACAAAGCAAAATACCAATATAGTTTAGTAATATTTTAAGCAACAAAAATAGCCAGTCATTTTAATTATTTTACAGACCATATACGTATGTTCCACTAAAGGGTATCCTCGTTTTTGGAGGAGGGCGGGATACGCAGACTTGGAACAAATACCTGTAAAATTAGACATGTAACTACGTAAAACTATATAAATTTAATTTTTTGTGTAAAAATACAAAAAAGATACGGAATTTATTTCACCCATTTTTCATCATCCAGAGGAACCTCATTATGAAATAGTGGTAAACTTTTGTTTGTTAGTGGACTTACGTTTGACAAGTGAAATGTAATTTCTTATGTCAAAAATAAAGAATTTTAATTTGCATTCGTAGACCTTATTATAGTTATCCCGATGCGGGGAATTGAATATGTGAGCGTTGACTCCGAAATAGTTAATTCTGTTTTTAAAATAATAAATAAATCGGACAAAGTACGTTCTAAAGCGATTATGGTTTACTTTCCTTATTTATGTGAAGTAATGTGTTTTTCTCCACACTTACGTGAAGATAATCCATAAGTTTGACTGGGAATCACTGATTGGTTTTTATTACTTGGGTAGACGATCCCATTTACTGGTATTAACACCCAAGTCGCTTAATAGAATACTTACGAGAAGAAATTGGAAGAACATTAATATTCTATGGTAAGATACACACGTTTTGATTTACGATAAAGTTCAAATTTTCCTTTGAAAAGATAACAGTTCGCATGAAACGTATCATTGCACAGGTGGTATAAAAATAAATTTACAATGAAGAAACATACAACTGAGACATTGACCCTTTTCTTCGACGTGGCTAAAGCCTTCGACAAGGTCTGGCACAACGGTTTGTTATATAAACTATACCACATGAGTGTGCCCGATAGACTCGTTCACATCATACGAGAATTCCTTAGGAATCGAACCTTCCGCTTTCGCGTCGAAGGAACGCGCTCCTCCCCCGCCCCCTTAGGGCGGGGGTTCCGCAGGGATCCTGCCTCTCGCCACTTCTGTTCTCACTTTATACCGCCGACATTCCCAAGCACGCGAACGTGTCGCTCGCCCTATTTGCGGACGACACCGCCCTCTACACTTCTGATAGGGTCAAATACCGCGTGTCGAAACGGCTTCAAACCGCGGCCACTACTCTTGGTGAATGGTTCCGAAAATGGAGAATCGAGGTAAATCCCGAGAAAAGTGAAGCAATTTACTTCTCAAGGGGCACCAGTAGAGACTCCCACAAACGAGGCGGCCGACTCTTAGATATCACTCTCTTTGGCAGACCTATCCCGTGGAAAAAGTCTGTCAAATATTTAGGCGTCACCCTCGACAATCACCTGAATTTTACTAAACACATTCAAAACGCTCGATCCAAAGCGGCCTTCGTCTTAGGTCGTCTTCACCCTTTAATTAACGCCCGCAGCAAACTGTCCCTCAGACACAAGCTGCTTCTTTACAAAACATGCGTCCGGCCAATCATTTCCTACGCAAGTGTCGCCTTCGCGCACGTGCATAAAAGAAAAATAAATAAACTTCAAGTGATACAAAATCGCTTCATTCGTCGAGCCACCGGTGCTCAGTGGTTCCAGCGCAATATCGACCTCCACTGCGACCTTAACTTGCCGAGCGTCAAACAACACTTTAAAACACTCTCTAAGAAACATTTTGAGAGATCCGAATCCCATCCGAATCCACTGGTGGTACAATCGGTAAATTATTCACCCGATTTAAACGCGCGCCCGAAAAGACGACGCCCGCGTAACGTGTTACACGATCCGGATGACGAAACAGCGTCGTTCGGATCCACTCACGACACCAACACTCACACGCACCCCGGCTCTAGCCGAGCACGTAGAGTAGGGAACACTTCTACACCGGCCGCTTACACGAGATTCTCTCACGTACCCGGTCGGTTCTCACCCCCTAGACCTTAGGGTCTATGGGACTAATAGGGACTATAGTTACTAAAGTTCAATCCTCCCCTACATGTTTAACGTAGAATCATGACGAGTTTAAAATCAGCACACACACATATGTGTACCTCCGACACGGCGTCAGGCCGATGGAGTCTGCGATTTGCGCAGATTCCCAATTATATTTTACTTGCCCGCGGGCTTTCAGCCCGCGGGCCCTGAATACGATAAAGCTATTAAAGCCAATAGGCTACCAGCATTAACATCTTCGAATCTTCGAAAGACATTGACCAACTATTGCCGTTCTATACTTAAGCTTGCAGGTTCGAATCCCGCATCCGGATAAATATAGTACTTGTATGAGTTCAATTTATTTACTCTTATTCTGGGTATTTTTCTAGTTATATGTGTCTTTATACATACGCACACTTCCACAGGGAATTCTGGTGGTTGACTGTTAAAACTATACAAATATAAATGAACGTTACATTATATGTTTGTCCTTTGTATGTTTCTAAACCATTTACCCGATTGTGATATCTGCGTATGTCCGTGAAGGTACATAGCCCAAAAATATTTATATAATTATCTTTTTTTCTTTACGTAGCAATGCAACGCATACTGTGAACACGCAGTATATAATATAAACAAACATTTTGCGTATATATGTATATTGTTATATAGATTTGTATGCAGTGAATGTCAGGCAACGTCAAGTTCTGTTCATTATTAAAACTGAATATTTACTCGTATAATTTTAGTGGAAACTAGCCAGTCTAGATTTGACGCGCGTTGGCGACTGGCCAGGTTGGGTTTACGCTGTGCTCACATAGTGTCACTAATTCAATTCAATAGTGTCACTGACATCAATTTTTTTATTTCTCCTCTCTTGTTAGCACAATTAATTATAATATGACAAAAAATATAAATCACTATTACCTTAAAGAAACAAACAAAATAGGGAAAGATAAAAATGTACCAAACAGTTAACATTATTAGCATCATCCATAAATATACTTTTAAAGCTTGCCCTTTCTTTAAAGCAGAAAAATCGTCTCGTCAGACATAGAAAATCAATAATCAAAAATGTTGTGCAGTCGAAAACGATGCAGATTTGAATGTAGAGAACGTTCAAAACTTTTCTTATTTTCCATCATTTGATAAAAAAAGAGATTCCTTAACATATTCACAAACAATAAGTTTCTACTAAATGCATGTTTTAAGTTGAAAATTTGAAGAAAGTGCAAGTGTTTTTGTTTTTTTTTTTATTCTATGCTAAATTCATTTGAAACTCATACACAATTAAATATATGTATTATGTTATTATATATACTAATTAAATATATGAAACATTTGACTGTTGTGTATACTGTGTAACTATAATATCAAATGTATTTAACATATCAACTTGACGTCATTGCTAAATAAAACACGCTTTAGAGTAAAAACCATTGAAGAATAAACGAAAATACTCCATAGCAATGTTTTAGAACAGGCGCCTAGACAAAGATACTCGCTGACCATATATAGTAATGCTTTTTAATTAGCCTATATAAGTCTCATTCCAGAGAACGGGACCTCCGAAATACTATAGAAATGGACATTAATGTATAATATATATACAAAGATATCTCGTTACGGGAATTTAACCCGTGCCCATTTTCAACGAAAGATGATAAATTCGCTACTGTGCCAATATGTACTGTTAAAAATAAATACACGTTATTTTCTGAAGTTCTAGCATAATATTTCTTTATACATTTATACCTATTAAATCAATTGAACAGATGATTTAAAACGCGCGCAGTGAAAAAATGTTATAACGCAACCATATCGAAGGTCAACTACTAGAGTTAGTTTTATTTATAAAGGAAACGACAGTGTTAATGTAAATATCACAACAAAATATTTCCTAATAATATTAGTAGATTGCGTGATATTAAAAAATATATATATCTTAGATTTAAGTTCACGTTTTCACTTTTATATCCTTTAAACAAACAATTCATTGTTGTATTCAATATTTTTATGGGATTGGAAGGTAGATGAATAAGCGTATCGCCCGACAGAAAGCAGTCAAGGTCACTTATAGACAACATACCAATGACAGAAACGTTGCCGGACTTTATAAAATGTTTTAGCTTATTTTTTGATGTTTTCAATTTTTAAATTTTACAAACTTTTTTTATATCAGAATAGGCAAACATTGGCAACCTTATAAGTATCACTGGGTCGTAGGTTCCGCTATTCCGGTCGAATTCCGCTTCAGCATAAATATTGGGTCTCCTTATTTATAATAATGACAGGAAATCGTAGTGAAGGACTGAGTGTAAAAGCATGTAAAATCCATCACTGGCATTTGATGTAATAATATACAGCGTGGCCGGTGATACACTTAGGTTTTCTACCTTAACTACTACTTTCAAAGATTATTTAGTCATATTTATATTAGGTTATAGGTGTGTGTATAAATGAGTAAATGAAACAAGTGTATGTATGAAGTAGTCATATATTTTATTAAAAAGGATATTGAATAGTAAATTTTTACACTAATATTATTATTAGTGTAAAAATTTACATTTTTTTTCGTTCGACCGGTTTGATACCCCTGCTATATATTGTATCTTTAAAAATAATACATTTAATAAATCTGTCTGATTATATAAATGTATATATGGTAATAAGATCTCGTTCGCAAGCAGATAAGTGATTTGTGTGTATGTATTAAAATGACATTGCAGCTTGTGTAACACGTAATGAAAGGTCATTGACCACCCAATGTCATCCTTTATCTGTGTCAAATAACACAATGTTATTACTGAAATTTTTACATATTATACTAGAAAAGTATAATATAAAGAAATTTAAAGTAAATAAATTCACTTTTTATTTATAATTTAGCATTATATATATTAAAGCCTGACACTGTTTTTTTACATGTCAATTGAATTAACGTCAACTAAATTTGACATTTGTCTAAATTTAGTTTTTTTTCGCGAGTTCATATATTAATCTCCTTCGTGTCCTCTCGATTCAACGAAACATTGACGAAATCATCCAAGCTGTTTTGGCAATATTGAAAGCCTTTAATTTAAATGAACGAATGAATACATTAAGCAATAATAGTTCAGTTGGTTAGAATCGTGCTTATGATCTGAGGAAGTGAGTTCATATCTTGCATTGAACTATCGATGTAAACCATTTCCTAGGTTGTGCTATAACAAGAACTTTTCTTATAACACTATAGTAAGCAATAAGATTGAAAACCAAAACGTATTATATTATAATACAATATAATTATAATACAGGCTATTTATGTCAGTGAGGGTCCAGTTTCATATTGCACAATACCAATTATCTTATCAATGTATAATACAAAAGCATATACTAATAATGGATCTATGAGACTGCTTTCTGCCCTAGAAACTGTTTGCTAGTATAGAGCCCATATTTTTTTCGATTATGTATTAGCAAATAATGTTTATTTATAATAACCTCATCAATTTTTTATAAAAAATCCAAGCTATTTTTGTTGCGTAAGACTGACCAGTGAGAAAACCGGGAAAGACCGTTACTCGGCATTTATTATTTAAGAAGACATTTTAACTTTGGTACTTGAAAGCGTTTAGTGTTCAACTGAGTGAATAAGTTAACAAAGCCTTGAGATTACAGCCACACTGATAAGGCTTCTTAATCCGAATTGTTGTACGTTTTATCGGAAAATAGTTCACCTCGTTTTCATCCATTTCATGCACAATTATTTTTAATTTCACAATTTGTTTTAAAGAAGATTAACAATTTTACATATTACTATAAATTTTATATATTACTATAAACCATTTCAGCTAAGCTAAGAAACGCTAGACAACCGATTGCCTCAGTTGCGCGGCCCCCCGCCCACGGAGTCAATGGTCACAGGTTCGATCCCCGCATCGGAATTGATATATGTATGGTCTAAATTTTCCGAATCACTTTAGCCCGCCAATTCAGCAGTGGGACATATATGGGCTGCACGTCGCCGTCAAAAAATTACTTATTTCATAATATTGTGTAAAACTTATTTCTTTTTAAGTTTATTATTTATAATAGGTATTTATTGTGGATGCCAGATTGCGAAATAAATTTTCCTTTTTTACACCTATCTCTCTAGATAACCCACAACCACTGCTTAATTCTTTACAATTATTTTGAAACAACAGACATATGCGTCAATTTTATAAATATTTATTAATTTATCAATTTTAATTTTAAAGTAGATTAATGTAAAGAAAAACGGCGTTATAAACAAAACAGTAAAATAGCAGTTTTTATTCTTGGTGAGGTTAAATAAATATATATTAACAGACAAGGTTAATAGTTATTTTATCATATTTAGCTATCTGCTATGCAATTCACATTGTAAGCCACTGATTGAATAAATCTTCATAATTATACGCAGGGCTGCACATTTCTATTACGCTTTGACGACGTTAATCAAATACTTTTGTATTCATCCACTAAAGTTCAAATACTTTTTTTTTAAAACTGTATAATAGTATATGCTACTAGTAAATGATACTTGATATTAATTCTTATCGGTCGCTAGATTTTTATACGTGATTCTCGCTAGGTTGTAGCTACAGATACAGTTTTCATTGATTTTATTCATTTTTGGGCTCAATATATTAAAAAATAATTAAAAAAGGCAATGATAACTGGAGATGTCAATTGCTTTGTCATGGATATTTAATACGGTAATAGTGCCTGCATTTTATACAGCGAGTTTCAACATGTCTCGTCTTGTCACCTTGACTTACGACCGCATCGACGAAGTACTGTTGTCATGTGAGAGGTGACTTACGACTTATAAGGGTTAATACAGTTTTAGTTATTAAATTTAATTAATTAATTTTACTTTTATATGACAGAAAAAACATTCTTTAATATATGACATTTAGCAAGGTATTAAAGTAGGAATTGAATTTTTTTGTTATATTATTTTTTTTATATAAGCATCACAGTATGTAAAGTTTATTTTGAGACATTATATATTATACGTAGAAATATAGATACAGTTAAATCTCGTCGACCAGTTGATTACTTCATCAGTCCGGATACACTAGTCGATAAGGTTTTAATATTAAAACGCGCGATCTATTCTCGTTGTAGCGGTTTTAGCCCCACCATCTGTTCTAAACGCGGCTACAGACCTAACAGGTTCCCGTATCGAATGAGATAACACACATACGCGAGACTAGGGTCAAGGATTACATCACTCTATCGCAATTTATGCTGTCGAAATTTTATATATATACTGTGAGTGCGAATTCGTGTATGTTTGAATGTTGAGTGATCTTTTTTACATATATGGTCCACTGCTGAGTACGGGCCTCTCCATTTCTTGAAGGAACATGATTAACTTAACTCAACACCCTCTTCCAATGCGGTTTATGAGGCTCGGAATAAATATCTGTAGACTATACATATATTTATCCCGATGCGGGGATCGATCCCGAGACCATTGATTACGTAGCCGGCAGCCCACTGAGACAATTGGTCGTCAATGATTTTTGTTGAGTAAGATTCGAGTAAATAATTATTCACAAATCAATAACATATTTTTTGGTTAAGTCGATCGGCCATGCAAATCACCTGGTAGTAAGTTTACCGCCTACGGATATCTGAAATACTATGTACTACAAATGCATTTTCTCTTTGATATTGGATAATGAATTGAGTAGAGGGGAGGTAAGATAAGAGATTGGAATAAGTCCAATATCGCACAACTCCCTAGAAAAAAAAAATTAATCCCACCATCCGATAAGTGGCGATCTAGTGTAGTGCGTTTTCTCAAAACTTCTTTTCAAGCGCCACCGTACTGTGAAACCAGCTACTTTCAATGTTATTTCTGAACCATACGACATCACACCCTTCAAAAACTCAGCCTACATATTTCTCAATGGTCGACAACGATTCTAAAGTGGTTATGGTGATGTAATGTCTATGCACGGCGTTGATGACTTTCCATCAGGTGACATGCTTGCTAATTTACCTTCCTATCACATAAAACATCAATGAAACAATAACAGATAATAGACAACGCTTCTGCGATGCCTTTGGTGTTGTAGGTGTCTATGGGCGGCGTTGATGCTTTCCACCAGAAGAACGCCTCGTTAGTGCGCTATTTGGATCGATATGATAAAAGACCAAGAAAAATCAAGTTCTGTAATGATCAAGTTTTTTTTTTACAATAATAGAACATATATTTATAATTAATTACTACTATTTCTCGATACCTAAGTTATTATTAAAATACATAAATATAGAAGTAAACTCGCAGATAACTTGTTCTCTATTTACAATCAACAGCGCGAAGGTCGCATCCACTTTTTTGAGGTCCCTTACGTCAGAGATGACTGTTACGAGACCTTTTGAATACTACACAATAGGACTGCGATGTGTCACCACTGGATCGCGATATAACACAAGTCATGTTTACATACAGGCGGGTGTATTGTAACAAATGATCGGAGTTGTCAATACTGCACATTAACCTCTTATAACATTGATATTGCATTAGTCATGTTTTGCTTACCTACACGAATGATGGTGTTTAGAGTCGAAACATTAAACAAGTGGTTACCAATCCCTGGGACACGGACTAGCACCGGGCCGCACAAGATACATTAAATTACTTTTTTTGCTGTTGAGTATTTCTCTCCGAGTTGTGTGACTTTTTATGAATTAATCTGACCTAATCTGTTGTGGCGTTGTAAATTTAATGGAAAGAAGGTGTGTACCTCAAAATAACAAAAAAGTAAAAAAAATATTATAAAAATGTGTAGTGTATAGATTGCCTAGGGCGTCGAGACTGGTAGATGTAATATGCCTTGAAAATATTGTACGCAGGCTTTTTTATGTAGAACGTGTTGTTGACCCAACTGCCTTTGTCAGCATGAAAAAAAAAATTGCGAAGTGTGCAGGTTTCCTTACCATATTTTACTTTGATCTTATTGTAGCATCGTTACTGAAAACAAATATTTATCACTATACAATATTAACGTTACTGTTTATCATATATAACTGAATGTTCAATTTAATTTTTAAAATCCATATAAGCATTTACATGTGACTTTGTTTGGATGGAGAAAAACTAAGAAAAACATCCCTTGCTTTTCATGCGTTCTTTCTTAATTTTCGTTTAAAAAATTGGGCGTGAACGAAACTTCGTATGGGCTCCCGTTTCATTGAACTTACCCCTGACATATACTCTTCCGCTAGCTAGCTATTAGTTTTTAAATTAGAGCTCCGATTGAATTAACTGTTTTAATGCTTTTAAACAAAATTGTTCTAGTTAATAGGATGAGTTATTTGTTGATGAAGAATTTATATCCCATATAAGATTCTAAATATAGATGCAAGAGAATATCGACATAACACAACCCTTGTCGTACTAACGATTTGACCCTTGTATAAATTTATTCAAGCAACAACCGTGATCATAGGACGGTTAATTTTAAACCAGACCTCAATTTCAGTTAAATGCCAATGTTAATATGCGATGATATAAAATGCGAAATTGGTGTTTACCTCAATACCTGAGTAGTTGTATTTATTTGCAATACTCGTGGGAAAAATAAGAGTTGTTTAAAGTAAATACAAGCGTAAAATGAATAGTTTAATGATACGTATAAAATTCCTGAACGCGGGGTAAAATTAAATTTTGGCATTTCGCCATAGCTGTTAAACAGTATGTGTGCATGCTCTTTTATAATAGAATCATTATTAAAGTGTCTCAAAATGAAATTAGCAACTTAAGAAATGTGCGTTTACATACCACGCAGTGATATGTCCGTGAGTGTGCTAGTGGAACACTTTCGGTTTCTTCCCAGAACCTCACTTTATGGTCCACTCGAACAAAGGGGCCGTTCAAATCACATTTGCATCATCGAACAATCGCGGAAATTAGCAACTTTAGCACTTCGAACACAATTAGCACAGCACTATTTGTATGAAAAGCGGGAAGGGAACGGACGTTCGTTTCACTTCTTTCTATGTTTGAAAGCGAGAATCGATTGAGGTGAATTTGATAGAATTGCAATTAAGTAGTGTTGTAGTGGTCCGTGATAAGCGTCGGGAGGTCGCGCCGCGACTGTTCGCCCGCTATATCGTTGACGCGCCGCCTCACGTGCGTTTGCATGCAAAAAACTTCAACGTAGAGCTGTGATTCTCGCAGACCATCCGTTTTTCAACGGCACTATCGGTCACAGTTGATTAAATTAGTAATTAAACTTTATATCAAAAAGTTTAATTACTAATTTAATCAACATATAAAACAAGTACATATAAAACTTTAGTATTCTGCAAGTCTAAAAATATATTTTATTAGTTAACTGTCAAAATATAATACATATTCACAGTTCAATAGTACATAAGCATTAAATAGTATATTTGTTATTTTTATTTATTCATTATATCATTATTTTTTATTATTAATAAGAAATATAATATGATATTTATTTATGTAAGAAATAATGTAAACTTTCCGAATGTAAATGTAAACGACTTGTAATAAATTAATTTCTAAAATCAAAACACATACAATTTCGACTCTACATTAACAAAAGTCTATGGAACAAAGAGAAATATATAAACAAGGCAAAATTACGAGTTCGAAGCTATACGCTAAATTCAGTTCCGATGACGTCACCGCAACCTATACGCGATTCCACCTTGCAAGCAGTTATAAATACACACACCACCGCGAAATATTTTCCATGTGCGCCACTGTTATGGGATATAATTCACGGAACTTATGCAATCGCCAATTCAACCCGTTCCTTGAAAACAGAACCATAGCAACTTTGACTGTTATGAGAGTTTACTCCAACGCAGATATATAAATTAAGTGACTAATCATCACATAGCTACATTCATCGTCATTATCATCAACCTTACCTTCATCATCGATGCAAAAGTAACAGTCCATTGTTGGAAATTGATTTCCCTCAAAAATAAAGGATGTTGCCGGAATCTGCACGCCTAACAGACAGACTGGGGATAATGTGGTAACATACAATTATATGCAATTAAACTATTATACCATTGATGACCGCTTGGCTCAATGATTAGAGCATCTGACTCCTGAGCCAAGGGTTTTTGTTTGAAACCTGTGTTTATGCACACGCTTCAGGCATTTAAACATACGCCGTGCGGAGTTGACTCGCCTGCGATTTCGCTATAAGCGGATCGGTTAGGATAAGACCATTATTACAATTAACTTTTGTTTTCATTAATTAGAGCTCATGGTCTAAGAGCTTAGGAGCTTATGATCTAATCGGCTAAATAAGTTACAGCATTCGAAGTCAATATGGTCTAAAAGTATTTACTCCCATAAATGTTTATTCCTCCACAAATGGGAAGGCCCGCGTCTAGCTATGGGACATATATGGGCTATATAAAAAAATCTTTTGTGTATAATTGACAGAAAGTTACTAAAATCTTTATAGAAATATATTTGGGTCGTCCTTACACCTCCCGAATCTAATTAACCCTTAATCCACGGTATTTACTCATCATTATAAAAATATTTATTATAACCACTTGCAGCAGTAAGTCATTAAGTAATTTGTAAATGACGTTCAAAAAAAATGTGTTAAAAATAATTATTTACTTTATCTTAATAAGTATTTACATCATTTAAGCGGCAAGAGTCTATTTAACACTGATTATTTCAATGTTTTAATCAGTCTTAATTAGACTGTAATACTTAAACGAATAGTTCATGATGCAGACAACTTTTTTGAAATGTAGCTCTAATATAGTAGTAAATTTACACTTTTTTCAAAAGTGTGCAATCGAGTAAGTATATAAGATGCTAAGCAATCAAGGTCAGCTCTGGACATCTATAACACAAAGGGTACTTGCAGGCCTTAGGGTAAGCATGTGAACAATGGGAAGGGAAGAAGTAAGTTAAGCAAAAGGTATTAATTTGGGTTTGCGAATCCATCTATTCACCGTAAGAATCGCAGTGAGTACCAAAAAACGTCAACACTTAACGTCGATATTCGTGAGGGTGTGCTACCTGTCTGATAAAACCTTTCCATTCATGCAAGGCTCTAAAGTCATCTAAAGATTGACTATACTTCGTATTATTAGTTTCTATCTTCATTCCACGCACTGCCAATCTGTGGAACCAGCTGCCTTCAGTGGTATTTCCGAACTGATACGACATAGGAACCAAGTCTATGGGCGGCGTTGATTACTTTCCATCAGACTACACGCTTGCTCGTTTGCCTCCCAATCCCATATATAAGGTTCTACTGTTAAAGGCACAATTCATGAAGAGTTCAGTAAAAGTCAGTAAAGTGGAGTGTAAAAAAGTCCTCAACGTGCATTTAGAGTTCACTGTACCTGTACTTTATTAGTAGCCGCGCTAACGATGGCACTGTACGTGTCAACTAGCCTTAAGACCATTTCACATTAAAAGTGAAGTAACAGCCAGCCACTGCAACACGTAAGCCCCTTCTCGAGAGCCTGTATAGGCTGTATTTCACATATGTAAGTACCTGTCTGTCGTGAACAGAATTTATTAAAGCTCATATATACGTATTTCCCATTACTTGACACGAGGACTTCCCATTTCTAAAGGTAACCTTAACCTATCATGATTTTGAAAGACGGTTTGACGGGACATCCAGTCATAGTCATACATATATTTTTCCCCACGCGAGAATCGAATTCGCGACCATTGACTATGAAAGTGGTAACTTCGTCGCTGAGCCAGATAAGTCGTAGTAAGGCATTATACGTCAGTTTTAAAAGCTGATAATTATAAGTACATATATTATAATTTTTATAAGCAAGTTACTGGACAATGCAAATGAGTCGGTTATCAAATTTCACACTCTTTGTTTATCAATTTTAGAACGCCTTTGCCTCGAAGCAGCCACGAGCAATTTACTTAATATTTAGAGGTTTAAAGCATAGCAAAGTTTAATTTTATTTAATAATTAAAAAAATATGATTTTTTCAGATCAGTGAAGAGATGCTATATTTAAAAAATATTATAAGGATTTCATATACGTTGGTTACAATACATGTGTCGTATATTTCCCCTTTTATTTAATAAAACTAGCAACCTGATCCCCAAAAAGCAGCGGTCGGTAAGCAACCCTAGAAACATGATACTTATCAGTTACCGTGGTTTCTTTGTGGTTCGACTGGAATTAATTCCATGAAAATTTGTAAGAAACTACCAAAATATTTTTCCATTTTTTTAATACATAAAATAAATATAAAGATAAGTGGTGAAAGCTATGCTCAACCGATGGAATGAATAGACATCGCGTCTTTCCAAATTTGGTAACTATGATCTCCAATAGGACTCCTAATAGGACGATTGGCAGAAAGCGTGTAGCCGAATATAGGGCTAGATGGTACACCTTGCAGTTAGTTCCCAGCTGACTGATATAGTTTGATGATATTATAAAAATCTTGAATTCAACGTCAAATTTTAAAAATTTTGTATGTTTTAGAGAATGAAGAAATTATATTTAGCTAGATATCTAAGTTACAGTACTAGGTAACTACTAGGGTTTAGGCTGATGATGATATTATAAAAATCTTGAATCCATGGTTAAAAAGTATAGTATATTTAAAAATGGTGTATGGTTTACAAGGAGAGAAAGTATTCTTAAATATCTATTACGCGTTGCAGATTTTCTTTCAGAGCACTCAGTATAAGTAAACTAGGACGCTTAAGAATATCCAGATACTAATATACTTAACGCGTTTAATTTAAATTTGTATTAAAATTAAGGTTAGAGAGCTCAGGTCAACTGTTGTTTAATATTTATAATCGGAAAAGGCGTAACAAAACTTTCAACAGCAATTTTAGAGCTTACGGTAAGGCTTCGTTTCATTACTTAATCGAGGCCTTTAATCGAAAAGGGTGTAACGCATTTTGCTTATGAAACCAGTCATTCAATATTTTTATAGACACTAAGGCACATTCTGTGATTTACAAAGCTGTAGGAGTCTATTATGGCGTTGATATCATCATAATTCATAAAATTATAATACACGCACGTACTCTTGATAAATACGTATAAGTCAGTTAGGAAACACCAAGAACCTATTAAAGATGCTAATAATTTTGACTATACAAGCAGTTCAAAGTCTCGCGAACTCAATAACCCAAACCGCAAACTATACGCGTGGAAAAATTTAACTTACACAAGTCACTTAATTCATGAGTGAGTACGATGCTTATATTTCAATAGTATTAAATATAAAATGTTTTAGAACCGTTCGAGATAAATGCCATAGCCTTTGGAACACGAGGTTACAAAGTTGACCTCGTAATCCACTATTTATAAATAGAAATTACATGAGGTTGATAGAGAATCAATACGATATTTTATGTGATGCAATTATAACGTTTTCTAGTAATTCAATTAATGGATAAGACAATGTTTATAGTTTTTTAATGTGACGAATACAAAAATTTTTCGCGTCACAACCGACTACGCAGGCAGAACTGTTTTTATGACTTCCCCGTGGCTTATGACTTGACACAGCTGGTTACATCGCCCACTCGGGTACCGGATGGACCATTAATGCATCTTCTGCGGATCACACATCCCTAAAACTATAACGTTTCCGTTACAGCCCCTCTTGGGCCTTCTGACCACTGCCTGATTCCGTGCATATTGCCTTGACACGAAAAATACCTCAGGCAGTAGGGTTCCATCGCGATTGGCATTACAGGTCAACAGATTATGATCGAATGCGTCAGTTTTTTTTTTATTTATGGACCATAAACAAAAGTTACAACGTTACGTACATTATTTTAATTAATTTATACAACATTTTAAAATGACGCCCTTATTACAGATGGACACAACATTAACATAAAGTAAAGCCAGACTGGGAAGTATTAAAAGTTATGTAACAACTTAGATTTTAGGTTTAATAAGGTGCGTGTATTGTACCGCACTATTGTAGTGTCTAAATTGTATGTCTAAATAATAAGGATCTATCCTATGTGATGCGAGTTTTTCGCTTCCTATCCTTGAAGGTGTGTCTGCTTTCCAACGGTTAATGCCAACGTCTGTGCCATTTCTGTCGTCATTTTCACCTTTGCGAAGATAAGTTAATGGCCCATACCACAGAGGAGAAAGCCAGTCTCTTCGGGGAAAACTATACTCTCAACGACGAAGGTTGTACACCGACGACGATCTGTGGATATGAATGCATTTGCCTGACATTAAGTCTTTGCAACGCGCGGTGAGCAAGACATTATTTAATCTACCTTTGACCCTCCCTATTGTACTCATTATATGTATATACTCCTCGAGTTGAAAACGGTATTAATGCGCCTATTATACTCATACTCAAAGGAGGTTGTATCCAATTCATGGAAGACAGCCTTTGTGCTTCCGATGCTTAAAAAAGGGCAATCGCTCTGGTCCTAAAAACTACCGGTCTATTACTATCACCGCCTTGCTTTCCAAAGTAGTGAAAACCACCATTAATCGCCAGTTCTTGGGCTGCTTGAAGTATCATCAGCTATCAAACGATCAATAGTGAGGGTTTCTACTATGGACGGTCAACTGGTAATCTCCTACTTTACCTTACCACTGTTGGGCAGAAGCGGTTGAAAGTAAAGTATAGGCAGTTCTTAACATTTATGTATATAAAGTTGGAAAAAGGAAGTTATATGGTATTCATACACACTTACCACATCAAAAGCAAACGGAAAAACTTAACGAAAATGGTCCAGTTACACAACAAAAAATGGGTGGATTCAATACACAATGAGCGCACATATACGCGCATAGCCCGGTGACTTATGACACAAATTGTGCATAGATTAGATAATGGCGATCGAATACGAGATGCATACGAGCGTCATACTAATAATATCCATGCGGTTACGTTTACCATAAATTTGGAAAATTTTGAGACTAACTTGATAAGTGTTTTCATTTTTAAGATGTACCCAAAGCATAATTATTATTATATGATAGCATAATAAAGACCATTAAAAAAGACAATGGAGTCAGGCGTTACTTTGCGAAAATCCATCACTATGTGGACAGTCAAAAGCTTTTCAACCGAGCTGGCCGTTTTTCGGTAAGTTTTTGGTTTAAGTTCCAAATAAATCCACTTCATCCAGCAGGAAAACACACATTATTAATTTTCTGTTATTGTTTTGCTTGTCGCGGATCTTAGCTAAGTGAAACTTTTGACTATCCACCATTAAAAAAGTAATCTATTACGTAATTGCACAATAAAAAACCATGGCAATTTCAATTTTGTGTAGTATACAATTAAATCGGGGATGTTTTACATTAGAATTTTTATATTCTGTTCTGCCTCTCTCATGCCAAATACATGCAACGTGTCATTACATGTTTCGTATGATATGCAATATACAATATATACGAAATTGATGTACGATTTTCAAATGCATATCATACCATTATTTCGTATACATTACAATACAAATTATATGCGTCACTGACGTTCGCTCTACCAGTTCTATGTGGCGACAAGGCTGAATAGAAGTAAGGGGTAACAAAATGAAACATTTATGTGATTTTGTCATGTGTCCATTAAATTTATGTAAAAGAAATTTATTATTCTCTATTCGATGGAAAAACTACAATATAACCATATAATTGACAAGAATAAATACATTCTATATAAATGTATTTCTACAGAAACTGCAAGGTTGTTATAACAACATGATTGTTATTATTAACAAGGATTTTAAAGTTAAAATGTTAAATCAAATTCCATTTTGTAGAGTAATATGTGGTCACCCTATATGACTGGAAGAATTTAAAACAACAATTTGTATGTCCATTCGTTACGCATCGACCGTCGCGTTGTTTACGATGCTCGCTAAATATGTATGAATTATGTATTGTACCATTCATTGTGGAGGTCCCATTTCAATGGATTTGCTTATAATGTTCGTATGTATCTCGATAGGGAGCAGCACCCACCACTAATAGTAATCTGCCCGCTAAACGGTACGGCTGCATTATTTTGTTTTTTAAAATGTCTAAAAATAAGATAGTTAAACTTTTAAAGTTCTCGTCACCGTCAAAAAGTTTACAGACTATACTAATTATGTTTGTTCTGCAATAGTTGTATAGAAAAGGTATAATCAAAAACCTGGTACCATAAAAATCATCATTATCATCTCTAATACAAACAAATTTTTTAATCAAATTATAGATGCATCCAGCTTTTATTACATCATCCGCATTGATCAATCACTGCCTTAATGTGGGGTGGTGATATGTTTTTACTATTAATACCTATTTTTAAATAGGTCATTGATTGGTTTATTTTTAAAGAGGTCATTGATCTCTTTATTTACGTGATATATTACAGCTGTTCAATATTAACAAAACTTTATTTTCAAAGACGAATTATTAATTTAAACAATATATTTAAAAATAAAATATAAAAAAATGTAGACCAAACATCGTTTGTAAATTTATTACACGCAAAAACACATTCGTTTTCGCATATGGCTTGTATTTCCCAATTCTAAATCTAGACGAATTATGCCTAAACCAGTTTAAAGTGACAGATCGTAAAGTTGTAAACCCACGTACTAATAAATCGTACTCTATTATAATTCGGTGTTATTTGAAATATAAACAAACGTTGTCAGATGATTTGTGGTGCTAAGTTAAATAATTTTCGTGGTTAAATAATAATATATATATATATATATATATATATATATATATATATATATATATATATATATAATATATCTGGGATATAGTTTTCGTTTCGTCGACCATTTCATGTGGAATTATAGACTTCGAAGACGTCGAGATGTCCAGAACTGTCTCGAACGGACGCTGGGCAGTATGTTTTTAAATTATTGAATAATTTCTGAAGTCAATCACATTACGTATTTATTTCCCTTTATTTTTATACTTCGCTTGCTCAGAAATCCGAAATGGATCAATGGCATATCATATATGTTTTTATGCTCATTATTTTTCGAACGTATTAATTCTACTTTATTTGTGTCAATGGGTAAATGTTTTCGTTTTTAATGTAATTTCATACATAAACACCCACTTTTTTAACATAAATCTTTCATTGCCAGGAAATAAAATGACGAAAAATCTTCTACAAGCATACTCCGTTTTGAAAGATTTTACACTCAATTATTTTAGTCAATCTATACATATTTGCCAACGGTGGTTGCTAATTATTGACTATATTCACAATTAAACTGATTTTAAATCTTTTGAATTGTAAAATTGAAATCTAAAAATGTCTAATATATGTAATTATATTAAAAGGAAACAGAGTATAAAGCGTGTCGGTACACAACACACAACTTTGATCTAAATCTGCGCTCCACCGCTCAAACAAATTTAATGATATCTGTTCTGGCGCGCATAATTCGTAAACTGGACACTCGCCAGCTATTTACGATCTGACTTCTACTATGTAACATAATCTGCTAATAGCAAAAGTACTTTAACGTGCCCGCCGTTCTGCTTCGGCGACATACGGGATCTTTAGGGGGCTTTATATTGGAAGAATTTTAATTAAATCGATTTCAATTATATCTTATTCAGACTTTTAACTTTATATTTTATATCTCAATATATTACATATAATTATAAAATTCTTATGCCGGACGGGTGACATATATATCGAAAGACGTCAGTCGAACTAATGTTTTTGTTGTAATATAAAATACCTATTACCTACTCACTTAAAAATTCTATTGAGGTTGTAATCTCGATCGTACCGATTAATCTCCTTCGTGTCCTCTCCATTATATTCCATTGTAACCCCGACCACATCGTTCAATCTCATACGTGTCCTGTGCATTCTATTCCTTCCTTATCTCAACCGCACTGATTAACCTCCTTCGTGTCTTCTCCCTTCTACGTGACATTGGCGAAATCATCCGTGCTATTTTGGCACTATTAAAAGCCATTAATTCAAATGAATGAATGAAAGTTTTAAAGAAATAAAACAATATATTTCTTTTTTTTATTTTAAATTACGAATTTAAAAATAATATAATACAAAAGGTTTTAATATATTTAAATAAAACGTTTTATTACATTAGTGATACATTTATAAATGTATCACTACAGTAACCTTAACCAGTGAGCTTGTATGAAGAGAGTTGTGAGTGTGGATAAAGCAAAAAAGTGCGTTTAATGTTAAATATATAATATATATTCGTATATATATATATATATATATATATATATATATATATATATATATATATATATATATATATATATATATATATTATGTACTATGTATATAATATGTATGCCAATGAAAGTAGTTTTCATTTCAGCTAAAGACAAAATATAAGTTGTTATCATTGTTTCGGTATGGGGAACAGATATTATTTGCATTAAGATAAACTTGCCTACGTAGAAAGCTAAAGCGTTTAAGATACAACTCGTCCGAACAATTCAAACCAGTCTCTCTCATTTCTCTCTCATAACTTTTCTCCTTTCTCTGAAAAATTGTTTTTTTATTCATGTTTCCCGTAGTCAATTTTAACCACACAGTTGGTGCTTTCGTATCATGTAAACACTCACCGTTGTCGCCTACCGCCTGACTTAGTGTGTTCTCTGTGACAGGTCGCAGTGCTTCCACCGCACTGATGTAGCCGAGACGGTCAGCTATCGCGCACGCAGTTTGGCCATTCTGTTTGAAGAATCACATTTTTAGTCCAATATTATCCGAAGCTATACATACATCGTAGAGGTAGGCAGAGACTCCATCTGCTACAATCTCTGGATACTTACCTTGTTTCCTCCACACACATCACTCTCCTCATGCAAGCCCGCCGGTTAAGGGTACTTTAGACCTGGTCTTTCCTTATGCCATGTTACATAAGTAAACAATGAATTGTAATTGCTTCAATGTTTACTTATGTCTAGGGCATATTTAGAAATGAAAGAAACGATGTCCAGAAAACGATTTGTTCAAAAGTAAAAACGATACTAAGCAATATTACTAGAATTCTTATTAAGCATTCCAAGTAAGCTAATAGTGATTCTGCTAAGTAAATATGGTTCAAATCAATAATTCAGACAGATATATTTATTAACACACATACATATAAACACATATACCGTAGCGTGAAAAAATGGGCGATGGTTAAGTCAAAACTTCCACTCATTGAGCAGTGAAACTGATTTTTAGCCAATGAACTCATTTTCAATGGGAGAATCGATCCCATGACCATAGATTGCAAACACAAGCTTTACTAATTATGCTATTGTTTTAAATCAAAGAATTATATAGAAAGAATGTACAACTTTTAAAATTTACTATTGATGTAATACGGTTTGTTATGATGTTACATTTACTTTTAATTTGTTCTTTACCAGCTGAAACGGCTATAACAACGTTGTCTGGAAAATCGGAAGAGTCAACTGAGAAAAAATTATAACTGAGAAACATGTGAAATAAGAAAGCCATGTATAGCTATAGCGCTGATAAGACTAAAGTATTAGTATAAAGGATACTAGACTAGAGTATTAGTAAAAGTTAACTTTGTAATATACGAGCGTAATATAAATAGAACCTTACCGCGGATAATGCGTTGGGGTCAGCGTTGTTCTTCAATAGTAGTTGAATAATCAAGGTGTGACCTTGTTGGGCCGCTTGGTGAAGCGGTGTGAACCTTGGAAAAAAATTACCGGTACAATAACACTTAGTAAACTGTTTAATGACATGACGATCAATTGGCTCAGTGGCGGGGCCCTCCGCCCGCGGAGTAAATGGTCGCGGGTTCGATCCCCGCATCGCAATAATGGATATATGTATGGATTATAAATATTTATTCCGAGTCTGGTAACCCCACCAATCCGCATTGGACAAGCGTGACGGGTTAACGGCCGTTCTTCCAGATGTGGAAAAAAACTGTTAAAAAAAAACTGCTTAAAAAAACTGTTTAAAAAAATCGTCGAGCCAATTAGTCAAAAATCAGATATTTATTTTTCTGAAATTTAAAGTTTTTTTGGCTCTATGTGTAGTAAGTTTTCATTTTGCGGTTTAGTACGTCTTCGCTTTTTTGATTCGATATATTGTTATGCAACATCAGCCTGCAACAACCGTCCATGGTTAGGTGTGGACTTCCCCTGAAGTGCTGTACCTAGTCCGATGTTTACCAACGTAGTCTTTATTATGTGATTAGACGGCAAACGAGCAAGGGTATCGCCTGATGGAAATCAATAAACGTCGTCCATAGACATCTGAAACACATGAGTCACTGCAGAAGCGTTGCTTTTAAGATGTGATCTTAGAGGTTCCATTATGGTATCGATTTGAGAATACCGCTGCAGGTTACTAACTACTTAGAAGTAGTGGTGCGTGGAATGAAGTTTATGTTTTGTTAGCTTTTGAGTTCTTGTGAAAAAAGGGAAGAGAAAAATTTTCAGAACGAAATTTTTCAAACCAATTTAATTGTCTTTCTTTAAGGGCTTCATCACGTGACTTTACGGAAATAATAAAGCAAAATAAGGATATTCGTTTTTGCACTCCATATTAATATTGAGTTAAAAAAAACTTTAAGAAAATATCTACGTAATGATCTTGTAAAGCTAAGTAAGGATGACAGCTAACATATATAAGAAGAAGAAAATTATAACATTTACGGATATCATAAAAATGGGAGTGAGAGATGTCTATAACTGAAATCGGAAATAACTTAGTTGATTAATGGAGTCAGGCGTTACTCTGCGGAAATCCATCACTATGTGGACAGTCAAAAGTTTCACTTAGCTAAGATCCGCGACAAGCAAACAATAACAGAAAATTAATAATGTGTGTTTTCCTGCTGTATGAAGTGGATTTATGTGGAACTTAAACTGAAAACTTATCGAAAAACGTCCAGCAACTCTCCACCCACCAACCACTATACACACTACCACTTTTCCACCTTGTTATAGTACTAACTACTGTACTTAGTTGCCAACCCAATAAAATTGTGTTAGCGTCAGCAACGCATCTGCTTAGTGACTACGTACTGGTGTGCGGCGCGCGCGGACACGTCGGCGCCGGCGTCGAGGAGCGCACGCGCGGCCGCCAAGTGCGCGTGGTGTGCGGCCGCGTGCAGCGGAGTGTACCCGTCGCGGGTTCGGGCGCCGCACCGACCGCCGGCCCCCAGCAGGGCCTTCAGTACAGTCGTGCGACCTTCCGCCGCTGCCAAGTGCACTGGCGTCAATCCTGTATGTGATCATCAGTAATTAATAAATAAAGCCTTTAACCCTTAATTTGATATTGTCCGCTACACCGAACGCAAACTTTAAAAAAATCCAAGTCATTCAAGTTTGTAATTTATTTATGTCAAATGTCCGCCACAGAGGATATTTATTTTCTCAAAAAGGTCCTTAAATATTTTTCACACATATTATTCACAAAATTTTAAAAAAAAATTTTTTTTTCTGCCAAGTTAAGGGTTGACAGACTTTTCCCGCCAACTTACATCAGTGACGTTTTGACTACATTGTTATAATCTTATATTATTACCAGCTATATTGTTTAATTGTGGTGGCGTATTATGCAATATGGTTCGATTAAGGCGTATAAGTGAAGTGATATGAAATAAATGCGTGTATCGTAACTTTTTAAGTTTTTTTTTATCTTAACTTTTTCACTCCACTTAAAAAGGTTTTGGTAAAATAGCCATCATTTTATCAAGATGTAACGTGATAAGCTAACTTGTTACATTTCAAGAAATTTGATATTATTGTAACTTACTTGACACTGTCATAATAGTTATAACTAATTGCCATCAAAGAAAGAAAGAAAAGGCCTTTAACATTTGTTGCACACCAAGTCATTTTGTCTATTTGTTTATTGAAAAAAATATATTTGTAATGTATAATTTCTTAGAATTTTGTGGCTTTGCATACAATTGTATGTTAGTACAACGGTATTGTCTCAAAATACTAAGAAACTGCATCATTATATAGTTTTTTTCTAAGTACAATTTAAAAAGCCTAATAATGACTTTTTGTGCCATCTAGTGGTAATTATAATCGAAGGAATCGGTTAAGGGTACTTTTGACATGGCCTTTCATAAGTTCTCCTTAGTCTTCCCCTGCAACGAAAATTTCTTTTATCAGTCATCTTTCATCTATCTTGTCTATGTGCCCAGTGCCCCAACCCCCTAATCATCCCTTTCTCAACTCTTTAACCATAACTTTTATTTCAATCCCTCTCTTGTAACTTCATTCTTATCAGTAAAAGTTACCCCACACATGGGCGTTTTTATCCATGTACCTTTTTGAGACTAGTAATAGTTTTACCTCAAAGTTTGAAATTTTCACACAGGATTTTTACTTATAATCATACGAAAAAAGAGGATGGAAGAACAGAGACAGCAAGAAAAATGAAGATACTAAAGCAACGCTATGATGTGACGTGTAATTTTCAATGTAGAAGTGCGGCGCAACCATTAAGATATTCCAAACTACGATTAAATCCTGTAGCACACGTTAAAAATCATTCGTAATCTAACCATTGTTAGCCGGCACGTTGACATCAGCACCCCGTTCGATCAGCATTTCAACACAGTCCTCGTGACCTTCTTGTGCCGCCATATGCAGAGAAGTAAAACCAGCCTTCGATTTCACACTTGGGTCAGCATCTTAAAAAAAAATATTCATAAAAATAAATTTACAATGCTACATTCAAACATGTAAACGAACAAGCGTGTCGCCTAATGGAAAGCAGTCAACGCCGCCCATAGACATACCATTAATATTACGGTAGCGTTGCCGGCCTTTACGGTACCACTGAAGATAGCTGGTTTCACAGAGTTGAGGAACGTGGAAACATTTATGATTATTTACGTAAACATTCTGTTATGTTCTATGATACGAAGGTGTTTATGTCAGGGACGTCGAGAGTACGATCCTAAGGTCGTATGGTACCCAGGGCTTAAAAATGTTTATAAATTAAATAAGCTAAAATAAATAAGTTACTCCAATAGGTAACATACTTTTGATTGTACCTTTGATAAACGACGCACATTTTTAGCGTGAATAAGCTACTTGGTCGTACACTGAAATCATGGTCTCATGATTCTGCCAAATGCCGTCGCCCGGCTAACCTTTGACCCATTTGCTAATTGGACAACATAAAAATTCAGACGAGAGAGATATTTATCTAAAATAAAATTAAAAAAATATTATTGCTTTAAGTTTTTCCCGCTGGGGAAGTCTGGTATGACCTAATACGCATTATTTCTACACCTAACTATTGTAACTTCTTCCGCCCCGTGTCCTCAAATTTTCCAATTCCTTAAGTAATTAAAGGAATTATAATTATTAATATATATGTACGTGACCAAGAAAGCTATGTTATCGAAAATTTAGTGTGATCGTCAATAGGACTTCTTAGTGTTTTATAATAATAGATCATTTTAGGCATTTGTGAATTAGGTGTTAATTGGGAGTGTTTGGTGTGTAAGTTGGGTGTGAATTGGGTGTAAGTTGGGTGCAAATTGGGTGCGAATCCAGTGTGAGGTCGGTGCGAATTCGGTTTGTTGGATTTTAATTAATATTATTGATTTTATAGAGCAGCATCCTGTCCAAAGTTTGCTATCACACTTCCTTCATTGATACGTTGGATGGCTGTGAAAATCCTTTGGACTTGGAACGACCCGGAGCGAGGCTCAAATTCTTTATTTCTCATCCGGCGGCCTACCTCGTTAATAAAACTCCTGATTTTCAATGACCTCTAAAATAGCTCGATTTTAGCGCTGAGTATTTGGCGTGTTTGGCTGTAGCTGCACTTTCCGCGACAGAATTTGCGACTTGTATAGAGCCCGACAGGTGACACGGTGCGAATGTGCAGACAAATGTGCTTTCCCAAATGAGACTGCGGCCATTCTCCCAAGGAATTAAAGTGAGCCCATCCGGGCGTTTCCCATCCGTCCTACTGAGGCTCAGGCCCAGGAGGCTCTAAAAAGTGTTTTTTTTTTATTTTATTTATATATTCACGCCTATCCCCCGCAGGGGTTGGTAGAGACCACAGAGCTCCATCCGCTACCATTTATCGCAGCGAAACGGCTCTTCATTAGTCGCTTTTCGCCTTCGTCAGAATCAGGACGTGACGGGTGGCGAACCACGTCGCCATCATTTTTCAACGAATTAGGTATATTAAATTAGTCTTAGTGAATCCCACGAGCCGCAAGGGAGAATGGAGGTCAACCCCAGCAGAGCCCTGCATGCTGAGGTAAGACACCATAGTACCCGGGGAGCTCGATCCCGGGACGGTCGGCACGCTTTTGACTAGGCTTGGCCTTAGCCACGCATCCATTGGCACGGCAGATCGTGGATTGGCGGAGAGGAAGGGAAAGGATAGAGAAGAAAGGAAAGGGCAGGAAAGGAAATGTGAATTGGGGGGTTACCAGACTGGGAATAAATATATATAAATCCATATAAATATTTATTCCGATGCGGGAATCGAACCCGCGACGATTGACTCCGTGGGCGAAGGGTCGCGCCACTGAGCCATCTGTAAAAAGTAAAATAAAAATATATCCTTACCATGTTCAAGAAGAGCAAACGCGATGTCGGGATGATTATGACGACAAGCGATGTGTAGCGCTGAATGTCCATTTTTAGCGAGGGAGTGGGGAGATGCACCTTTATAAAAAGAAAAACAGTTATAATAAATTTTAATAAGTAAACCAACTCAAACAATAGATAAAATGTATTCGCGTAGAAAAGAGTAACTTCAATTAGCCTTAGCTAGAAGATAGATATTCTTTATATAATGATTAATTATCACTTATCGGTTGACTTTCGTAGAGTCTACTATATTTGAGGACGCCTTTGTTGAGACAATATACGTGGCGTATGGTATATTTTGAATAGTGGTGCTGGGTGTTTTACATTGTTAGTGTGTGCTATTGTGACGTTGATGACGTGAATTTAGTGACAGTGGTTATTTTATTTTGTGACGACTGTTTTCTGGCAGAAATTTAGAACATTTTGTTTTTATATACTAAGTAAACACACAAAATTATTTTACGATATTTATATGTAATCGCAGGATGGCTTTCACCAGTTTTCATCCTGAGAGTTATATGCGTGGCGATGGGAATCGAACTCCATGACAATGGAATAGAATTACTACAGTACATATCACTTTAGATAAAAAGCACTTTAGACACAAATCACTTATTAAATCGAACATTTAGCGGTTCGTCACAGACACGGTTCACTGGCGGCACCTCAATTCGAACTGTGTCGAATATGGCCGCCCTACAAGACCACCCACTCTTTCTTTTGACATAGACAACGCACCTTTGTCGTTGACAAAGATAAATCACTCTTGGTGCTGAAGCGCCGTCATATACTTTAGCGAAGTTATTATTTACTCACCATGAGTTCACAAAAGGTGTTTTCATTGCTAATAGACATCTTTTTCGTGTTTTATCTAGTACCTCAGTTATACCGTTACAGGTTATATCCTCGAAATGGAATATAGATTTATTAATACAAATATGGTTTAACTTGCTGCCTACTGTGCTCTTCATGTTTTTGAATAATCACGTATAATAAATAATCATTGAAATTAATTATTTTTATATACGTAAAAGCGATATTGTTTTTTCCAAGTCACCTATTGTATCTATTGGTTTACCAAACTTGATATTTTATTATTTTATATTCATATATGGGTGTTATTGACTCCATATATGATATTTATTACATTATTTGTTATATTTTATTTATTAACGTTATAAATTCATAATGATAATCTCTGGCTCGCTACAATGGGTACAATAAGAAAACTTCTACCTACGACTGACAAGGATTCCTAGGTAACCTTAGTCTTATTCTTGCAATAATAATAAACTAAATATATCTTCTTGCATAGAAAAATGATTATTATTCTCAACAAGCATGCAAAACATTGATGTAACATTATAACCAACTGATAACGTTGCTATTTAATAATAGACGGCGTTTGTAATCTGAAATACATACCTTTGTCCAACAAAAGAAGAGCAATGTCTGGGTGTCCATAGTATGTTGCCATATGTAATGGTGTAATATGACTTTTGCCAGGCGCGTCTGGTTGCGCCCCCCTAGCGAGAAGCAGTCTGGCCACTCCGATGTCTCCATATTTCGCAGCAAGATGCAGTGGAGTGAAGCCTTTACGAGTTTCCGCTTCTATAGGTGCGTTGTTATCGAGAAGTATTGCCGCCACTTCTTCTTTGCCTGTTGGGATAAGGGAAGAATATGCAATAATTATACACACACACATACATGCGCGCGCAAACTTGCACAGGCAAAAAAAAACGGCCTTTATTACCAGTTTTGTTTTGTTTTTCATAATTATAAATATAAGAAATTAGTCCCGAGAATCGCCCAATTCGGCGTCCAACAGCAATTCAACATTGTATACAAGAATGTATTCTTAACCCTTTGCGCTCGAGTGGTGCCTCTCAGGCACCACAACATGTGATGCAATAACTCGAGCGGTGCCTGAGAGGCACCATTCAGATTGATGTGTTTATTTCTGTTTGACTTAAGGAATATCGCTTGAAAAGTCTACTTGGCCTTTTGTAGATCATTTTACGAGGTGTCTAAATGTCTTATCTCGGGTGATTCTCACCCGACAAGCCAAGAATGCACATTGGAGATTGTTTCACAAAATATCATAAGAAGCAAAATTATAGAATATAATTATTTAATAATTGTATTACATTAAGCTAATAGTGTTAAAATATACGAGTTTAAAGTGTCTTATTGTGTCTAAAATTATTTTAAGTTAACAATAACGAACTCATGAAGTAAGCGGGAGCGCGTGCGATTACTCTCGAGTTGCTGGTTCATCCGACAGAAAAGCGCCTCGAGCGCAAAGGGTTAAAATAAATCCAAAAAAAATTCATATGAAGCGGCTTCTTCGATTTTATTCGTCAACTTTTTTTTTTAAACAGTGCCTCTCTGACTAGCGATAGGCAGTCAAATCAGCACATATGTATATATTATATATAATTAGCATTAGCGAGGATTGGGCAGCACTTGCTATTCATGCCCAATTTCTGATATTGCGTAGCCAAAAGTTCCTTCTATCTACCCAACCCGTTTTTTTGCCTGCGACTTTTCCTAGCAGTGTAGACAGACTAGAAGGGTTTGTTAGGCAGACTGATATCGTTTTGTTTATTATATTAACCGTTTGCATACTAGGGGGTTTTAAAAACAACATCGAAAAGCACCAAGAAGCGCGATCGTGTTTCTTCGATATATGTCGAAAAATAAGTGCACAGTCGGAAGTCTGTAGAGGCAAAATACTCTGGCTTTTTCGACTCAAATTACAAATTATAAAGACAGCGAAGTACTTGGCAACCGACCTCCCACCAAGGTGACCTTTGCGGGACGCTGGTTACCAACCGTATATAGTAAACCCTCCTATATAGCGGTAGATTGATTCCGCGTCATACGAGGGATCACTGTATGTATAATCATTGTTCGTAAAACTCAAAATTAGGAACAAAAACGTAATAAAGTAATTTAATTTTATAAGAACAAGATGTGTAAACATAACAAAGTTGATAATGAACTGTCAAATCATTATAAATTTCCAGTACAAATATATGACCTCGCGCTATACGAGGGACATGAAATCCTGTTATAAGAGTACCACGTTATAGGAGGGTGTACTGTATAGTATACAGAGATGCTATTCAAACATGAGTTGCAAGCACACGGTTGAAACCAACCCTCTTTAGCAGCAATGTGCAAAGGCGTGTAGTGGTCTTTGGTGGCGGCCGCGACGTCGGCTCCGTGTTGCAGTAACAACGCTGCGATGTCCGCATGGCCGAGCCGCGCCGCCACATGCAGAGGCGTCTGTTCTTCACGTGCACGTGCCTCAACCTGATACAGAAACATATAGGATTTAAGGGCAGGTTAATAGTAGCCATAATGGTGTAGTCACAAATGGGAAGACATTCTTTAACCCTTTCGGTACGAACGCTCTTTTCGCACCGACACTCCCGCTATATAAGGTGCCCCGCCGAAAACACCGTGAATATGGTCATTTATCTCAGAAATATCAATTAATCAAAGCAGTACCTAATTCGTTGAAAAATGACGGCGACGTGATTCGCCACCCGTCACGTCTTGATTCCCACGAGGGCGAGAAGCGACTAATGGAGAGTCGTTTCGCTGTGTGAGAATGTGAGAGGAAGAATGGATGAGTGTGGTATATGGTGCAGATGGAGCTCTGTGGTCTCTTCCAACCCCTGCGGGGGATAAGCGTGAATATATATAAAAAAAAATTACTATATTGCAGCACACCATAACGCTAGTGACGATAAAAGGCATGCCAGACATACTGAAGTAAGTCTAAATACACTTAACCCGACTAACAGATAGCTACATCATAGTATCATGCACTAAGTTGCAAATCACCGCCAACCGGGGTGTGTGCGCTGTCAACGGCAAAATCATATTTCTACAACTCAACTCTCAACATATCTCTGCGTGGATTTATGCCCAGGTACTCAGTTATATACCACCATCTCATATTTATCAAGTCTCAAATGGTGGTCATAAACTCACTTTGACTAACCGTGCTCTGGTTCTCTTTTATCATTATATTTATTCATTTATTGCATTGTTAAATATTATACAATTTATCTGTGGTACCATATTAAAAATTTGTTTATATTCTTTTATTGCTAGTACTTTTACTTAACTCATAAAAAAAACGCCATTTTTTTAGAAATACAATTAGAAATACAATTTTTTAGAAATATAATAAATTTTTTTTGCATTTTTTGTGGAATACACACTAACGGGTGTTGGCAAAATGATCAGCGCTGTAGTTAACCAACTACAGCATTAGAGCTGAGCCAAGGCCTGCTCTTTGGAATTCTTTCTTATTGATTTACAGTACCAGGCCGTCAATAAAGCACATTGGATTTGGGAAAGAGAGAATCGATTAGTTTCAGCTTTGTAGAGTGCCGTCTTAGACACCGCATGTACCTATTACATTATAAATGCTAGTATTTAGACACTTCCTTTTACGTACCTTAGCGTTGTTTCGCAATAGAACGCGGACGAGATCAGTTTGATGCGCACGCGCCGCAAGATGCAACGGCGTTTCCCCTCGAGCAGTGGCCGCGTCTGCATCCGCGCCAGCTCCAACCAACACGAGAGCGATGTTCATGCAGCCCATAAACGCCGCCACGTGTAATGGGGTGAGACCCGATTCGGTCGTTGACGATTTACCTGGAATAAATAATAACGACATCTATAATATATTATGTAACATATGTATATATGTACGTTCCAAACTATACACATGACCTGTTTCCATTAAAAAATATCGACGCAAAAAAGCGAAAATGTAGTTTGACTGTGAAATGAAAGCTATTTTTATTTTTTATTCATTATATAGATTTAAATAAAATACAAACATATGTACTTATAGTAATACACTAGCTAAACTTTTACCTTTGATGGCGAGACTCTCAATTTCACTTAGTTAATACTATACAGATACTATATTTTGACACAATATATACTATGTTTTGAAATGATTACTAGTCCAATTATAATGTATCGAGAAACATTCGAAAACGAGAGAGTCTTAACTTCAACACATTTTCAGTTCAAATTTATTAAATATCTTAGGTACTAGAAATTTTGATAATCTTTACCCGTAATAATTGTCCAACAACAAAAACCAAGCATTTCTTGTATAATTTTTTACATATATTTTATAATCAATACTATAGTAGTAATGTAAACCAATAAGATATTCGATTTTTTTTCTTACTACCAGAGTCAAAAAAACTTAAAATTTCTGCAAAAGTATTATCTGATCTCTCAAAAATAGTCAGTTTCAACGCTGTACAAAATGTTCTATTGGTTTTACAACTGTGAGACTCGGACCATTGGACACAGTATTTTTCTCTGATCCAAATATGTATATATAAACGCAGGAGGGCCTTCACCAGTATTCATCCTGAAAATCGTGGGCGTGGCAATTCACTTTAGATATAAATCACTTATACAATTAAACTGAACAATTAGCGATTCGTCGCAGACACGGTGCGCTGGCGACGCCTCAATTCGAACTGCCCGAATCGCTATGATTCGAAGATGTTAATGCTGGTAGCCTGTTAGGCTTTTACAGCTTTATCGAATTCGGCGAGCTAGGGAGCCCGCGGGCAAGATCATGATTTGGTGAGTTTGACCATTGGTCGTTCGAACGCACACGTTCGTGTGTGTATATTTACTTTAATCGTGTCGTGATGCTACGTTAAACGCGTAGGGAGGTTATAACCTAACACTATAGTCCCTGGTAGTCCCCCAGGCCCTAAGATCTAGGGGGTGAACCAACCGGGTACGTGAGTGAATCTCGTGTACGCGGCCGGTGTAGAGATGTTACCTACACTATGCGCTCAGCCGGTGCCAGGGCGTGTGAGTGTAGGTGTCGTGGGTGGATCCGAATGACGCCGTTTCGTCGTCCGGATCGAGTAGAACGTTACGCGGACGCCGTCTATTCGGGTTCGCGTTTAGGTCGGGCGAGTAATTTACCGAGCGTACCACCAGTGGATTTGGGTGGGAGTCCGATCTCTAATATAGCCGCCCCGCTCTATATATACGACGCTCCGATAGAGGGGAAACACCCACTCTTTGTCTTCGACACAGTCAACGCACGCTTTGTCGTTGACTAAAATGACTCATTCTTTGTCGTTAATTAACATTTTTTGGAATTAAAACTATAAATAAAAGTTACTTACTCGCGCCGTACTTCAGCAGTAGTTCCACAACTTTGAGTCTATTCTTCTTACACGCTATGTGTAGCGGTGTAAATCCGTTGAGGGCGCGCGCGTTTGCGTCCGCGTTTCTGTCCAATAATAATTTGGCTACCTGTAAATAAAAAATTATTAAGTTGTGAGATAACAATCTGAAAATTTATTTCAAGAACTCTGTAGAACTACTACACAGTTATAAATCATTTTATGAAAATTGGAATAATGGGTATTTTTTCGAACATACTTAAAATTTAATATATGTGACGGGGTCATTGCTATTTTTATGATCATTTTGATGGTGATAAAACTACCCCGATGTATCAACGAGTATAATTACGTAATCACAAAGAAAGGTGATAACAACTAATACTTAGGAGCTCCGTTCGCCGGTGCGATTGCGAATGTCTCCAAACGTTTGTTTGTGTCCTTTGGCGGTGACTAATGTCGACGTGAAATCGTTATGAATGAAAGTATAATTCAATAATAATTTCTATCGATAAAAAATTATTAATATAAGTTTAATATAAAAATTTACTACCTATAATTATATTATTTGCCGGGAACGGAAGTATGTTATTAGGTTGGTTTTCACAACAAACTTCATTATAAGAAATTGTCCTAAACTTTTTATTGTATTTAGTTGTAATAAAAATTACAAGAGTAGAATTACTAATTTTAAAAGTGTTAGAATAAGAAAATGATCGTTTTGAAAAGTGTTTTAGTTGCTTCTGTGTGTATTCATCTGTTTATTGTTTTATGTTATAGTAGCAGATCTATAATTACTTGTATGGCCAAGATATTGTAATTACAAATTGATTATTTTGAAAGTTTTTTAGTTTTATCATTTGTAAAGAAAGGAGAGGAGACTGTGTTAGAAGTGAGGTCAACTCTGTTAACGTCACTATTTCTAAAAATCCATTGTGTAAAATACTCTGACATATATAATAAAATAACTCAAAAATATTTTTGACCTTATTAATTAATAAACAAATAATGGAAATCGCAATGACACTCCCGAGCATAGAACATAGTATAGACACATTCGATAATTACTTTAACATGTCCACAATGCGCTGCGACGTGTAGAGCTGTCAAATAGTCAACGGTGACGTCATCAATGGGAGCGCCCTCCGTAAGCAGGACTTTAGCCGTCTCCACGTGTTCGCCTTGCACGGACATATGGAGAGGCGTCAGACCGTTCTGTAACAAAAGCTTGGTGTTAATTTAATTTTACTCACAATAAATCAATCGGGGACGTCCCCACCCCATCACTCGTACTGAATCTTGGGAGGCGACCGCCCCTCAGTCTTGGGTACCGGCTTTTGAAACGCTTCCTTATCGACTTAGCGTCGTCTAGATGTGGCTGAACCTGTTTCTTAACTCGGGTCCGTTGCAGACCCACGCCCTCGTGGGGGTCAGGCAGCGACAGGAGGAGTGGACTCTCGTGGGAGTGGCCGTCCCTGGGATGGGTGTGCATTCAGTGGAGCAAACTGATTCAACTGGGAGTACCCGTTGTCGGCTCGGTCGATCATCTTCAAAGCCAATTGGGCCACAAACTCGCGGATACTCACTATCATGAGGTCCCTCGCTATGAAGTCGTTACGAACATGGCGAAGAGTTGTAAAGGCTTAATTTAAATTTAGCAAGGAGGCTGCGGATCTCACAGTCAAACTGTGAAAACGGTTTTGAGAGACCTTATATCTCAATCTGTAATTAGTCTAAATGAAATAAAATTCAAAATAAATACGGCGAGTTGTGCGGTAGTGGAATTCATAGACATTACCTTGGTTTTACTAGTGATGGGCGCGCCGTGCTGTAGTAACCTCGACACCACGTTGCTGTGGCCGGAGCGCGCCGCGCAGTGCAGCGGGGTGAGCCCGTCTCGTGTTACTGCCGCTATGTTAGCACCTGAAACACCAGTTCAATATGGAACATTAAAACATCTCTTAGGGTCTAACTATTGGCGTCCGCGCGTCTAAGCGGCGCGGAGTCGGATGGTAAAAACGATAAAAGATTTTTTTATGTGATAGGAAGGCGAACGAGTAGGCGTGTCACCTGATGGAATGCAATCAACGCCGCCCATAAACTTTCACAGCGCCATAGGCAGTACGGAAGCGTTGCCGACCTTTAAGGAAAGTGTCATTATGGGAATGGGAATGGGAGGGGAAGGGGGGAGGATGGTCTCCGGAACTCGGCCGCTCACCGTACGAAGCGCGGTAGGTAAGCTACCACTCTGACGCCGGTTTACTGCGGGAGTGTAGTACTTCCCTGGGCGAGCCGGCCCATTCATGCTACAGACGAATATTTTGCCATTTTCGACAAAGTATTCATCTGCAGCGTGACTCTACCACTTATTAAATTCATATTATTATTTTATAGTATGGCAGAAGGCTGCTTTTTATATTATTATATATCATATTCCTTGTTTGCACGATACCAATATTCACAAAAGTGATTTATCTACCATGTATTTACGTATTTTATACCTAATATGTTAAATCTCGCGTCACAGTGTTTGTTATCGAACTCCTTCGAGACGGCTTGACCGATTTTTGTGATTTTTTTTTGTATAGTTGGTAGGTCTAAGAAGAAGTCTATTTTTTATGCATATACCTAGAAATAACTTATATGACACAACTTTTGCCGGGTGAGCTAGTATAATTATAAAATAAGACTGAAATATTTGAAGGAAGACAAACTAGTTGTTGCATTCAATTACCATTTTCTACAAGTAGATCCACCATAGCCAACTGCCCCCACTTGCTGGCTACATGTAAGGGAGTGATGTTGTGTTTTGCCGCTCGTCCCGAATCTGCACCTGCTGACAGCAGAGCTTTCGCGACCCCCACGTTACCATAGTGCGCCGCAATGTGTAAGGGGGTAAAACCGGACTTCGAGCAAGCATCCGGATTGTGTTCGTTCTGAAATAATGAGATAAATAATGAGACGGAGACTTACTTTGTTAAGATCCACAAATGATTAACATGATTGCAAGTGTCAGGTATTTCTTTGCGGACTTCCATTACTATGTGGACAGTCAGAATTTTTACTTGGCTAAGATCCGCGATAAGCAAACAAAATCAGAAAAATAATGACGTGTTTTTTACTGGAGGTGGATTTCCAGGGAATTTAAACTAAATCTTACCGTAAATCGGCCGTCAGCAACTTTCCACCTCTCAACCACTAACACAAAACACACACCACCACTCTTCCACAATGTAAACGTGTACATTCAAATGCACTTCCTTCACTTAAAAACATACATTAATATTTTTATAATTTTGTTTGCTTATCGCGGATCTTAGCCAAGTAAAAATACTGAAGATTCGAAAAATAATAATGTGTTTACATACTGGTTCGTTAACACACAAAATTATTTTTAACACACAATACTACTTTTAAACAATGTACACGACTCGTGTTACGCATCAACACGATGTATCCTTAGATATAAAATACTCTACGGATTTTCTGAATAAAATCCCGCAAAGTCACGCCTGACTCCATTAATCAAAATTAATGAGGCTTTCAAATTTAAATATTTATTATTTTTAAGCGGCAATAGCTGAACTTGTTAGGATTGTGCTTACGATCTAAAGTCGTGAGTTTGATTGTACCATTATACTATTGTGTTGTGAACTATATTTTCATAGCAGTAGCTCTATTAGCTTAGTTAATTAAGTTGTTTTTTAAGCAAAGTCACCACTGCGTCATTTTTAGAAAAGATTAGTATTTTTCATACATAACATAAGTAGGATTCTTCTAAACTTCTCCAACTAAGTGTAACGCTTGTGTTAGTTAAGTATAATTGGAACTCACAACCTTATGATTGTAACCTGTAACCTTAGCCACTTGTTATTGCTGCTTTAACACTTCGCAAATTCGCACTTTCACAAAAACTTCAGGGCCATTTTTCCTATTTCAGGAGCAGTCGGTCTTTCCGAACCGATACGACATTGAAACCTTCAAAAAACAAGCCTATACATACCTAAAAGGCCGGCAACGCTTCCGCGACTCCTGTGGTGTCGCGGTTGTCTATGGGCGGTGTTGATTGCTTTCCACCAGGCGACACGCTTGCTCGTTTGCCCTCCTAACCCATAAGAAAAAAAAATTCGACGTACAGCAGTAGATTGCTATATATTGGTAAACTAGTCAACACAAACGCTTTATATTTGGCTCATAGTTAACATTATTTATATAATTAAAGCAATGAATATGAGTTATATCGTTACACAGAAAATATAATAACTTTTTACGCTTATACAACGATTAGTATCTTAATTACTCCATACATGGAGCAAGGAAAACATGCAATATGTCCATTAGTTTTTTAAAAAGCTTAATCGCAATACGACTTTGTCGTTTTATACCTACAATCACTTTTAAACACATTAAACACCTTTCATACATTTTTAAAATCATCATCATCATCACTAGCCTTCGGCAGGCGACTGTTAAACATAGCCCTTCCCCAAGACATTCTTACTACTGTAGTGATACATTGACTAATGTATCGCTAATTAATGAAAATTTTTTATTTTAATATATAAAATCCCTTTTATTATCTTAGACGTTTGTAATTTTAAAATTTGGATCATAAAGAAAAATTGTTTCTTCGGATGATTGATATTCATATCATGAACGTGGCATAAACATAAACGGTGAGTACATATCACACTTGTGCTTTGCCGATAATATCGTTATCTTGGCAGAATCGCTACAAGAACTGCAAGCCATGTTTAACAGCCTAAATGAATCCTCCAGACTGGTCGACGTGGCTCTGAATTTGGATAAAACTAAAATCATGGTAAATCACCATATTGGGCCAGAACCGACCATGATCGATGGTAAAGTTCTCGAATTTATCCAGGAATATGTCTACCTTGGCCATATAGTGCGATTGGATGGAGACAACTTCGAGAAAAAAGCCGAGAGAAGCATTCAGTTACGATGGGCAGCAATAAGGAATTAATATTGATATTGAATAAATTGATATAGAATTATTTACTTGATACAGGACAATATACAATATTTCGCCTTCCGAGCATAAATGAATAATATGTATTGTTGAAGTAATGACATATGTGATCAGAAAGAAGAATAAACTATCATAATTGGAAAAGTTTTATTTGAAGAAGCCCCGTAGGATCCCGGCGGTAAAGGTAAAGGTACCGCCGTAAAGGTACAGGGCCCGCTACACTAACTAGTCCAATCTTCATCAACACGCATTCAGTTTTCGCCAGCATGCTTCTCATATTATCCTTCCAATTAGCAGATTCGTTACACACTACGTAATCCAAGGCGTAGTCTCAACTCTAGTCTCTATTCCAACTAACTAAGGATGATGGATGTAATGTGATGAATGAGAGAAATAAGAATTTTTATGAAAATGAGGTTATGAGAAAAACGTATTTAATTTCACACAGGAGGTGATTATAGATTTACAAAGAACTGCTGCATCCACTTCCTTTCTTCACCACTCACGAGAAAGGAAGGCAATGGAATTAAAGCGACGCGTTCTCTTTCTATTGTTGTCGAGGTCATGAACCCTATTCATTCGGCAAAAACTATTTCAATAAAATGCTAAAAGCCCCAAAGCATAGTGAGAGTTAAAAACACTTCACAATTGCGTAACGAATTTTTGCAAATTGAAGATCAACACAATTGACCCACGCGAAAGGTTTATTAAGAATCAATCAGAAGAAGAAAGATTATCTGTATAATAAATCCGAGATTCCAGCTAAAAATGTTCAATTTTACAGAAAATAAAATTTCAATTATTTTCTGTAAAATTGGACTATATTTTAATAAAAAAAAAAACTCTATGCATATAAATAAAATTCACTATATAAGCAGGCACAGAGGCAGACTTTAATAACACAGAAAAACAGTGATATCAAAACATCTATCTGCCTTTATCTACTACACTCAAACTCTAAATGCACGATACAAATATTCTAATGCAGTTTCAGTCAGTCCGCCAGTATATTCAGCCTGATCTCAGGATTAACACAATCTATTTCGAAGAGGCTTTCGAGAGAATAAAGAGCACGTTGCATGTTATTGTTTAAATAAATTTTTGTAGTTTAGATGTATTGGTCTGATAAAATTAGGTTCTTCTTCGCGAAAATGTAAAAAAATTGAGGCCTAAAGGCATGTGGTACTTACTTTACTAAATGCATTAATTAAAGAAAGTAAGCGGATAAATATTAATTTTTTAACTCAATAGTCAAATTATCTCACCTCAAGTAATAAAGTAGCCGCTTTAACATCGTTTTTCTTCGCGGCTATATGCAGCGCCGGCAATCGAACTTTGCCCCGAGTGTCCGATTCCAGTAGTTCTGCCACGACTCTATCGTGACCCTGTTGCATTGCCACTGCTAAAGGTGTAAAGCCATCCTAGAGACAAATAAAAAATAATAAATAGTTGTCATTATTTATATTAATAAATGTTGATATACTTTTTATGTTGATTTCAAATGTCAATAAATTTGTTTTTTAAAATTACGCACATCCATTGTTAGAGTGGAAGTTATGATCTTGTGTTCATACAAAACCTCATAGAATATTATAAGTATTTTTCCCAAATTTACTTTTCTAACTTTTTTTTTCCAAAAAAAACTTATTTAAACTATCACGAACTGTACATAGAACGGCGTTAGGCATTTAAAAAACAAATATCCAAATCCAAATATAATGTATTGTAAATAAATAATTGTTTACAATACATTACCTTAATTTATTATGATACCCTATGGGTATATTGCCACATACTACATTTCATCGTATCATTTAAATAGCAAGCCCAAGTATATTGTCATAATATGGATACATCGCCATCTGTGCAGTAGAGAACACATTGCTAATATGTATGTTCACAGTAAGCTCTAGCGCCACCTGTATCTGACACGAACATTAAAGGATATAGAGTTTAGCATACAATTTATTTAGTTTCCCTCATGTCGTCCTATTATGCAAGCTAAGTAAGCTAAATGGGTGGTATGCCTTACAACAACACTGGGTAGATTGTCGCATGCAGGCCTCTCTACACCCCACTAGGTTGAAGAACTTCGCTGGGATCGTCGAGTTCGCATCGCTGGCGTATTTTAGCTCTGTAATTCGTGGTGTGAACCAATATATGAAAACATGCGATATGTACGAAGCTAAACGAACTTCAGTTTCGTTTGGCTTCAGCTAAAGATGAACCGACAAACTAACTTTCCTAAGATCCACCACAAATTAGAAAAATAATATTGTGTTTGAAACAGTCGTCAGCAAATCCTTCAGGATTTGCTGACGACTGTTTCTCGGTGACACCTCACCACGATTACTAACGTTGACAACGTCAAACACAAAATACCATTTTCACCACAAACTCAACGCGTTTCGCCTTGACTGTGTGTGTGTAGTAGACTCTACGAAAGACAATCGCAAAGTCGACTATTTAAACAAACTTTAGTTTGTTCTGTTTTGGTCTGCACCTGAGAAAAACTAGCCAAATCGGTCTAACCGTTCAAGTGATGCGTTACCAACGAATAATACTGAATTTTTGTCTATATAGACACATTTTTTACAGCCCATATACGTCCCACTGCTGAGCACGGGTCTCTCCGTTTCTGGAGAACGTACGTTAAGCCATCACGTCGTCCAATGCGGAATGGCGCAGTAGACATATATTCACAATGTTATATTATACCTCAGTTGCCAAGGTCTGACTGGCACCAGCAGCTAGCAACATCTTCACGCAGCCTGCGTGATTCTCCTGTGCTGCCATATAAAGCGGCGTGAATCCAGCCGCAGATTGGGCATCGGCTTTCGCGCCCGCTCCGAGGAGAGCGCGCGCCACATCTTCCTGTCCGGCTAAACATGCTATGTGAAGCGCTGTGTTGCCTGAAAATAGTATTTCAATATATGGTAAGTCACAAGATAATCTGATCTAGATATTACCTTAGCCAAGTTTCGAAAAGAATAAACAAACCGATTTAAGGTCAAACCTTACTATTTTGTACAATAGTAAGGTTTGACCCTAAAACGGTTTGTTTAATTTTTTTAACTAGTGTATTGTAATTACAAACATATTACAAATCTTGTACTATTGATACATACAATATTACACATTAGATATTCAATAGAAATTATTATTACATGTTATTTCACACCAATTACTTACACATGGGTGATAATACTATTTTATTACGAAAATAAGAAATAAAATCTTGTTTCTTTGAATCTAAAACCCCCTTTATTTAGTTAAGAAAATCATTTTCACTACTTTATATTCCAAATTTTCCAATTCTTTCCAAATTTGGTTGACAATCATTGTCAGACTAAATGTGTTGTTTATCTTTTTTTATATTTTAATTATTTTATTATAATATTTTCGCTGTAAAAGTTTGTGGAGGAAAACATTTCTTTTATAATCAGGTTTGAGCATATTCTGCAGTTGGTTATATACATTTTAAAAAAGGTTGTTCATGTATGGAACATTCTTTTCAGAATTTGGGTGGGGTAGGTATGGGGGGGGGGTAAATCTATACTTGTCTTTAAATTAAAATAATTAAAATGCCCTGTGACGAGAGTACCATTACAAACATGATTTCGTAAACAGTCGATTCAATTTTGACTTAAGAAATTTGCACAGATACATTTATATCAGGAACTCTAAACAAAACCATTTAAAATTTTTTAAAAAATAATATTGAGGTATGAACCATTTTTACTCTTTTATGTACTGAACCTCTTCGTAAGGTGCCTCAAAATACTGAGATAGAACATCGTTATAGTTATCAGGCTCTACCGGTCCAATGCAAAACATAGGCCTCCCCCAGCCAATTCCTTAAAATCAAAAAAAAACTTCGAAAATCTATCTTAATTTTCGGGTCCATTTTTTCCCAACCGTCCTGCTCAGATCATTATTATATCGGTGGACATACAACGCTTAGTTCAGCAAGACAAAGTCAGATTGACCGCGTCTTAAATAGAAAGATAATGCTGCATTTTAGTTAGCGTCCAAATCATTTGCGTTTAAGTATTTTATGTGGAGTGATGCTAAAATACATTTAGACCTATCTATCTTTGTACCTTTCTTTGTCGCAGCGTCGACCGTCGCGCCGCGTTTAAGCAGTTCCTCAACGACGGAGATGTGGCCATCTTTGGCAGCAAGATGCAGCGCGTTTAGACCATTCTACAATCAAATACAATAAAATTATTTATGTTATTCGGAGGACTTTTTAAACCAGGCTTTAAAAATCAAAGTCTTTAAACTTATTTTTTGTTTTTATATATTTACGCCTATTCCCCGCAGGGGTTGGCAGAGACCATAGAACTCCATCCGCTACCATTCATCGCAGCGAAACGGCTCTCCATTAGTCGCTTTTCGCCCTCGTGAGAATCAGGACGTGACGAGTGGCGAACCACGTCGCCGTCATTTTTCAACAAATTAGGTAGGTATATTAAATTCGTCTTAGTGAAAAAAAAAATTACAGAATTAAGCATTTTATTAAAAACTGATTGTATTTGCAAAACAATTAGATAAATAACACTACCGTATTAATAAACTTCACGATAAAATGAGTATTACACTGTCTAGTTTTAACTTATTTTTAGATATTTGATACTCTAGCAGTTATTAGATAAATGGCTTAGTCTTTCTTTCAAAGTATCCTTATCATTATTGATGTAGCTGTAACAGTTCACTGCTGGGCATTGGTCTGTCTTGAATGAAGGGTGTTACCGTAATCCCCAACGGTTGGCGAGCGTGTTTGAATCGCCAGTAGGTTTTTATTCTTAGATCGACGCTTCTGCCTATCCACTCTCACTTTTTTATAAGATAGAAGGGGATTATTAATGGAGTCAGGCGTTACTTTTCGGTTGTCTTCCGTAGAGTCTACTATACCTGAAGATGCCTCGTGTTGGGGCGAATCACATGTCGTTTACAAGATGGAAAAGTGATAATGTGTGTTTGGTGTTGTGTATAGTGGTTGGTGGGTGGAGAGTTGATGGCCGATTTTCGGTAAGTTTTTGGTTTAAGTTCCAAATAAATCCACTTAACCCAACGGAAAAACACACATTATCAATTTTCTGTTATTGTTTTGCTTGTCGCGGATCTTAGCTAAGTAAAGCTTTTGACTGTCTATATAGATAGAAGGGGAAACAAGCAAGAGTGTTTCCTGATGGAAAACAATTAACGCTTTTCATAGACATCTGCGACACCATTGGTATTACGGAAGCATTGCTGGCCTTTAAGGTATGTGTAGAGCTTTACGTACGACACGCATTGGACGAAATCGAATCGCTTGTTCTATCCCGGGAACCACACAGCAATTTCCATTGGTTGTCTTCAAATATGGCTCAAAGATTTATTTTTATCTTTTACTATCGTTTCCGCCGCAAAACACCAAATAATCATTTTTCCAATAAGAAACTGACGCGGATCTGGACCTATATGTTAACCAACTGAAGAAGAATAGACATGTTAAATTTGTATATATTATTGTAATATTTTGAATGTAACTTAAAAGTAATTACATATAAATATTATCGTATTTTTCGATATATCATATATCGTATAATTGTATTAGTAGTAATAAACATAAAGTAAAATAAATATTTCAAGTTGATACAATTGAGGTCGCTCTTAGGTTCCTTCAGCGGTATTTCTGAACAGAAACGACATTGAAACCAACAAAAAACAAGCCTACTTGTGTATAGCTTAAAGGCCGACAACGCATTTGATGCCTGTGGTACTGCAAATGTCTATAGGCGGTGTTGATTGCTTTCCATCAGGTGACACGCTTGCTCGTTTGTTCCTATACCATAAAAACTCTTCAAGTAGAAACCGTGCGTAAATCTCAACGAAAAAAATAAACAGACACGCAATACCGGCACTGTAAAAGGATCCTAATAACTAGAGAGCGGCAGCGCGGAACGTATCAGTTTGATTGAAGGCCGTCAACATTTATTTATGTCCTCATACAATATTGATGTTTTTTATGTAACTCCTACATTAATTGTACGTCGTGATACGAAATAAGCTTCCGAATCGGCGCTTAACAATTTACTCAACGGTCCTGCGTGGATCTATTTTATTGCGTTTATGATACTTTGTTAATAATTATGATATTTTTAATGGAATATACATTGACTGTTTAGTTTATAAATATTGTCATAAAAATAGTGTTCATTTTGTTAAAAAATAGATTTTCTATAACAAAATGAACACTATTCATTTTGTAAAAGACACTTTAGTGTTTATACACCATAGTAAACAACTCTACTCTGCCCCACCTTTGACCGTCTATGACGTAATATATAAACACTAAAGTATTTTTTACAAAATGAATTCTATTTTTATTACAAAGTACATACATATCGTCACGCCTGTTTGTCGTAGGGGTAGGCCGAGACCACATGTCTCCATCCGCTAAGATTCCCAGACCTTTCTTGCTTCCTCCACACTCATCCATTCTTCCTCATATATTTATCGTAGCGAAACGGTTCTCCGTTAGTCGCTTCTCGCCCTCGTGGGAATAAGGACGTGACGGATGGCGAATCACATCGGCGTCGTAATTTAACAAATTAGGTTTATTAAAATTCGTCATAGTGAATCCCACGAGCCGCAAGGGAGGATGTAGGTCAGCCCCTGTTTTTAAAACTAGATAGTAAAAGTATATTCCATTAAAAATATAATCAATTAATAACAAAATCTCACACGCGCGACGTATTTTGTACCTTGTCTTATTATACGGACTTACGTAATATGTAATATTAAATTGATGCTTTCAATAAATATTAAAATAATATTATATAAAAAAATATTAAATTATATTGATGCTAGTACTGAAACTTTCTTTGTAATACAATAGAAAGAATAAGTTGGTAAAAGTAACACTTCCGTACAAATTGGCAACTTCGACCGGAGAACCTTCGACACCTTCACAAAATATCGGCCTTGAGTGAGTTGAAAGTCCAAGTCCTCTCCCCTTCCTTAACTAACCATACCTGTGATGAAACAAACACGGATGTGTGACTATTATCTAATGGAACTAATCTAGCTCCATGTGAAGGTTACGCGTATTCATTGAGGACGCCATTAGCGCCGTAATAAATGCGATACCCAAGAGACTGTACAACGAGTGCAACGTGACCTAATTGCAATATCATAGAGTCTGGTACTAAAGCTTTTCATATCCACAGACTATTAATTAAAGAAATTATTAATAAACTGATTTTAATGCTTGCTTATTTCCAAATTAGCCTAGAGCGAAAGTAATTTCTGGAGTTTTGAATTTGTTACTTGAACCCTATTTAAAAATATTTTAATGACCACGTCATTATCCTTAAAAATAGGATATTGATTAAAAAGATGGTATTGAAAAGAAGTGTATAGGGAATTAATTACCGAGAAACGACCCTCAGCAGGTTAAGTAATTCTCTATATCACTTCTTCGCAAACACATTATTATTCTGATTTGTATTCGCGAATCTTAGCAAAGTAGGTTTGATCGACCTTTATAATGGATTTTCGCAAAATAACGCTTGACTCTACCAATAATCTCAAAAATATCAATTACAGTTCTATTTTTCAGTTTAAACGTCCCAAAGTTTTGATATTACAGTCGAATTACCCAACCCATATATAAATCCACTACTGAGTATGGGACTCCTCATTTATGGAGAAACGGACATAAACCTACTATACTTGTTCAAGGTTGATTTATGTTTATTAATCCCGATTTATCCCGACCAGTGTGTCCTACCCGTACTCTCCTACGGCGCCGAAACGTGGACGCTGACAGTCCGTCTGCTTCATAAGCTCAGAGTCGCTCAGAGAGCTATGGAGAGAGCTATGCTCGGAGTTTCTCTGGTAGATATGTTTCGGAATGAACAAATCCGCCAGAGAACTAAAGTCACCGACATAGCCTTTCGAATTAGCAAACTTAAGTGGCAATGGGCTGGTCATGTCTGTCGGAGATCCGACGATCGTTGGAGCAGACGAGTGCTGGAGTGGAGACCGCGTCTCGGTAAACGTAGTGTGGGACGCCCCCCGGCTAGATGGTGCGACGATCTGCGCAGGGCGGCTGGCAGAAACTGGATACGTGTAGCCGAAGATCGGGCTAGGTGGCGCTCCATGGGGGAGGCCTATGTCCAGCAGTGGACTGCCGCAGGCTGCTGATGAATCCCGATTTGAAAATCGAACCCATGTATATTGGCACTTAAACAAAAACTTTGCCACTGAACTATTTAGATTCTGGAAAAGAGTATAAATTGAAGGAACTACAGAATGACTAGACGTTTTTTTTTTTAACTTTTTTTATTCTTTAAAAATAAATAAGCAATCTATTAAGTAAGTGGGCTCAACGTTGAATTGCTGATCAAGGTAGAACGATTTACAAGTTTTATCACTTTGTATCTTGAAGATTCGAAGATCAATCCGATCTATTCTTCTAAGCAATATTGAATAAGAAACAAACGTTTCATGCACTCGGTGAAATGTTAGGTTAACGATAAATACAAATGAACGCGACTTAATTGCAGTTTTCTCTTGTCTAAGGAAACGAATTGTTAATGCAATTTCTAGTTTTATGGCCTCTTAGAACTTCAGAGAGACTCTTTCAAAGACACGATCAAAGACATTCTTCGACAAGAATGTAATTTGTGAAAATTACTGGCATTGATGTTTAGTATCGCGAATACTTGAGAGCCCAGCCTTCTCTTAGTCATGTTTACTATTGTCATGTTTTCGTTTGATATCACATAAAAAGATGCAAACATTTGGTAAAATTTGTATATTAAATAATATTCAATAGGTATTTGAGGTGCGTAATAAACGTACAGTTTTTCCTAAAACTTCTTATTAGTAGGTCATAGATTATCCAATAAATATTACTAGAAACTATTCGATTTAATGGCAAATCTACCGCTTTCTGTCAATGTTCACAGCTTTGATTCTCGTATTGGGAGAAATATATGTATCACTCACAGGTATTTATTCGGGAGTTTGGATACCCCACTAATCCAATCCGCCTTGAAAATGGATTGATATTAATTTCTCCAGAGGCCCGTGGCTAGCAATTGCATATAGGTTGTAGAAAAAGAAAAAAGAACACATTTTTACATTATTTTATACATTTCATGTGATTTCTAACTCTCACCAACGATGAAATGAAAAATTTCATATCAACAAAAAAAATGAAAATAGAAATTAATGGTGATTCAATCAAAAATTATGTAAAAATAAATGTAAGGTCCTATGATATTGGGAATTAATTGAATTTAATAAACTAATAATTTGTTATCAATTCAAGATTCCGGAATTTGTTTCGTTTCAATCAATCAGTTGTAATGACTTACTAACTACTGCAGTATTCCATAATAAATATGACATAAGGGTATTCAAGTGACGTGCGTATGTATCCAGATTTCTATAGACGGCGGTGATAGCTTACCACTAGATGACGCCCATGCTCCAAAAATCGTTTTTTTATAATTTATTAAATCGTATGTCATGACTTACCGAGTTGCAAGTATTGATATCCTTAACGGCGCCCGAATCCAGTAAGTCCACGACAGTGTCAAGTTGACCAGCGCGCGCGGCGCGGAGGAATGCTGTGTTAGGATCTATCTGTAAGCAGAGAACAGAAAAAAATATACATTTTGGATACTTTGATGGTTTGCAACTTTTTAAGATGATTAATAGAGTCAGATGTTACTTTGTGGAAATCTGTTATTTTGTGAACATTCAGAATTTTACTTAGTTTAGGTAAGTAAAATTCTGACTGTCCACAACTTTTTAAGTCTAAATAAAATGAAACACTTTTGATGTTGTGTGCACTTCACATGCGGTAGAAGTGATATAGAATCTTCAGAACACTAAATTTCAAGAGAATAAGACGAATGCAGCAGTATCAGGAGTACTATTATTGTAGGGTTTATTTCATATAATATTGTTGCTTATGTTATGTATATTATAAGTTTAAAAAAAAATTATTTTACATATATATATTACATAACATATACAGATACCAAGTTTTCGATTTCAAAACATAACAAGTGAGGATTATGGTAACTGAAGTATGATATATAGTAGGAAACGCCGTAAAATATATTCTGTCTCATTCTCTCGCAGGCTAAATCTTATATATCCTATAAATGTTTGTCCTTTTTTTACTTTCATCGAGTTTCAGACTACAACGGTGTTAAATAATTTTTCACATAATAAAAATTGGCTACATCTTATTTTAACTTAAGGATATTTTTATGGGATAGGTAGGCAAACGAATAGATGTGTCACCTGAAAGCAATCAACTCCTTCCATAAACAGCCGCAGTGCCACAGGCATTGCAAGAGCCTTGCCAGCCTTTGAGTAATGGGTAAACAAGTAAACCGATCACCTGATAGAAAGAAACCACCGCCGCTCGTGGACATGCAGTACTAATGACACTCCAGAAGTACTGTCTATGAGTGAGGATATGAATAATGGGAAGTGAAGAAGAATTTAATAGGATTTGAAGAATCCAGATTCCTTCGCATACTGTACGAAATGCGTTAATACAGAAAAATACTACCACTGAACTGTGCGGGTGTATCGATATCTGTTCATGTATCGCTAGCTCTAACACTATTTTAAAGAGCTTAAATTGAATAAAACATTTATTTCCGAAATGATATTACACTAACCGGCGGGCTTGCATGAGGAGAATAATCAGTGTGGAGGAAGCAAGAGAAGAATGCCGAGATCGTAGTAGATGGAGATCTGTGATCTCTGCCGTGCTCTCTCTACGGGAGACAGGCGTGACGATATGTATGTATGTATGTATGGAACATACAAAAAACACGCCTGCACATCTCAAAGGCCGGTAACACTTCAAATGCCTAGAGTGTTGCAGATATCTATAAGCGACGTGGTTGCTTTCTATCAAGCTATACGCTTGTTCGTTTGCATTCTTATCCGATAAAAAAAAATACAAATGTTGCTATATAGTTATTGTTTGTTTTTGCGTACTGGAAGACACATAAAGAAAATGGAATAAAATGTTCCAGCATTTATGGTGAATTACCCTCAGTCAATATTTGCGAAAAATATTTTCCATTTTCCGGTGACAAACGCCACGAATATGACTTAACTTCCCCCCAAATGCAAATACGAATCATGTAGAGCGTAGAGGGCACGGAGCTGTCCGTTTATTTTCAACTTATTGATATTATAATAATAATAAGGAATATAGTTAATATTCCATAAAATACTATATGTACATATATAACATTACATAATTCATAAATATAATAACAACATTACACTTAGCCCGACTTTTTCCCGCGGCCCAGAATTCGATAAAGCTATAAAATCCAAGCTACCCTCATAAACATCATCTAATCTAGAGTCATAGCACAACACTAAGATTCCTTGTATCCTACTAATCTTATCCTATTTCCTACTAAAAGTTTGTGAGTATGTTTGTTACTCATTCACGAAAAAACTACTGGACGGATTTGGATGAAACTTTACAGTAATATAGGTTATACATCGGAATAACATATAGGCTACAATTTGTAAAGATTTTATATAATTTTTTTGATCGTAATATCTGGCCTCTGAGAGCTATCTCGTTCGCTGCTTAAACCATTGGAGTTATACAAAGATGATGTACCGAAGGATTGTTTGTCTTGAATAGTTCTAAATAAAAGTCCGCGACAGCATATATCTACCTTTTATGTGGAAGCCACTATGACCAAAATTGTGAACCATAAATTACGTAAAAAAAATATATATATTTATTTAAAATGATCTGTCACGAAACTTAATGTGGCAGACCAAATTCCACGCTAGCGAAGCCGCGGGCAAAGGCTAGTACTATTATAAAACAGAAATATTATATAGAGGAGTGCAGATAGATGAAAAAAAAATTAAATATCTAATAAAATACGGTCGTGTAAACCTAAAGTCGAGTCGAGTCGAATTAAACTAAATCGATGAAAAGATATGAAGGCAAGCGAGCAGGTGTGTCACCTGATGGAAAGCAATAAACGCCGCCCGTAGACTCAGAGGGTACCATAGGCATTACTGAAGCGTTGCCGGCCTGTTGTTTCATTAAAGTATGTCATCGATAAACATCGATAAACGTCTTTGCCCTTCACTAAATTTATCACTGAAATTCACGAAACACTGAAATTTGTGCCCTCGGATTTTACGGCTCTCTCGACGTCCCTCACGACGTGATGGAAATTTAATGTTAGGCACTTAATTTTGTATTTTCAGCCTCGTTTGCCAATTCGGTTATAAACAAGAAATTATAATATTCAATTTATATTATATTTCTACAATTATTTTTAAATTATCAGATTCCTATTATAAATTTATTTTAATTGGTGATTAATTCGTAATTTAATTTTGGGTCTAAAAGCATGAGGTTTTACACAGGAGCTGTAATTGTAATGTAGGTTAGCATTTAGAAACAATTTTTGAAAATGTATCAACTGAGAGGGTGAAATAAGGGATAAAAGATTCGCATGCGTGACGAAAAGTCTACTTATTAAAACTAACACTGTCTGACGGCAATGAATCGTTTAAACCGGTGAGTCTAGAAACATTGAATTTTGCACAAAAGTATCTTTTTAAAAATAAGTAACCACTAAGAAAGTATTTTTGAAAATTGAGCCACGAAGAGGGTTAAATAAGATATATGTATAATCCATGTAGAAGTTTGTGGGTTCATTTATGTAGTTAAAAATATGTAAATCGATTGTGTCGCCTATTGGTCACAATCTCATTAGATTTACTATGGGAAAAACGAATTATAAACATATAATTAATGATTTCTAAGCAAATTGTTACATCAACAAGTGCTGGGCACTTAGTTATGGATGCACGGAATGAATAGAGGACTGCGTTGAAACTTGAGTTAGTCTTTGCTGGTAAGTTTGGTAAGGAATTTCAACAAGTACTATCATATTACAAGAGGTGCCGCGCGAGTTCTTAGATAGTTTAAGGTTAGTTCATGTGTGTTTATATATGTTTAACAATAATTATGTTTTGTTAAAAACAATACACAGCACCATAAAGGCATATAAAAAAATTAAAGTCAATTCCTAAATTAATACATATATACATACATATCGTCACGCCTGTCTCCTTGTAGGGTTAGCCAGAGACCACAGATCTCCATCCGCTATGATCCTGACACACCTTCCTTGCTTTCTTCACACTCATCCATCTTTTCATATATCCTTCCTCTCACATTCATCGCAGCGAAACACCTCTCCGTTCGTCGCTTCTCGTCCTCGTGGGAATCATGTGGTGTTCGTTCGTGGGATCATGGTTAATTAATAACCTTATTTGCATATTCATTTATTCATTCTACAATTTACTTCAACAGTTACGAAATTGGGCAATATCATGTCATTAAAGTTACTAAACCAGCTTCTAATACTCTGAAGCTTCACTATTAAGTTGTCTAAAGAGTTATATAGGTCGAGTTAATTGTATCAACCACACTGCAGTACCGTCGAAAGCAGGCTAGCACAGCATTAAATCAATGCTCGTTAAACAAGCAATAACTTGGGCCTTTACAGAACTTATATTTCTCCGGAACACTTCGCGATGAGGTCCAATCTATGGTAGATTTTTCTTAAAAATATAAAATGCATTTCAACATTATCTCCATTATTATGAAATAGTCGAAAACTTTGCAGAGAATATTTTGACTTTCGCAAAAGCCTAGGTACTTCAAAAGTATACAAAAATTCAAAACCTTTAAAAATTGTGAACATCGATGAAGATTCTTAAAATAGTTTTGTTCCAAATACAGTTTACTTTTAAAAAAATAAATAATACAAATGTTTTCTATATACCATTTTTTTTAAAAACGATTTCACCTGCGCGGAATCCATTAATGCTGATCCGTATATGTGTGGAAGTGCCCAGAGAATATCTTTTAGTATTAACGAGCGCAAGCCAGCCAGGCAGAACGTTTTTAAAATACATAGGTACAATATTTCAATGCAATTGGATAAAGGATTTGTATATAGAGCAGGGAAGAAATATTAAACTTATTTTTAAGCATATTTTGGTATGAAATAAAGAGTCAAGGATGGCTTTGCTAAAATTCGCGAAAACAGATTAGAAGATTAATATTGCGTGTTTTCGAACCAGTTAAAAACCAAAAAAATTTTAAATTAAACACCAAATTTCAGCCGAAAAACGTCCGTTATTAGGAGTCTTTGCTATATAATTGAAGGTATGGTGACAAACTGTCGTAAGTTAAGAAGCTGAAATTTAATACTAATTATCTATTATTATTAAATTTCAGCTTCTCTTATCATCCAAATCTTTGTCAATACGTCTGTTAGAGTCCACTCCTACACATTGGCCTGTTACAAAATTAAGAGGTACCACCGTAATCCCTATGTATAACGACATTGACATGACAGTTTATAGATCAATAACGTTACCTTGTTTGAGTCAAATTTACAAAAATCATAAAAATTCTATAATAGCGCAAAATATTGATCACAAAATTATACAAAATCAATAACACCGAACACTTTGTGAAGGCAACACTTTCTAAGGCGTCAGGGCGGAAAAAAACTTAGACGGATTTACAATAGTAAAAGTACAATTATCATCCAAACCAAATAGATGGTAGATAAACAGTTAGACGACGCGAGGCCCATCCAATCGATTGGATAGAGATTAAACAGCATACAACACGAGTTTGTCGGAACAAATCAAACTCGATTCCAATATAAAACAATCTGTTTTCTAACTACAGTTAAATGATACATTAAATAAAATTTTAATATAATAATGCTCGTATTTTACTGTTTTCCGAAAAAGAACTGTAGCATTACTTGCTGTGGCTGTCGTATGGAGCGACTTTGCCAGTAAATACTACTATGGTAGATAGGCCAAACCAATTTGCGATAAATAACTAAATAGATAGATTTTCGATCACCAATATGCTTACTAAGCGAAGGTATTACAGCAACACCCTCGATGATTTTTAAGGGAGACCAATATCTAGTAGTAAATTGTTATGACCAGTGTAAAGTTAACTATAAATACTGAGAAACGGAACGTGACGTAATGTGATTTACAGATATATCTCAATGTAGCGATTAAAATGTTTAAAGCTATTAAAGCAACTAGCCCTATATATCCAATAAATAGCTAAACACATATTTCTTCAAATTTAATGAGAAGACCGGAAATACACGATAATTAAAGTACGGTAACTAAACTGCTACCGAAGCGTAAGTCTTCTCGGAGAGTACATAGTAACTACACATACAGGACGAGACGACCTTCGTCGATATGGATCATGACTAAATAAAACTACATAAAGCGATAAACCAAACTATACGATATTGTAACCAAAAAAGAAACCTACACATTTCTAAAAAGCAGGTAACCCTTCTTCAATGAGGGGCGTTGATCGCTTTCCATATGCGGCACGCTTGCTCGTTTATTTTCCCAAACGATAAAACTATAAAACCTGTCCTTAGCTTAATTCCAAACAAACACAAAATTTATATGACATTAAAATGTTGAGTAAAAAGAAAACATTTTCACTTAAAAAAGATGAAATAAAATTATAAGACGCTTTTTTAAATTTAAGTTCAACCCCTCCTAGCCTAATTTAAGACACAGCCCAGTTACACAATTTAGTAGATGAATTTATGTCCACATATCCATTCATAATTCACAAGGTAAAGGTAACGCACCACGAGCGTGATGGAGTAGACGCGTCTCTCGAGCGGGAGAATACGAGCACCGCACCACACCGCCATCGCGGGACTGGCTGCGCCGGCGCAAACGTCACGCTTCACCAATCTAACACCATTGTAGACGGTGTTTAAGATATGGGATTAAAAACCAAAAAGAATGCAATTCTTATAGATTCCTTTACCGTTTACAATCCACGACTTCATCATAACATCAAACTTTATGAACAATTCTATCTTATGAATGCATCTCTTCAATTATGCTTGCCAAATTGTTGGAAAGCATAGAAACATCAAATTATACAAATATAGAAACGTATCATATTTTTTCGAGATTTATTAAAAATGTCAAAATTTGTGATTGAACTTATAACTTGCTTAATGATTTGAAGATAAAATGTTGCCAGATAAGTTGCCAAATAGAAAGTTGCTTTACAACCTAGTTAGTTTTCACAGGAAGATTTATTATTCAGAGTGAAAATAGCCGAGATGCATAATGATGCTAAAGTTTTCATGGCAAATTTATCTAATTAGATAATGATGCAGAAATACAATATTAAAAAACGTTCTTAAACAAAGTCAAATAATCTTGTTTCGATCTTTTGCATATGTTTTATACCATCATCATACAGTCGTAATAGTCCACAACTAGATATTTGTCTTACACAAAATTTAAACATTTTGGCGTAAACTCTTATCTCAAATTCTGGTGGTGTGCCGTACAAAAACCTTGTTCTCAGATAGACTAATGATTTATGGAATCATTAGTCCATCGAGACTCGTATGACACACCACAAGAGAAAAAAAAAGATTGGGACGACGCTATTCTATACCGGCAATCACACAGAATACTATAATATTATACCTGTCCTGAAAATAGAAACAAATCTATCCTATCTAGTTATCCAGAATCCCACACAAAATATTTTATCACAATCTGTCTAGCCGTTTAGGAGAATTTCATTGACAAACACAAAGTACAAGAGATTTTTATACATATATTATAACTAGTAAGATAATAACTAATGTATGTGTATTTTGTAAATGTATTGTACGTTTTAGTCTGCAAAATGAGTACGCTAGAAACACAGAATAAAAAAAGCCGACGCAATTACAGCGGTTAAGAAAAGCTCTATTATAGATTCTGTTCAAGAACCAAGTTTCACATTGCAAATTAATGATAAGTCGAATGTACTTTAAAATAAATTAATAACACAATAAGTATACCGAATAGTCTAGAATGAAAGAAATGATCACCAGGGCACTACCAGATTGTAAATCATGACACAATATGTAAAAAAAAAACAAATCGACGACAATGACGAAGCATTTCGAGTTGGCAGGTCCGAAGCCGACAATATTAAATCTATCTCGTGCCCTACAAAATAACAAGGGTCCGATTTTAATACTGATACACTTCAATTGATTACTTTTATTACTCATCAGAAGTAACGGTTGCTGGCGGCGTGAATTTTTAGGTTGCAATGTTTTAAGCGATGACCTTCATTATGAAATTTGTCGTGCCTGTCAATCGGGTAATTTGCCATAATGCCAGACGATGGTACCGCACTCATAAATCTAAGCCGTATCTCATACTTTCTAACAGTAGGTTCCCATCAAATAAGTCCTATTAACTTTTTTGTTGAGTGCTAAAATTCAATTTGTACCTACCTGTAATAAGTAGCTAGAGTCGAATTAATAACGTGGGATTAGCAGTTTAGTTTTTTATTAAGTTTAATTTCTTTTCTTTTTTTGAATATTATTGCAGATATGTGTGTGTTCGTATATACGAACACACATATCTGCAATAATATTACATACACTACATAAATATGTAGTGTACGTAAAAAATAAATAATAAAAATAAATAAAAAAATAAAATATACGCAGATTAGATGGTAGAAACTTGCGTGTAGCCGAAAATCGTGTTATCTATTTATGGGCAGTACACTGCCGCAGGTTGTTAATAATGATATAATATTCTTTCTTTAATTGTATTATTGCAATTAAATATTTCTCTGATCTTGTTATACTATCTTGAACTTGTATTACTTGCTAGATGAGAAAATAAAACGCTGTAATCATGACTAGAGCAAATGCCTGATGATTTTTTACGACATATTTGTCATATCTTCAGCGTCTACACCATGTATTCTGTCAATAATGATTGATTACATATTATAAGAACTTATGAAGATACTTTCGCGCAATTCACAATGTTGTTTACATATAAAAAATTCATGTTGGATAAATATAAAAAAATCATATTCTTTCCACTCTTTATTCTAACGTATGCACCACATGTCGTCTTATTGATTATAAATTATTATTAATGTTGCAAAGTTTTTAACAATAATTTTGAAATTGCTTCTCCTTAATTGAATGGTGTTAGCTGATTTATCGTTTATATTGATGCTACTTTATCTAAATCTGAAGATACAAAAATGTCTACAAAACAATAACAATTGTTTAGTGCATGAAGTTAAAAATGCTGCCCATAGACTCCGATAGCTCGGATATTTGGAGAGGATGATAGAATAAAAGGCTATGCAACGGACATATTTGAAACGACTGATTGGGCATCTGCTTGAGCTACGAGCAAAGTGGTGCAGGTCAGAAAGAAATTGCGTCTTATTGTGTCGGAGTCCGAGACATAGACGGAAATGAACTAAAACGTAATAGGTTAACGGGGATCAATAAGAATGTCAACAAAATGATTGAATTTCGCTAAATGGCGCCTGATTAAATTAACCCAAATCGCTACTCTACATTGAACCTTCATATCTCATCAATGAAGAGCAATAATTGCCCATTAGTGACATTGTTTATTAACGTACATTTTTTATGGCTTCAAACTAAAGAGCAAACTTGTCAATAGGACTGTCATAAACAGAGTTTCTGCGTAAAGAGATAGCGATAAACTCGTACTAGTAAAATGAATAATAGTCACCCGCAACGAGCCGTCTGTATTTGAAAACGAGGCGAAGCGTGAATATCTGAACGCGATCTAACCTAGTGCTTCAAACAGTTTCATTAAAACAGCGGATACGCTTTGAAATGGAAATGTTCTAAATAGGCTTGTTTCACACGTCTTTATAATGAAACCTACTACTATAGTAATTAGGGATTGTGTTTACGACCTAATAAATGGTTATTATATTATTTTTAATAAACCGACCAATATTTGTGGATTTACTTGTTATTTTTCTTCTTAGACTTGTTACTTGCATGCATCATTTAATTTAACTTTTATTGGACCAAATATTTATTAGAAATAAGGTGGACAAAACAAATGTTACAATTCTTTAGTCGTAATAATGTTTCGTTGAGACGAAAAGATATGGCGTTCCACAAGTTTAATAAATTGGCTAGAACATTTAAACTGTCTGGAAAACTCGCTACAACTTTAAAAGTTAAAAATTACAAGCGATTAATTTTCTTTTGGATATATGAACCCAAAATGATATAACTTTCGTATAAACAAGTCGGGTTAACAATGCTTTATAGGATAATGAAAAATGAATGAAAACTTTGTGTACGAAGATTTTTAGATATTATAAAAATAATATTTCATATTTAGACGATATATTAAATTTTAAGTTTCCTAAAAAAGCTGATGCCCGGCGGACACGTTGCAATTTTCTTTAAAAAAAATTAATGCGTGTATTCTCATAGTGTGATAAATGAACTACCTTTAAACTACCTACGAATACAATATAACATAGTTGTACTAATTAAAACAGTACTAACATCTCATCAAAGTTTCATCACAATCGATGAATAGTTTAGAAATGTATATGAAACAAACAAACATTATTTTTTATATATTATAATAATCATATAAACTAAGTAAAACTCGAACATGAAATTTATAAATAAGTAGAAGCTATGAATGAAGTTTTAAAGAGTCGAGTCGTGCACTTGCCAAGTTTAAGAAACCGCAGTGCAGCTAAAAGATGTAGAGCGCTCTCAGTTAATATGAGGGTGTCTGGCTAGACTCTGAAAACTATACAACCAACTATACATAGAATATATAGGTTTATTTAAATGTCTTATAAATTTTATATCTTTGCGGAAGTTCGGTAATTTCAGTGCATATTTTCCTTTTATGAGAAACGCCACAAATGACAGTAGTATTAACTATTACATTTTTATGGGTTTGTTTGAGCACCGAATCTATTATGTCACATTTGATACATTTGGAGGAGAATTAATTTTTTATAGCTCAAGTATGCCCTACTGCGGGCGACAGGGCCTCTCCATTTTTGGATGAACAGACATTACCACCACGCTTTCCCGAAGAACACGACAATTCAAGACGAATTAGCGGGTACCCAGTCTAGGAATAAACACCTGTGGCCTATACATAGGTATGTTTAAAACAATGCAACCATTTACTTCAAAACGGTAACTACGCCAATGTTCCAATTAGATCTACATAATCTTAAATACTACAAAGTTTTTAATATAAATTAATATGTATTATACTTTAATTTATTTCAGAAAAAATAGGCAGGTGATATTACAAACAAAAAATAATAAGCAAAAAGGTGAAATGAATTATATGACGATCTGAGCTTTAGATACACCGTGATAAGAATTGCTATTAAAATTTATCACAATGCTCGACGCTATCGATCAAAGTACCTACATTACTCACACTTTATCTTAAGCACTAGAATCAAACCATGCAAGAACATTAATATTTCTTTATTGTCCAGGGTAATGACTTGTAAGGTATTGGTACTTTTTTTTAAAAAACGAGGTCAGAAATATTTTTAATATTACTAGAATTCTTGTTAACCATTCCAACTAAGTTAATAATGATTTTGCTAGGATATAGTTCATATCAATAGTCCGATAGAGGGTACGAACTCCCCACCTCAGATCGTAAGCCCGATGCTTACCAACTGAGCTACCGTTGCTTATCGATGCCTTTTTCACAAAAAAATAACTATTTATATCATCTCATAAGAAATTAGCGTATTATTTTCCATAAGTGTCGTACTATAGGAGCAAATACCAATATATAATAATTTATTAATTACTATTTACACACCAATTTTTATTTGAACCCGTGGCGTGTTTAACCACATGCGTGCCTTTGCTGCCATTATAAACATACTCAAAATATAATCTGGAGGCTTTACAAACAATTACCTTTACCTGGCAATCGAAACCACGTCCGTTATCTAAGAAAAATCTTCGCCAATGCATCATGCGAGTCGTCAAATCTAGTCACCTTGACTCTTAAAGCAGATTCTCATTTTAAATTTTACTTTTTATCGATAATAAATCAGTGGTCCATAGAATAAGACATCCCCCAGCGCACTATTGCAAATAATTTGGTGTCAACTCGTACCCACTTACATGGAAACTATTACGTATAGTCAGGGTTGTCACACAACTAACTTATGTAAGAATTCAAGATGTTTTGTTCTCTTGATCTCCGCATTTCTGAAAAAATGATCATTAACCCACTATTCCAAGGTGGACTGGCAGAGCATCCAGTCTCAAAAAAAAACCTGTAGCCCATATATATATATATATATATATATATATATATATATATATATATATATATATATATATATATATATAATATATTACTGTTACTACTACCTACTAATTTTCATTAGGAACTCTAACTGTAGTCAAATGCGTCAAGTCACTGCAGTTCAAGGAAACAATTGTACAATTGGATAAATACCGCTAGTCGTCAATTGAGAAGTCGACCTGTCGGATCTTAAATCTGTGTCGTGTAAAAAGAAAAAAAATCATTACTCTGATCTGACGATAACACTACAATTATAGATATTATTATGGGATAGGAAGGCAAGGCAAAGTGTGTCAACGCCGCTTATAGAAATCTTCAACACCAATAGTTATTGCAGAAGAATTTGAATGTCAGTGCGTTTGAGTAATGCGTTGGCTTGTTTTTTGAGGTATCGGACAACGTCGTATCAGGTCGGAAATACTGCTGAAAGAATTTGAAAATTAATAGAACTGGTAACAATTTACATATGTACACATTATGTCTAAGGATGTATGTATGTATATATATGAGTATAGATAAGAATACATAGATGTATTTCAATATCAGGTCTTATGAAATAACCTGTATTGTATTTGACGGGTATCAGATACATTGTTTACGTTTACAGACGGGTGTGCGGTAAGCTAAAACAATATTACACATGGAAGAACCAATGACTTTAACAACGACATAAATGCTACATACATTTTATTTATCAACATGGATGACACTGTATGAAAACAAAAATATAATTTTACCGCAAGTAGCAACGGCAGTAGGTCCGTTCGGCGATAAAACTAAAAAAAAAAAAACAATATTTACAATAGGAATTTTTAAGGAATTTAAGTTTTATTACATAATTGAAATGTCATTATATCACTTGTAAGTCCCGTGACAGCGTTTAAATGTGAAATGTATACATACTATTATGCATGAAAGAATGTATAGCGAATTACGATCAATACCATATTTTGAATTAAAACATCGCAGAAACTGCTGAAAATACAAGAGGTCATATATTATATAATTGTATTTGAAACTTTTCTAGGAGAATAAATATAAGAAAATTATTGACAGGAAGAAAGACAGAGTGGTTTTTTATAAATTAAATTTTTTGATATTACTGCAACAAATTGTTTTTGTTTTTTTTTTATTGAATTGAATTAGAAATAGAAAATTTGAAAAAATTGAAATGGAAATTAAATTAAAACCAATGTTCAGCAATGGAAAATGGCGACTGTTTTGATGATGATTATAATTGATTTTAATTGATGAAAATAGTTCTTCCGTATTATAATAATACTCAACAATTAATATTTGTTTTTATCGAAAATATAATGAATGTTTATTTTCCCAACCACATCGCCTAAGGTGATGAATGAAAATGTTAGAAATTCATCGTTTTAAAGCATTTAGTTGTAAAATATTCAACATCATTTCCAAAAATATTACAATCAGTTCCCTCATACGAGAGTTGAATTATTATTATATTTATATACATACACCTATAGACACTAATCCAACGCCCTTGTCCAAGACAGATTGGTGGGACCTCTAGACTTGGAATAAATACCTGTAAATCACACATATATCACATAATTATACCGATACGGAAATTGAGCTTGTGCTCATTGACGCAAAAGGTGGTAACATTGCCAATCACCCATTTAAATAGGCAAGAAATTGGAGGGTTATTGTCCCATGCCCAATAGTTTGACATACAAGTCGGGGCACTAGAATTAATATCAGTATTCAATTTTTTTATGCAATTGACAAAACTATTTTTTATGCACTGTAGCGCCATGTATTGATAGATTATGTAAGAATAATGTTGGTTTATATAAAATACCTATTATAATTGTAATTTTTACAAAATAATTGTAATTTTTACAAAAACTTAAATTCATATAGATATGTAATTTGAATATTGGGCTGTGTTTTAATAATTGTTTTGCAGTAATTTCACTTATTTGTTAAAAAAGATATTGTTGTTATGCTTAAGCAAATCTATTTTTATTATTGTTTTGTTTTCCTTCTCTTTGTTTGCCTTCTCGATTTCGCGTATAAAAGCCGAATACAGTCACACACACAATCGGGGCGAGATCGATTCTAATTCCAATCATCGAAAGCGTCGAAATGCATTATGGACTGTTAAAGCCTATATACATTATACAGTTATGGTATATTGTTCTGTTAAGGATACGGACTGCTAAGCGGGTTCGCCTTGGTTGCATCGTTTCGCATTACGTCCCATGAGTATTGATTGTCATCAACGCGTATCCGGTGCCATAGGCGAATATATGTTATCAATTATCCAATTGATATTAATAGTATTGATATAATATAGTATATTCATGGCCATTATTTATAGCAGAGCATGCAAACGAGCATGCGGGTCACCTGGTAATGGATCACCGCCCATAGACACCCGCCACGTCGGACTATTAAGTGTAGTCAGGGTTATCACACAAATAACTTATTTAAGAATTCAATATTTTTTTTCCACATATCGGTTTTGCTGTCCCACTGCTGGGCATTAAATAGCCAACCTATTTCTGGAGGAATGGTCATAAACTATCACGCTTTTCTAAGGTGGATTGGCAGGGCAACCAGACGCGGAATAATAGCTGCCTATAGACACTCGTCACGTCGGAGATGTCTCAGATGCGTTGCAGGCCTGTTGTGAATACATACGCTCATCTCATGAATTTTTTTCCGCCGCACAAATAGCCGCACCAATAGTATTAATGACTACGATATAGTATCATGTAAGGTTATTACAACCATAATTTATGACAATTTAAAATTTTATTTTCAAACAAGATACTCTATAAAGAATATCGTTACAAAACTATTTATCGATTTCGTCGACCCACCGTGTCAAATTAAGTTTGGTGAACATTCCTAGAAGAGGTTGTTAGTAAATTTCCGCCTTACTCGTTACCTGTTTATTTTTAAACAGAAGTCAATGTTTGACATAATTCAATTTGGCAAAGCTGTTTAGAGAAGATAGGTTTTTTGATGCTAATATTAATGTACAATGTTGCTGAGTCTTAATAGCGGCAAAAAATAATTGGACACAACTCTTAATTATTTATTTATTAATTTTATTCTAACATACTTTAAGAATGTAGCATAAACAATTATAAATAGTGGTAGAGCCACGCTGCAGACGAATACTTTGTCAAGAATAGTATATTATTTGTCTGTAGCATGAATGGGCCGGCTCGCTCCGGCGTCTGAGCTACCGCGCTTCGTACGGTGAGCGGTTTGAGTTCCGGAGGCCCAACACCCTCCTCTTCCCACTCCAACTCCCCCTCCCACAATTTCATATATATATATATATATATATATATATATATATATATAACTAAAGGAAATAATATGAACATATAAGTGAAAAAAAAAACAAGAAAGAAACAAAAATCTCGAATTTTCAGAAGTTCAAGCAGCTCAACGCAGCTTAAATTATCTTGTTTTTATATAATAGGTATTTTATTATTTCAGAATAAACTTTTTAAAAGTTTATTTCTATATATTTTAATATGTTGGTTTTCAAAAAAGACAAAATAATAAAAATACACGATCTATACACCTACATATACAATAATAACTACATATACATATACAACAATACACCTACATATACAATAATAACTACATATACATATACAACAATACACCTACATATCAAAAATAGTAACAGCATTAACAGAATATTGCTCGTAACATTTTGTCAGGCACCCGCACATTTTGTTTGAATAAATTTGATTTCATATTGTGATAAGTAACACTCTATTTTCTTACTGTCAAGGTAAACCAAACAGTTTTAACCCTGACAGTAAAATTGTTTTACTTTCAGGGTTAAAACTTAAAAATTCCATTGGATTCGAGAGAGTACTTTCTGTGTTTGTGCGCATTCTTAACGCACTTAACTGTACATACATCCTGAAAAGTTGACACTTTTCGATTACACAGAAGCAGCCGCCGTAGCTGAATCGATTAAAATTACATTATCGTTTATGTAAACTTCTGCTAAAATGTATACATTAACAGATATCGATAATCGATAAGCAGTAAGCATTATAAAAATATCTAAATGTCTTAGGAGTGAAGCTACCGCTTACAGAGTCATTGGTTACATTGACCCTGTCAACTCTGTCTGTCTCTGAACACTCTATTGGAGATATATGGGTTGTAAAAAAAATGTAATGATTGGTGTTATGGCAAAAGCTCAAAGACTAACTAGAATATTCCTCAATCGATTGCACCGTGAAAGTTTCAGTACTACACCGACATGGCGCCACAAGGAGGCGATTCGAGCCATAAAGTTGTTTACACACTTTCGACATTGAGGCGTAAACATTGTCTTAACAACAACTTCGGTGCAAGAAGTGTTTATCGCCAGAAGAAGTTATTATCGTCAGAAAAAATTAAAAATTGCGGAGGCAACATTTATATTAAAAGATTGTTCGGGGTTTTAGAGACCTTTCGTTAATTACATGTTGAAGACATTGGTTATATACACATGTATTGGGCGGCGTGGATTGCATTCAATCAGATGACACGACTGCTCGTTTGCCTCCCTACCCATAAAAAAATAATATTTCATCATCAAAAAAAAATTAACATTTCATCTGCTAAGTTGTGCAAATTTGTCACCTGCTAGGAAGTAATAAACCCCGCCTATACACATCAATAACAACAAAAAATTAAGATAAATACAATAACAACAAAAAAGATATATGATATAGTAGTTGCCGATAGTGTGAAAATGGTTTAAGATAGCTAACAAGAGAGGCGGGTAATTGGGTCAGGTCATGTAGACTGAGTGCTTAGGATTTGATTTGCTCGAATGACCCTCGGATCGCTCCACTTTCCTATCCAATAAAGCAAATTTGTAGTGCGCCTTTGACAATTACCTATAACAAAAATAGAATCACTCAGAAAGTATGTAAAGTGGCGTCGTATCGATGGAAACTTGTCGTCTCGTCTGTCATTCTATTTAGCCAGTATATAAGCAGATCTCATATCTCTTACCACTGCTGTACTTACACTAGCTTTCCCCAAGCGCGTCGCGCTTATATATATATATATATATATATATATATATATATATATATATATATATATATATATATATATCAGTTACAATTAGATACTAATTTTCTTATTTTAAACTTTGGGCACGGCGACCGATTTCTAAGGGAAAGTCATTAAACCCGCTTAGTTTGTTGATGGCCGATTAGGGAATTTATATCATTATATTTAACTCGTGATTAACTATTATTAAAGTAACAATTACATATGTACATACATACATACGATCACGCCTGTTTCTCATAGGGAAAAACAGAGACAACAGACCTCCATGTGTTACGATCCCGGTACACTTTCTTTGCTTCATCCACTCATTACCCCCTTCATACAAGCTCGTTGGTTAAGACTTCCTTTGACCTGGCCTTCTTGAGAACTTCAACGATTTAGCCAGGGTATGTTCACCTTGGTCGGTAGAGGAAGAACAAATTTACGTGGCAAATGTGAATAGAAGAAACATTTACATCTGCCACGTAAATTTCTTTTATGAGTCGTCTTTCATTTATCCTCTCTATAGTTACAATTGACAGGAATTTAACGAAATATTTTTTTTACAGAGTAGTATAGAGTTGGAAACAAGCATGTAGATCACATGTAAAATTTAAAATTTACTATTAAAATAAAGAGATGCATATGAGAGAGAGATGGAATAATACGTTTTTTTTTTCAGTCTTAAAAGCGCAAGTTACGCTAATTTGTTGATTGGCCTGTAACTATATACTACACGGAATTAGCACTTATTATATACAGTATTATAACGTTACACGTGTTTATTCAGCAGTGCGTAACGTTATGTGTTTATTCTTAGATTGAGATGGTAAAGAAACATCTTAGTGCTGTTCTACACGCTGAGAAACAAGTCTCCCCATAAAGGTGACTGCTCGTTTCCAACATTGTACAGGCAATGGTTTGCCACCAAATTTCGTTAGGCCTCCCACCAAGAATCAAACCTGCCCTCTGTGTTTCGCTTGATACTGTGTAGCAATTGGTTTAATGACGTTTTTTATTAATTCTGGAGATATTAATAGCCGTTATTAACTAAGCACGACGTGCATTTTCCGACCCAAATTTCTCAAAATATTCTCTGTTCCACGTTTTTGTGCGCTATATCAGGTAGACCGATTCGTAAAGGAGTCAACTTTGATTTTCGTTATTCTTCAAGATAGCTTGTCGGGTAGGGGGACAGTAATTGTGATATGGGAGCTGGTTTATTTATTTATTCTTCGAGTACGATTTAGTATAATTATATAATTAATTTATATCACTTAAAAATACTTTTTAAACTATGTTTCTATTATATATAAACTTCGCATAAAAAAATAACTGTATATAGTGTTAAAAAAATTAAAAATGTAAAAGTAGTATAACAGATAAAATTTAGGATTACATTTGAAGTACATACTTTTCATTTAGAATTACATTGGAGACCAACTTCATAGTCCGATCTTCGGCTTGACGCAAGTTCTAGCAGCCGACTTGCGAATGTCGCATCCGAATTAACAGAAACCTAGCCACAATACTTTTACTGAGACTTGGTTTACATTACAGCACTTATCTGCGTTAAATAAATTGTAATAGCATATAAGTTACGTACGAAATCTTCACATATTAATTATGAGAGCTTTATGCCTAGCAACATAATTTAAAATACTGCTACATTATTATAAAATTGGTTGTCTGTGACAAAGTTCTTTCTTTTTTATTGCAATTAGTTATAACTATTATGCCTGTGTCAAGTAAAATAAAATAATATCAAATTTTTTGAAATGTAATTAGTTCGCCTTTATTTCATATCACTTCACTTATACGCCTGAATCGAACTATATTGTATAATACGCCACCACAATTAAACAATATAACTGATAACAATATAAGATTATAAAAATGAAATAAAAAAACAACGTCACTCAAAGTTGGCGGGAAAAGTCCTGTGACAAAGTTATAAATACAAACCCAAAAGCAAAGTTACAATATTTGTAAGTGGGGTGATAAAATCAAATATAAAAAAAACTCTATCGTATAAATGACAATGCAACGGTATTTTTTTTGAAGCCACTGTGGTTCTGCAGATGTACGGGAACAGCCCCAGTTACTGCGAGACAACTGTACTATAGCAGTATAACAATGGAACAATAGCCCCAACCATTGCAAAATTGCGACGCGCAGTCCCCAGCAAGGTTATTGCATTTTATAAATATAAGACTATAAGAAGAGAAGAAAGAGAGACGGTAAATTAAACAGCACCTGGAGAATAGAAAAAGAAAGTATGATTGGGCATTTGGTCATAACAATTTTATTTTTAATATCAAAGAAAGAAAAATTGAAAGAAGAATTAAAAGAGCACGACGAAGAGGATTGTTTACAGGCCAATTAAAGCTACGAATAGATTAGAAGACCTATAGAGAATTGAAGGCACTTTGGATTGATAAACATGAATTCAATAGTAATAGGAACTTTTAGATATAAGCAAAAAAAGGTAAATAAATATAACGCTCTGGACATAGAGAAAAGAAATTTTAATAAAGTTATGTCTGTAAAATTGAAGTGTTCTGATCCAGCTGATTCGATTACGGCGACATTTAAGAAAGCCCGTAAACGCCATCTTATCAGGTAAAATAAATATCAAAAGATTTACTAGGATAAATGTGTGCAAGTTCAGAAGTGTTCTGTATGAATTCTCATTTATCCAGGATCAACTTTTTTAAATACGATTGAAGACGATTTAAAATTCATTGCTATAGACGTGAGAGATCATAAAAAAATTGTCTGATAAATAAATTTCAATTTCAACTCTAATTTTCAACTACGACCTCTAAGCCAAATGACCATCACAAAATTGAGTACTGTAAACAATATAATACATTACTCAATATAATAATAAAATTTATTATTACATTGAGTAATGTATTGTTTACAGTGTCATACGACAATTATGTAATAATAAACTACGCTACGGTAAGAAAGAGCCGCGTGAACGGGGAAGTACCAGAAGTACTCTAACAGAATATCGGTGTCAAGTAGTAGCATTTTTCTTTTACCGCGTTTCAAACGGTGATTGTAGGAATCTAATGTGCCAATTCCTTTTATTTACTTTATAAATCTATATATGTACCTTCCATTCCCTCCACTTAAATTCACAATTTACTCGTTTATCACTTCAATAAAAAAATAGTTGGTACTGTATCAGTTCATATAAAGTCACACTAGGAAAATATACATAGGAGGCTTTACTTATGAGTTTAAAATGAATAAGCAGACTTGGGTGAGGTCAGTAACATTCGTTAGAAGCTCGTCGAGAGTTCACATTACACGGTTCACAGAAGTAAAACTTATTCACGTCGGATCCTAAGTACCCTTTTATCGCCGTTAACCTCCGCTGTCGGATTGCGTTTGAACGAAACTCTTATATAACATATATGTCAGAGTTTCTCAAACTTTTTCAGTCCGCGGCGCACTTACAGGTTTAGAAACACACAAAAATTAAAACATACAAAACATAAAGCTACGTTTCTAATATTTATATTGACACAGAATAATACATTTATTATTTATGAAAAATAAGTAATTAAATAAAAAAATGCTTACTATTAAAAAAAATCACACTGCATTAAAAATAGCAAACCGAAGTACAAATACTTATCACGCCTCACGGCGACCCTGATTTCTCTTTACGTCATAGTGTACATTTTTGGAACGATCCCCTGAAGTAAGTAAAAAGAGAAGAGCTTATGTATTCGTTTAAGTCTGGCAACGCATCTGCGTCGCCTCCGGCGTTGCGGATGTCTCTGCGGCAGTAATCGCTTACCACCAGGTAACCCGCATGCTCATTTGCCTACTCTGCTATAAATAAAGATGTAAGTATTATTGATTAACCGAATATTTAATCAATTTTACGTAAGAAATCAGCAAATGATCAATCAGGACACCCGACTATAAGTAACTACTACCGCCCATGAAAATCCGGAATTACAGTTTTGAGGATTAAATGGGTTACTGGGCTTTGGTTGACAAATAATCAGTTTTTTATTACCCTATCCAAAGAGCATTGAAGGTGAGCTTTGACAAAATGTGAATAGTGGGAAGAGAGGAGGGAAGTAATGTGCAAAGAAAAAGAAAGCATTTAATCCTTCTATTCAGAAGCAAAAGCAGCAAAGCTTCTGCTTGGAAGTCAGGCTTCTGGAAGAGTGCGCAACTTCCATGGATGAGTTAGCTAGACGCACGTTTAAAAGCAAATTTTTCATAAGCACATCCATTTAACCCGAAACGCTTCATGGTTCATTTAAAACATTTTCTACCGGTGGTTACCAGCGAACGGAAGGTAAGTCTCAAAATCAGGACGGCATGTTTCTCACATTTGAATTCCAAATACCTTATTAGTATTCCAAGTTATGTGGTGCTTGTTCTGTTTACCCGAGAAATAATAATAATTTGATCGTTATATTATTTTAGGTAGCGCGTTAACGAGATTTACATAAAGCGATTTTAATTCACCCGGATATATGTATAATAATTACTGCATATATGTATAATAATTTATTATTACTGCATATTGCATGCATTGCTTTAATGCGTTTGTAAGCGTATATATTTTTTATATAATAATAGTTATGTATAATAGTACTGCTGATAGACTTAACAGTAAAACCAAATAGCACTCCTAAAATATAACCTATTATGAAATGCATTACCGGAAGGGGTAAGTACCCAACGCAATTATCGTTAATTCATAAAGCTTGAGCACTTCACCCACAGCACGAACTCAATTTAGATCAACGCTCAAAATACTACGTTGGTAACAATGTATGTTAGAAGTTTAATTTATACCATGTGTTTTTGTATGTATAATATTAATGTTAACTTCTTTTCGTTAACCGGGAGATTACGTTTTCTAAAACACGGTCTCAACTCAAGTATTTGTGTAATCCGTTTATCGGTTTTTCGACAAACGTGACCAAGGTTAAGAGTTAGATTTCCAGAAATATCAGAATCACAAGTTTATCAGTAATCTTATATATAATATAGCTACTACCGTATCACTCCTTATCTTCCGTTGCGGTAGTAGCATATCCCTATCATCCTGTCTAAATAAATCTTTCCTTTCCCCTGCCCTTCCTTTTCTACTCTATCCTTTTTCCTTTCTTTCTGCTAATCCACGGTCTGCCGTGCCAATGGATGCGTAGCTAGAGGCGAGCTTGGTCGCAAGCGTACCGACCGACCCGGGATCGGGTACTATAGTGCCTTACCTCAGCATGCGGGGCTCTGCTGGGGCTAACCTCCATTTTCCCATTGGCGAGAAGCGATTAACGGAAAGCCGTTACGCTACAATGAATGTAAGAGGAAGGATGGATGAGTGCAGAGGAAGCAAGGAAGGTGTGCCGGGATCGTGGTGGATGCAGATCTGTGGTCTCTGCCTACCCCTACGGGAAACAGTCGTGACAATATATATGTTATGACAAACTTAATGGTTCAGTAGCAAAGCCACTGCTTTCGGAGTCGATGGTTGCAGGTTTGATTCCCGAATCGGAATAAATATATTTATGATGACCAAGTACTTACTTCGAGTTTGGATTATACTCGATATGCCTTCGACAAGCCTGTTGAGTTAATGTCCATTTTCGCAGAAACCGGGAGGCACTATGGCCAACAGTGAGACGTGAGTTTTAATTATAAAAATAAAAAGCTTTTTATTTCTGAATGTTGAAATCTCTACCATAAACTCATTTTATCCTTCCATTGCTGCCTATCTTTTGCCTTGCATTTGTTTGATGTCATCCTTACATCTCCTCGCTGAACGATATCTCTTTTCCTCTTGGCCTCCCTTGGCTGCTAAGCGATGGCATTTTGGCTCCATAAGCCTAAGTCGCATCGTATACTTTGTTCAGCCCATCTCCAACGATCTAATCCAAATTGGCTATAAATAGGGTGTTATATATTCATAATTGAGTCTCTTAGCGGAAGAGTGGCCTAATCCACAAATTTACAGAAACAGTTAAGTAGATTTTGTATACTAGACTATAGTCTTTAAAACTATACTGGCCTAAAACTTAATTTCGCTAGTGTTTGATAGATAGCGTTGATGAATGTTCGTATTCCATTTCAAATTTATGATTACTTTCGTAGGAAAAGCGGCCTATTATTTGATAGGCCCTTTAACTTCAGCTTGAGCTTGGACCACTCTTCCGCTGAGCGACTTAATTATTTCCACTCATTTTATAAATCCCGCGCTAAAGTACAAACAGTCTATCTTTCTACTCTTGGAGACATTGTTTGTTCGCTCGTTACGTATTAATGAAATAGCATTACACAATGGCGTCAAGGCCGATCATTGTACGCGATACGCAATCGACTGACGCGTAATGCGTAGACCTTGACACTGGAGTGCACCTTGCGGATATTAATGAAAATATTAGCACGTTTATATATATATATATATATATATATATATATATATATATATATATGTATATATATATATATATATATATATAAATATATGTATATATATATATATATATATATATATATATATATATATATATATATATATACATACATATATATATATATACCCAAAAGAAATAACCAAATACATTTTCAATGCGGATTGGGCCTTAAAAAAACATGATTAGGATTACCTACGAGTAAATATAACTTACCCTCTCATTATGTGTATATAGTGTTGTTATATTTCATACTTCAACAAAATGTCAAATCAAAGAATGTAGTAAGCTTTTGAAATTACCTGAAACAAAAAAATTAAGTCATTATTTTATTTTTAATAACTTTCATTCTCTGTAGTCTCTAGTTTTTGGTTTTCAGAGAAATGTTAAAATACATAACATTGTTTTTAATTGCAACTGAACGTTGAATAAACTGTTTTCAGCTTTTACAGCTTTTTCAATAATTCTAGGGACAACCACCAGTTTATGGGCATCCCAAACTCATAGTTCCCCTAATTTCATTACATGAATCTAAAATTTAAGCTAAATAAGAAATGTTAATAAAAACTCATCATGTGTTATTTAATTCGTATACAATTAAGTGCATAGTCTGACAACAAATCATTATAAGGAAACTCAAAGCAATAGTTATCAGACACTTGATATCAAAGAAAGATTAGTTGAAGATAGCGCGTACTGAAAATCTACTAATTAGGTCAAAGGCTGTTTATGGTTTATACTTTCACGGTGGTTGTGGGAGTAAACTAGAATAATGGAATGGAATGGAAAAATCCAATCCTTGTTTACTACTCTAAAATTGTTCTCTCACAATTCACAGTAGTAATAAAATATAAAGTATACTTAGTTAGCAGGAAGTTAGTAAGAGAAACAGTTGAGTTTAAAACAAATAATAATAAATAACTTTGTATTTTAATAAATTAGCGGATTAAATTTTTTGATATCAGTATAATTTTACTAGCTGACCCGGCAAACGTTTTGCCATATAAATTATATCTAAAAGGTTTACGAACTTTTACATTTGAACATACGTATAATGGACATGATAATCAATCGGCTCAACGTGGAGCCCCCGCCTACGGAGTCAATGATCGCGGGTTCGATCCCCGCATCGGGATAAATATATGTATGTATGGCCTACCGTTATGATTTCATATATATACCGTATTTATGCCGAGTCTGGTAACGCCGCCAATCCACATTAAGCAGGCGTGGTGAGTTTTAATGTCCAGTTTTAATTCCTTCAAAAATAGGACGGCTAGTGCCTAGCAGTGGGACGTGAGATACGTAGAAAAAGTATGTGGACTATAAATAAAATTAGCAATATAAACTGAAATACAAGTAAAATCGAAGTTCATACAAAAAACAAATTCATAAAATTCCGTTAAGCCGTTTCCGAGGAGTTCGATATCAAAAACTGTGACACCGGATTTTTATATACTAGATTATACTGACAGTTTACAAGCGACAAAATTGTTTCAAATTTAGAATTTTTCTTTCTTCCGCTGTCTTAGCGACATACATAAATTTCCTGTATTTCGAAAAAATTAATAACTTTTTACTTCTGTTAATGTAAACGACAAACATTAACCATCAGCTTGATTTTGTTATAATTTTTTTCATTACTTGCGGAAAAAATAAGAGAAAATAAACACAACGGAAATTAATATTATTTATTGGAAATTTTGAAACTTATGATAAATTAATTATTACCTTTCCTCATTTTTTAATCGCATATCTTATACCTTCTTACCAAATTTTAAAAAAAAATATTTTTTTTTTAATTAAATTCATATATTGTTTAAGTATTTATTATTTGTATTATTTATATCTCCCCTGTGACTGCATAAGAAAATTAGTACTGCGGTTTATTTGAATGGATTATACTATACGTTTTATTATAGCTAGTATAAAAATAGTCTGACATCTCAAACACGAATCTGTTTGTAATTTGTTTTCTGATAATCTTTTTTCAAAGCAATCCTTTTTTCAAAGCTTTTCTCGGGCAAATCTCAAAATTTCATTACTTATTCATTATTTAATTCTTGTTTTTAGTTATGAAATAAGGATTATTCTTGCAAAGATCGATTAAAGCTATTATTTTTATGACCAAGTGAGCACTTAGCTTTTTACTTATTAACATATATATATATATATATATATATATATATATATATATATATATATATATATATATATATATATATATATATATATATATATATATCTTTGTGTAAGCAAACTGCAACAACAAGCATTGAATGTTAATTTCACAAGGGAAATTATAAACGCAGAATGTGCGCTGCCTGCGAGAAAATGATCTAGACGTCCATATGCGACACGCTTACTAATTACATTGAAAACATCGTAAGAATCGTTTGGTCAATAAACACGTTTTATTTGAATCAATAAACATCAATTGAACTTCGATTTTACTTGTATTTCAGTTTATAGTGCTAATTTATTTATAGTCCATATTTTTTTTGTACAGTCCATATATGTCCTACTGCTGTGCATGAGCCGTCTTATTTCTGGAAGAACGGACATTAAAACTCACCACGCTTACCCAATGCGGATTGACGGGGTTACCCGACTCGGAAAAAATACGGTATACATACGAACTAATAACGGTAGGCCCATACATATATTTATCCCGATACGGGGATCGAACCCGCGATCATTGACTCCGTAGGCGGGGGCTCCGCCACTGAGCCAATCGATTGTCATGTCCATATACGTATATTCAAATGTAAAGTATATGGTCTGTGTGTCATGGGACTGGTATCATATTTGATCAAGCCTTATTAGCCACGACGACCTTAATAACCCAGTGGCGTAGTTACCGCTTCCAGAGTGGATGGTAGAGAGATCAATTCTCGAGATAAATAATTCGCCTTTGTACCAAAATTGTACATAAAGAAACATATAGGTGCGGCTTAGAAATACTTATTTCGAATCAAGACATCCAGCCAATCCTTGTGAGCAATAATGAGCCTCGTCGTCGGCCTAATTATTAGAATTTGTTAGTCTATATGACTAAATTTTACAGGAATAACAAGAAAATGATTTTCCTTCATAGTTTGAAATACTTTTATATAACCATTTTTAAGTAAGAATTGTATATAAAATTATTTCGAACTATAATAATAGTTTAAATAATAAAAAATCCCTCTTATTATCTGAAGTTAGATATAAAAAGAGGGATTTTTTGAGCTAAATACAACTTTGAGGTAAATATTCCATTGGTCACGCTTTAAGGTTATCCGTTAGATGGCATCAAAACTGAGAAGTGAGAAAAAATGTTTTTTTGGAGTTACGAATTAGGATATGTAGGCCAACAACACATAGGCTGTAAAAAAAACAAATCTCCGTCATTCGATATTTTTTGTGTTTGTTAAATACTGCTCGCAAATTCGCCAGATTAACATTGTCGACCGAATCGTGCATTGTAATTATTCCATACCACGATTTTGTACTGCCCCAGCTTTAACGACACCACTTACTCGTAATTTCCCGTTCATTAATTAGGAACGCGTGAATCGCATGATTTTCGACCATAAACACTTTTAGCGTGAAGTTAACACATGAGGACGCAGTATGTGGTATCATTTAGTTCCAATGGCCGACATTTTATTGTTAGCATAATATTAGATAGATATTTTATTATATATTAGATAGATAGATATATTGGTGTACAATAAAGAATATATTATATATTCTTTATTGTACACCAAAAATAAAGTGGTACAATTATTGATTATAATATTGTTTATATATTATACAAATGGCGGTCTTATCGCTAATGACGATTTCTTCCAGACAACCGCAGGATGGACAGTGTTAAAAAGATTTTTTTTAAATATATATCATTACGCATTAAAATCTATGTGATATTCGGTTCTCAGCGACTTCGCCGCCATTTTAAGGTTTTGAATTTAGCTATAGGAATCCGCATATTATTTTTTGAAAATTATATGTTGATTTATTTTGATCAACATTTTCGTTTGCGGCCAACTGAGAATTAATGTAGTTTTTTTTTTAAAAGAAAAAAAAATAAAATCCGTGTGTTTGTTCGCGGTCCCTTAGCCGTAAAGCGTTACGCTATAAAGTTATTTTACTCCTTCCATTTACGTAATCCTTAATAGCATATTATAAACATGAGAAATGAGAATTTTGAGAAACATTGACTACACAGGATAGTTTTATATTTGTGAAAACATATTCGTGAAGATATTATTTTTTTAATAAGCTAATAATAGCACTAGGTAAACGTAAAACTTCATTCAACCGAAGATTTGTAGAACACAAGTTCATCGTGACTGCGATAGTCACTGTAGTTGAAATCGGTGATTTTAGTAGTATCAACTGAGTAGTTCGTGGTAGTACCATCAGAGAAAATCCCAATATAGTCCTCTCCTTAGCTCTTTGATTCAATACAAAATAAAAAAACGTACGAGTACATCAAAAGTATATTGAAACAAAAAAACTTTTTCTCAATCCAACGTTATGAATAATCAAACGTCAAGCTGCCAGTTATGAAACTAAAGGATGCACTAAGAATACAGTAAAGCAAACTTTGTATGCACTATAGAATTGCATTTTGTTGGCAACTCACCCTGCATTGGAAACTAGGGCAGCGGTAAGTACTCGTTACTTCACGCTATTTAGTGATCATGTACGGCACGCTATTTGGTGACAATCGAAGTTGGATACTTTTTTTAATCATGTCAGCTTTAGGCTTAAAACGCAAATACATAATATATGCGTTATAAACTTAAACTTCATTATTGAAGAATAAAAAGCTAAAATTATCTTTTCAAATTTCAACGTGGAGGAAAAATTTGAAGACAAAAGAGAGATGTGTCTGAGATAGCAATCAAACAAGGAAGCATTAAAGTATCATGGCTCTCAAAATATCAGCGTTTTGTTTCTGCATCGTTCTTTCACATTTCTTTTCTTCTTACCCAAAGGTAGATAACGCATCTTACTAGCTAACCCTTTACCAACCACGTGCGTTGGTAAAAGTTAATTAGAATTCTAGTAATGGCACTAGTGTTGCTAGTCTTTTTTTTTAAATATAAAATCCCAAAATTGAGGACTGTTTTATTGATGATCCATTCTCAATCAGAAAATATTTCAAGGTGTATTTGTAAACTAGTATAAACTGAAATTTGAATTATGAATGTTTTAAAGAACACTATTTACAAACAATGTGCATGCCGTTTTATTTTGTGAGTACCTTGCAATATGTCGTCAGTAATAATGACTATAATTCCCCAGCGACATATGGCTACCACTCATTACTTTCATGGCATTATCTGGAAGAGTATGGTGCAAAATAAAAAATTAATTTTGTCCTCTTTAGTATATATATACATTACGGAAGTTATGAATTACTTTTTGCAGATCTCCACACGGCTTGACACGGGACTTTACATTATCTCCATGCCATTATCTTCCACGTTTATCCAAAGCGGAATGGCAGGAGGAACCCGCACTCAGAATACATACACATAGGCCATTCATTTATTTATATAGGAACCGAATCCGCGACCAATAACTGCGAAAGCAGTAAATCTGTCACTAAGCCAATTACGTCGATATGAATTTAATAGTTGCAAATAATTATAAAAGAATACGAACAAGGTTTTAAATATTACCAGAATACTTGTTACGCATTCCAATTAAGATTATAATGCTTGTGCTAGAAAATGTTCCACATCAATAGTCCAGTGGAGGATACAAACTCACGAGGTACAGATCGTAAGCCCGAGTCTTGCCAATTGAGCTACTGCTGTATAATTCTTTGTACATATATTTATTCGCTCACATTTTACAAAAAAAAAAAAACTTGTTGCATGCAAGGTTAAATATTTTTTTAACTTACGTTTCTTTCAAGCAATCTAATACATTTATAAAACGCTATGATGATATTTAATTCTCCATTTTACTTGCTTGCTTAGTCCTTAATTAAATAGAAATTTAATATTCTCTTTTGTATTCTAACTACGGCAAGAAGTACAAAAGACTTATCAAGATTTTGCAGACAGACAGACGTTCGCTTTCTGCACTTAAAATTTAATATCTATAAATAAGAATAACAAAAAACATGTCCTCTTAAGAAATATTTTATAAAAAAAATGTCTATTATATGTAATATAGTCACGCTGCAGAAACGTTTTTTTAATAATCGTAGAAAAAATTAAATCAAATGTCAAAAGTTGTTTGTTAGATTTTTATATACATATAACAATTGAAATTCGTAATGCGTGCGATGCGAATACAAAATTATAAAGGAAATTCACTATTTAAAACATACATACAATTTAAAAAAAAGACTAGCAATATTATATTACTAGAATTCTAGTTAACTATTCCAACTAAGCTCATAATGCTATTATTATATATTAATAATATTATTAAAATGCATAATGCTAAGAAATGGTCTACTTCAATAGTCCATGGAAGGATTCGAAATCAGAACGTAAAGAAGAAAGCGCGAGCCTTGACAACTAAACTATACTTGCTTTAACGTATTACATTACCTACAAATTACCTCACAATTACTTAAAATTATGTTTAAATGTAATTTTTATTACAGAATGTAACTTTATTGTTAAATTACGAACTGAAAAATACAGTAGTTTTATTTTTAATAACAATTTGTTATACAAACATATGGATTCTTGAGTATAAACTAATTTTCCAAAAGCTATAAATTTCCCGAAACGTATTGTTATAGATTATTTATTGCTTTTGAAAAGACAAAGTGTTTGGAAGATACATGTATATATCTTAGATAAATTTTACTGAATATAAATCTTTCTAACGTAGTATGTACGTAGTAGTACGAGGCTAGATAGTGCGACGATCTACGCAGTTCGGCTGGCAGAAATTGAATGCGTGAAGCCGAAGATTGGGCTAGGTGTAGTTTTTTTGGGAGAGGCCTATGTCCAGAAGAGGACTGCCGCGAGCTATGGATAATGAAGGTAAATCTTTCCAATTTAAAGCTTAAAAACTAAAAAAAAAATATAATTATCATTATTATGAGCATCGTTCATACTTCAGAACTTAAAGACGGTAGATTTCTAAGTCCTGGCTGTACTTTTTATAGTCCGTTTGTTCTACAAGCCCAGTCGTTCAAAGAACTATGCTCGGAATTTCTCCCATAGATGCAATCCTGTACCTTATTATTGTTATTATACTTACACTTGTACACTTATATTATTAACGTTTTTATACTAGGTACTTACACAGAGTGCTGTAGTATTGTGGCAAGGAATGTCCAACATAAAACATTCGTCAACAAGAAAAAATTTTAATTTATTATAATTTTTAGATTTATAAAATATTTAACAAAATCTAAAAACCCGTCGGTGAACTACAGGTCTTTTGATAAATATGTTCAATTTTAACGTTCAAACCTTATTTTCTCTCCCACTAAATCGTAGCTAAAAGGGCCGCTGGTATAATGGATTAAAAAGCTCCGAGGCACATTCTTTCTCCTTTGTTAAACTCAAAGCTATTTAGAAGTGCGTTGTAGTAACGAACAGCTTTTGATAAGCTTTATCTCAAATATACTCGAAGAACAACAAAATGTATATTTTAATAGGAAATAATTAATTATGTTACGATAAAATATGATGAAGAAATGTGTATACACAAGACACAGGAAACCAACGAAAAATAAACTTTGTTTCCTTACACAAAATTTTACAAATTATTGGTGTATTTGATTGTAGCAATCGTCAATGTTTTAGGGTTTCGGGTAGCAGTTGAAGAAGAATCGGGTATTTAAACGATTCTTAAAATGTAGCTTCAATTTGATGTTGAACATCTAAGAAAAGAACTTGTAGCTTAGTGAGGTGGATTAAATACAGTAGTACAACATGTTTTGTAACAATCTGCTGATCTACAATGTAGACAAGTGTTTATTAGGAGACGCGGTGAACAATTTATTTTACTTTTTATATTTTTTTATTTATTAGACTCAAAACAGAATAATAACATATACATTTAACATTGAAGTAAACCATCTAGACAACAATTTAAATATTACCATTTAAGTTTACGATGCAACAGGAATGGAGTCGATCCTACCTATTATACTGTATCGATATTGACCCGAAGAAAAATTTCCTAGCATAAGCGTTACTAGAATATATTGATAAAAGCATCGCTGCTAGTCTTCTTCTGAAAAGATCATAAAGAATAACAGGATACCAGCAATATTGTAACCTCAAAACTGACATAGCAAAAACAGACCCGCTAAAGACGAGTCTCTGAGAACTAGCAGGATCCCACGAAGCCTGCTCCTGACCGACCTGGAACCGGTTCCCTGCCGCATTACGCCTCACAACTCGTCCGCCTACATCGGCCGCTATTAAAAGCTGTTCAAGCTTGACACGTTAAGTCGTGTAATTGGGTCGATTATAATCCCCATTTGTACCCTTATTTAACTAATTCTCGCTTATATTATCAAACCACTTGGCTTCAGTAGTATTTCCGAACCGATACGACATTGGAACTTTTAAAACACAAGTCTACTTCATCTTAAAGGCCAGCAACGCATTTAAAATGTCTATGGTGTTGCAGATGTCTATAGGCGGCAAGGATTGCTTGCTGTCAGGTGACACGTTTACTAATTTGGCTTTCTATCCCATAAAAAAAACTTAATCATCGACATGCTCGGACATAAGAACTGCGTAATAATCGTGTGCACTTTATATTATTTGTTTATTACTACATAACTTGAGAAATACGAGAGCGGAAGACCCAAATCACCAACCCCGCTCCCCTATGTTACCGCCTTATCCTCCTCCCATTTATCTTTGGTGTTGTCGACGTTCATGAGCTGTGATGATTACTTAACATCGGGTCACCAACTGTGTCACTTGCTCGTTTGTCAACCTTTTCCGACAAAGATTTCTGCTTTAGAACTAAAATAATTTATTGAATATATTATATATTACAATTCTACCACCAAAAATAAAAATCACATATTTCATATAATATCAATAAAATATTTCCTTCTCTTTCTCTTTGCATCCAATGCTTAACAAAAAACTGTCACACGAATTTTAGTAGAATTTGTTTTTAATCGCAAACAAGATTTCTTCCAACGAAAAAATCGTTACGAAACATTTATATTCCGTAACGGAAGTACTGATATGAGATGATAACATTATCACGCGTAACACGATTAAAGATTTAGTTATTTCTCTTCTTTATATCAAACACGTGTTTGTGTACAGCATGTTCTACTTTATAGGTCTACTGGAAGAAACCTCTATCGGAGATAAGCCCGCCTGATGTAAACAACTTTTTATATTCAATGCATGTATATTATCATACTCGTATTTATGGATAAATAAATAAATAAACATGTTTCTTATGTTAAGATAAAAATATTAGAACATTCTTTCCTTCATCTATACTTTATAAATGTGAATAAAAGGAATTTATCGTCACTAGTGTACATTTATCGTCACTTTAATATATTAATCTATTTCAGTAGCATAGATATAAGTACTGGCAGATCACGTATTATTTATTCGTATTGTATAAGTTTTATTAATGTATTTCTCAAATGTTGAATGAATTTGTCCATAGATGGCACTGTAATATGTTGTTTTGAGCTAAGTTGCAATGTGGTTACTGTATTTGTAAACTATATGTAACAATGAACTAAAAACTATGAAAATAACTGTAAGGTATATGCAACTATGAAAATAAATGGTATCTATGCCTTCCGGGAATTTGACCATTCAATTTCCCTGAAAGTCTTTTAGGGGTGACGTGCCAATCCTGTACAGTATTTCAGTATTTTTAAATAAATTACTGAATGTATCTTTATTAATATTTTGTCTTAAGTAATTTGTATGATGGATATAGCGGTTAATTTAAAATACAATGGAAGTAAATATTAGTTCTTTTACGTTGCCATTACAGGAATATATTGGTCAACACCTGCTACATTTTCCAATCCAGATTGCCGAAAACAACAAAGTCAATTGTTAATCAACTTAAAAATAGCTTAAAACTTAATAATTATATTTAAACCAGAAATTTGAAAGTAGAGAATAATAAGAAAAATAATAAGAAAAAATTCGGCGGAAAGTATCCAAAATATGTGATTTTATAAATGGTCAACTTAATAAAATGTTGATGCTAAAAGCTCAACAGTTACTATAATTGTATACCAGTTGTCAAGCGAGATTTTGCTGCCGTTGTTCGGCATGAGCAAAACGGGTCTCGATCAGAGAGATTAATAAACACCTACAAACACGGTCGATTACATTTCAAGAGTTGTGAGACCTTCGACATAATAGAGGTTAAGTATATCAATAGTCACAGACGTCTATATTACACCATGATAGCTGAAAGTTATACGTATCAAAGACATAAAATTTAAGTGTTTATTAAATACTTAACTCAAGAATTATCATGTTTAGAAGAACATAAAACATAATGCTTGGTTCATATTTAATTATTCTAATTTTATACAAATGCTGCAAATACTGTTAATCTATTTTAATATATATTTGCTTAAGGTCCCATGCTCAAAGAATCTTATATACTCTCCATGTAATAATAATAATACATACATATCGTCACGCCTATCTCTGCCTACCCAGAGACTACAAATCTTCATCTGCTATGATCTCAGCATACATCCCTTGCTTCCTCCACACTCATTATTCTCCTCATGCAAGCCCACCAATTAAGGGTACTCTTGACCTGGCCTTTCTTAAAAACTTAAGAAATTTGGTGAAGGTATGTTTTCCGTGGTCTTCCTCTACCGACCCATCCATCCACATTCGCAACGTAAATTTCTTTTGTCAGTAGTCTTTTATCTATCCTCTCTATATCCCCGAAACATCTAAGCATCCCTTTCTCAACTTTTGTCACAACACCTTCTTTTACTCCATATCGTTCTCATATATCTAATAATAATATATTTATTTATTCAATACTCATTAGGTGTAAGTAATACAGAATGCTTATCGTATGTTAGTATTTTCGCTAATACACAAAATATATACACGTGTAAGAGCTGTAAAATAAAAGTCAATTCTTATTATATAATTTTCTTTCTTATGACAACTAACTAAACGAAACAAATATACTTTGTTTGTAAAAGGAAGGAAAAAGATGCAGATATGTTAAACCAGAAAGTACAATGCGTCACACGACTACGTAGTTTGCATAAGGATATGGCGCGCCGACAAGGTCTATATATAATTATTCGTTTAATAAGATTATTTTCCATATATCCATAAAACAGATTCAGATAATTGATAAAATCAGGCGTAAGTTTACCAAAATCCATTCGTTTATACTTTAATAAGATGAGAGAAGATAAGTTATACATGAAAATTAAATTAAAAGTCTATGAAATAAGGAAATATAATAATAAAACGCTTTACTGTTATAGCTCCTACAATAGGATGCCCTATGACGTGCGTTCCATAAATACACAAATAAAAAGAATAAACACGTAAATATATAAACCAGAATAAGTAGTTGTATGCTATACAAATATCTATCCAGATGTGGAAATCGAACCTTCTTCCTATGGCTCAGAAAGCGAAGTATTCGCCACTATAAGGATCGTCAAGCCGAATAGTTTTGTATTTCAACATTTTCAAAAGTTTGGATTGTGTGTGTGCGTTTACAGAAATTTACACATACAGTGTAAAAAAATCTCATTAATTATAGTTAAAATAACATGAATTAAACTTATATTATCAAAATATTTTTAATTACTTAAAAAGAACTTATTTTTCAGAACACTAGGAATGTTTTACTACTTATAATTCTCAGAATTTTTAAACCCAGCTAATAGTGTTTTTACTAGCAAAATGTATATCAATATTCTAATAGTAGAACGGAACCTACAACCTTAAATTTAAAGTGTAACCCTTGCCAATTAAGCTATTGCTGCTTTGAAACCATATTTCACTTCAAACTAATTAATAATTATTAAGGGAAAAGTAATGTAATTGAAATTAACAAGAGCGCTATAGTTAAAAAAGGCAAGTTAAAAAAATTGCAATTATTCAAAAATGTTATGATTATATAATATAATTCTGTTTCCACTTTATTAATAAAATATAACGGATTTAAATGTCAATTAATCTATAAAATACAGACAGTTATGTAACCCTAAATATAAATGTCAACGGAATGAAAGTTTGAAGGTAAATTTGTTTGTTTATATTCACTTATCGAGATAACCACACTTTGTCAAATAGAATTAATTGCTAAAGCAAACACCAAGCGGTTTGTATTAACCTACACTAGATCTGATTTGTCTGTAAGCTGACTCATACCTATTTGTAGTCGGCTACTCGACCCGTCTGCCCACGCGACGTTAGTCGCTCGGGATGGGCATAACGAGACCGCTATTTGTCAAGCTCTAAAGCGAACCCAAAATAAATATTGCCGTGATTCATCAGTTTCCATAACACGACGTGTAAATGTAGAGGCTAACACATAAACGAAACAAGGTACATTATATACTTATGCAAACGTTAAAAACTGAAGCATCCAACAGAAACTATTGTTTCATCAATTATTTAACAAAAATTATATACTAGAATTGCATTATGCAAAGAATTGCATATTTGTCTGTAGCATGAACGGGCCGGCTCACCCGGGGTAGTACCACACTCCCACAGAAAACCGGGGTCTGAGTGGTAACTTAGACCACCACCCCCCTCTCCCCCACCCCCTCCCTTAATGACACATTCTTTAAAGGTCAGCAACGCTTCCGTACTGTCTATGGCGTTGCGGATGTCTATGAGCGGCGTTGATTGCTTTCCATCAGGTGCCTGCTGTTTTGCCTTCCTAACCCATAAAAAAAATTAATAACTTATATTTTATATATCTATACGAACCAGTATATAAACACAAAAAATACTACTTTAAATTTATACCGGAAAACAGCTGACATCAAATTTAAATTTTACCACCGACACTAAATTTGAAAAATGATAATGAAATTAAACAAAAAAAACGATCTTCAAACAAATTCAAAAGTTGTTTCCTCATGTCACTAACGTAAAAACACAACACCACTTTTCAATAACTTTTACGATACGTATTTCACCTTAACTCGAGGTTTTCATAAGTTCAGCATACTCCTCGGTTGTCCTCCGTAGGTCTATTACTGAATATTAGATTTTCGCAAAGAAACGACAGACTCCATTAATAATTTATTACATGTAATTAAGAATATTTTTGTACTATCTCTCTTACCTGCTATTGCATCCGCATGGGATAACTCAAGAAAAACGCTATGAAAGAATTCAGTTTGTACATTTTAGGATAAAAAGTTTAGCAATTTTTAAGCTGTACGACTTTCTTATAGAAAGACTACATCAATAAGTGGCCAAATTTCTCCCCCCCCCCCCCTCCTTGAACAAACAAAAGGCGCTCCCGTTTCCTCAAAGACCTCTAAGATAGCCTCCATTATATGAACCTTAGCTCGAGAGGCAACAGCTCCCCTGGTCATTAGCTGCCACATGTTATAGGCAGCTTTTGCAATCTTGGATAGCTTGACGTCGTCTCTCGATAGAATCTCATTCTAATATTTCGTTGGCCCTTCCCGACCCACCTGGAGACCAGGCGGCAACTACAGAATTTATTATGGGAATGATCATTAAATAAAAGACGTGAAGAAGCTAAGTATGTAACGTAACCCGTGAATTATAGAGGTCCATAGATAAATACCTACCAGCAGATGAGCCGCTTACTTGTTTGCCTATATCTTCTATAGACGAAATGTATAAAAACAATTTGTTCTAAGAAATGTTTACATGTACATTACATGAGCATTTAGAAAGTATAAAGAGAGGTTAACGATGCTTACCTCATTATTTACAACTTTGAATCATTTTTCTGTTAAATAATAAGCAAGAAATCAAAAGGTTTCTTTAAGTGCACTATAAGATTATAAAGCTTTGTCTCTATTTTTAAATCTATAATAAAAAAAACGTTTTACATTGACAGTACCCGACAGTTTATAAACATAAAAATAACAAAAGCAAACACCCAAATATAAACATGTAGAATATACTAATGCTTTTTTTTTACTTCAGAAAGTACAGATTTTGCCATTGTGCCAATTAGAACGTCAACTATACAACAAGAAAAGATGAGACGAAAAAGGGTATAAATATGTAAATACTAAAATAAATCTAAAAATTGAATTTTTTTATCAAGTGGTCTGTAAGAAAAAAATATAATCACACTAATTTTCGCGACGGAATAAAATGAACCTTGGCCCATTTATGTCAATTTGGCTTTATTACTGCAATGAGTCAGTCGTAATTTGGACTCGGATGAATGAGTATTACAGATAACGCACCCACCAATGTATAAATTTGTGTATTTAATATAAAACTTGTGCTGTTATTTTATGGGATAGAAAATTAAACGAGCAGACTTTATCTAATGAAAACATTCAACGCCGCCCATAGACATCTGTAACACCATAGGCATTAGAAAAGCAATGCCGGCCGCCGTAAGCTTGTTTTTCAAAGGTGTCGGATGTCGTATAGGATTGCATTTGCTCTTTTTGTCGTAAAACAAATCAAAAAGTAGCTTAAATCATTTACATCACACGATATTTTAACGTTATGTAAAAGTCTGGTCAAACATATTCAGCATTTCCACGACGCCTCCATAAACCCGAAAAAAAGATTTTTTTATTACTTTACCATTACAAAAATACAACCCAAAAAACCACCTCATAAAAAAGCTGTTAGAAAATGTGTAATATTTATTAGTAAAGAACAATAATTATAGCGAATTACAATTATCAATCAATACTTAATTAAGTATTGATATTAAAATTATGATACCAAATATGATAGCATCTGCTATGCCGAACCATAACACGTTGTTTTATAAATGAAGATATGCTTTCTCCTCGGTGGCCTTAATTACTTAACTATTATACTGTCTAAAATAAGATGGAGCTGTCATTTGAAACAAATGCTTTCGGGAGGAAGTGTAACATGTGTCCATGCTGAAGTGTTGTAATTATATGTGACATGTTGTATCGACGCTAGATAGTAAATGTGAAATTTTCACTTAGCTTTTAAAAAATTAAATATAATATAACATTAAGTTTCTTGTTCAGTCTACGGCAATTCTTCAAACCACATTTTTAGAAAGCACACCATAAAATTTCTTGCACTATCAACAAAACTTATTCGACAAATCGAAAGCGATGATGATAATAGGCATATTTGTTGTTACAATTCAACTAATAATAATATATTTATTTATCATACAACTCGGGTCCACTTGTTAGTAACAATTTACTTTAAAAAAAACAATATGTTAGTAATGTAATTCTAAACACTAAATACATTTAAGAACGTAGCCTGCCATTGCCTGTCACACTAGCAATTTGTAGAACAGTTGCAGTATGCTAAAATCCGTCTTATATCAACATCCTCAGGATACCATTGGAGCTAGACCGCAGTCTTGTTCATAAAACCGTTAGTTCTTGTATATGCAAACATTTCGGATGCCGAGCAAAACCGCGGCAGCCTAATTAGTATACTAAAACCGTTCAAGTGCATATATTATATTAATGGGTTGTGTCTATCTGAAACACTAAAAATGTCCTGTTATAACCAAAAAGACGACCTAAATGCCGAAATGGTGAAGTGTTCTTTCTCAGCCAAAAACCATGGGTTCAATTCCTGCATCGAGATTAATTATTGTATGGCCTAAAGATATCTAGGATGAAATTGGCTGTTTTACCTTGGCAGATGTGTTTATAATGGCAAGTTTCAGTGTAATGCGTTTAAAAATAATAAAAGAGTAGTTTCGAGTTAAAATAGAAAACACATTAAGTCGATATTTCGTAGTAACATCCCTATTGGACATAAAAAGACAATGTGGACCACAAGCATCCGTCGCGTCGTGCGTAACGTATCGTTTCTCACGCAATTGCTTGTAACTTTATAACCTCAACAAAAATAAGCGCTCTGACTCTCAGCTTAGGTTTAAAGCTCACCGACTCAAAACTAGGAAAAAGTAACAATTAACTAATTCTCGAATAATATCATTCAGTTGTAGCCTTTGTTGATATAAGGCTGAGGTTTTAAACTGCATTAGTTATGTTAAATTTTATTTTATGTAGTTTATCTCATAAATATCTGTTAATGATTCTCCAAATTTAAATTTGTTGTTTTGTATTATATCATAGTTTTTATTTTTTTGGGCGTTTTAATAACTTATGCATGTTATTTTTAGTTTACGTGTATGCTGTGGTACCTAAAGATAGGTAAACTTCGATTTATTTTGAAAACTGTCTGTTACTTTTAAATTGTACTGGTGTATTACAATTATTATGTGTCCTTAATACAAAAAAATCATGTAAATAAAAAGTATCGTTTTAAAACATTTTTTTTTATATATTCCTATCCACCTATCCCCCGTAGGGGTTGGCAGAGACCACAGAGCTCCATCCGCTACCATTCATTGCAGCAAAACGGCTTGAAACATTTGTATATAAATTACCGTAATCAATCTGCAGCACTCTAATACCTAACATAGGTCTCGCCTAAGGTGTGCCACAGTTCCGCAGTTTCCTACGGCCGCTATTCGTAGATCGTCGGTCTATTCAGATTCAATGACAAATGTGACCAACCCATTTCCAGTCTATCCCTAATTTCAAGAGCTACATATAAATATCAATCGATAAATGAAAATTACAACCACTTGTTTCAATTCATGTACATATCTTATAAAATAGATAGTTTCTTTATTGGAAAGTAAAAGGCAATGAAGTAGTGCCTCGGAGAGTTTTGTATGTATCACAAATGAGGTGGCGCATGCCCATGTAGCAAGTGACATTACGGAAGACTTCGACACAACAGTTACTTTAATTGACGTTCTACGGTTTGTGTCATCGCTTGTCATTTTAGTGACTAACTGTACCAAGGCAACCCTTTACTCTTCAAAACGTTTTAGCTAGCAAGCCATACGTACAATTATACATACATTGATATGATGCATGATTATATAATTTAAGATTAAATTAGTATAAGGTATATAGATTTAAAAACTTATTCAATCTAATAAATATAAAAAAATGATCACAACTTTAATTACCAATTTAAATCAAATGGTTTTAGATATCTATTCAAATTATCTCCATAAATCAATTTCAAAAAGGAATTTGCTATTATTAGTAATAACCACTAATTGTTTGAATTAAATTAAATTATTTGAGATTGAAGAAGCCAGCCCGATAATTGAAATAATTGACAGCTAGACTGAACCAAATGGCTTATTCCATTTTTGATAGAGTCACGCTACTCAATATTTAACAGTTAGATTTTTAAACTTGAAATTTAGTACATATGGTTTGAATTTATTGAAGAATTGAAAATCTTATTGCCAAATAGTAAAACAATTGAATAAATTGAATACCTTCATTTAATCATAATTTGCAATAATAGGAGTAAAAAGGAAAGCCCTTGCCGCGGTACGTTACACAATTTGAATAATGTATAAGTTTACTGATGAAAGGACATTACAATAAATCTAGCCCCGCATACTGTATGTCAGACTTTCTAGAATAAATATATCACAATCTCAGGAATAGCTACGGTGACATTCGTTCTTAAATCACTCGAACAGACCTCGATTATATTTTCTCTACAAAAGTAAGTAAAAAAAATAGTCTATGGGCGGCGTTATTTGCTTTCCATAACACGCCTGCTCGTCTTAACTTGTGGTAAAATGCTTTCACATTTTTTTACCAAGGAAAATAATTCATGAAACCCCTTCAACCTGGGGACAAAAACTTTATTTGAAGTCTATACTAAAATGAATTTTCTTATTTATTTGAATTAAGTTACACGTATAGTTAAACAGGTCAAATTTATACTTTTCCAGAATTTATTTGAAGTTCCGAAAGTATGTCCATATTATTGTATTATACATTTGAAATCATTGAACCTAAATCAATTTACCTATGCCAATCTATGATGATCACCAAATCCATTTATTAAAATGATTATAATATAGACATATTTTCATAAAATATACTATTTTTTTAACAGCTATACGAGTATGTCCCACGACTGAGAACTTTACCACCCAGATTCTCAATAAAAACCTGTAGATATATGTATATTTGTCTAGATGCAAGTCATACCACCATTGATCACAACCATTAGCTCCGAAAACAGTAACTATACCACTGTAAACCAATTAGGTTGCGATAACTAATAAATATCAATAAGTTATTTTTAGTACCAGAACTGTGTGTGGTCAGTGTGAGCATAGAATTTAAATGCGTGTTAAGAAAGGCGATTAATTACTATTCGCTTCATTTGTACCGCCAAGCCGTTTGCCGCCACGTGGCATATGTACAATCATATACAAAAGTAAATAATATCAAAATAAAACTAAAAATAAGAAATCATTATGTTCTTATACCCCATCAAATTAATATTAAATATTAAATAAGAATATTAAATCACGATAATTATTCTTTTGATTACATAATGCACGCCTAAACAACACAAGCCTGCTAAATGTTGGTATTACAGCGATACCCAAAATTTTTAAGGAAGACCTATGACCATTTGTCGACTGCTAAAGCTGTATCGATGATAATCATAAAAAATGTTTAAATAATTAATTAGTTACACAATATTTAAAACAAGTTAAACAAGCTAAACGCATTTACGATATTAGTATTAATAACTAAAATATATCTTGAAGTGTTTGTATCATATTTTTCTAAAACTCATATGCTTATTTGCACGATACAAAAGACATAAAACTTGTTTTTACATTACTGTATCTGTTTCAACAACAATTTCGATGACTCTCAAAAATAATTTATATTTAAATTACAAATTTGCATTGAAATATTTTAGAATTCCAACGCAAAAATTGAAAACCTAAGAATGATGGGTAAAAAAGTAGGGTGAACAACTCAATCGCGGAAAAATATCAATAAAAATATTTCATTGATATTTTCCCCCGATTACACACAGCGTTATGTACATGACTGTACTCCCCGAAGATGTGACAAGCCTGCGTTATTAAGTTAAAGCGCCTCCAAAGAATTTGTTGCGGTATTGTGGGAACGCATATTATGTGTATGTAAAGTAAGTACCAAGGTGACCTTTGTAAGTAATATATTCAATTATATACTCGCATGTATCCAACGTCCGAAAATCTCGTTTTACAACCCATTTATGTCCCATTGATAGTGTCCCCATTTGTGATGCAACGGACCACACTTGTCTATGGCGGATTAGTGAGGTATCTATAAATATATATATATATATATATATATATATATATATATATATATATATATATACTAGTTCTAATTACAACCACGTTATTAATACTAAAGATAAAACTTTCTCCCTTAAAAGCCTATTAAGCTACTTACACATCAGATTAACTTTGATAAATTGCCACTGCTAACTTTCAACGATTCTGTACTTTCTTGTTACCCATTAGTCAAGTCCTTTCTCCGCATTGTTTTACCTCAACCATCTAGAAATTTACTTTGCTAAATCAACCTATTCGAATATTTGGTATTCAGACTTTCCGACTTGTAGAACAAACAAAACCTTGATAAGTATAATGTGGATCTTATCTTACATATTACGTGTATATTATCACATCGTGTATTATTATAACCTTTATATATAGTTTCCAAAAATGGACTACCGCAGGTCATTGATGATGATGACATAATCTTAAATCTAATATTTACACAGAAATTTAAGATATAGAGAAAGTAAACCACGATAATTCCTTAAAAATAAGTAAGAATCTGGTTCTTCACTGGTGGAGTCGGCCTATTCATACTATCATGGCCGTAACATTATTATAAATGGTGATAATGTTATACCAGCCGATCTCTTTTCGAAAACCCCAGAATTGTTAAATGCACAGGATAATATATTTAAGTGTGTAGATAAAATAATATCAAGTTATATACAAAAAGTCCGTTTGTTTTTTTTTGACGTTCTTATGCGCTCAATCTGTATTTTAAAAATACTGTATTTTCCAAAACAGCCTTCAAAGTTCAGGCAAGAAATTATATATAACTAGCAAGGATGAAAACAACTAACAAACTTTGAACTTATATACATATGTATGATCTCAACCTTCCACGTCAAAATAAGGTCACCTTAGGAGAAGTCAAGGAGAAAATTTGGCGCTTATAAAAATAAATCCACCTGTTGATTAACTTCAATTTTGATATTGTAAACATTTTCATGATACCATGTAATAAAAGGATATATTATATATCTGTATAAATAAATATCGACGCAAAAAGTGAAAACGTAGTAAATCACAAAATGAAACTACCACCAGAGAAAAAAGCTTTTAAGAATTTTGAAAAAATGTATCTCATCACTCAAACTCACTCATACACACTCAGCTTTAACGCTGTACAAACAATTCTATTGGTCGTAGAACTGCAAGACAGAGTCAGACCATTTGACGCAATATTTTTTCCTGATACCAAAATGCAATGAAATTTTTTTGACATGTGTCATTTACAGCGTTTTCACTTTTTTGTGTCGATATTTGTCGTTAAAATTAACAGATCTGATTTATAATAGATAATTGCTGCAATTCCAGAAACCGGAACTTCGCAAACGCGTTACTGCTGGAAGGAAACGAGATTTTTCTTATTTTTCTTTAGCCTTTATAGGGAATTACTTGAGCATATTTCGATTGCGTTAATGGTAATTTCCAATCGAATCGAAGCTTTTGTTTATCAAGCAATCTTAAGCCGTATAAACAACGTCTGAAACATTCAGTTGTTTTGTTTGCGATTAACATGCCAAAATCTTAAGCTTGTTTCTAACACTATATATTTTCTAATATAATCCAAATCAAAATAAATATATGTATAATAAAAACAAGAAAAAATGAAAGATGTCCGTGCTTGTTTTATTTGTATTTTTGAAAGCGATAAATTTTTCAGTCATAAAAAATAACTTGTTCCACCATCATTTAAAACCGGAAAGAGAGATAGATCGCGTAATCTTGGTCATTTAATGTCAATAATTTAGTTGCACAGCTGCGCGATTGTTTATATTTCTTGGCACGCATAGGTGGAATAATATTTTAGAGGTTGCGACATCTCCAGGGGTTAATGTCTATTCCTTCAGAAATCAAAGTGGTAGAGCCACGCTGCAGACGAATACTTTGTCAAGAATGGCATATTATTTGTCTGTAGCATGAACGGACCGGCTTTCTCGGGGAAGTACGACACTCCCGCAGAAAACCGGCGTCTGAGCGGTAACTTAGCTACCGCGCTTCGTCCGGTTAGTCTGAGTTCCGGAGACCTTACACCCTCCCCCTCCCACTCCCGTTCCCCTCCCACACCCATAATGTCACTTTCCTTAAAGGTCGGCAACGCTTCCACACTGCCTATGGCGCTGCGGATGTCTATGGGCGGCGCTGATTGCTCTCCATACGGTGACACGCCTGCTCGTTTGCCCTCCATCCCATAAAAAGAAATAGGATGACCCGTACCCAGGAGTGAGATGTCCATGAATATTTAATCGACCAATTGGCGCAGTGACATGACCCCTTGCCCACCGAGTCAATGGTCGCGGGTTCATTCCCCGCATCGAAATAAATATTATGTATGGCTATTGTTGGTTGTTATGGTTAGTTTGGTAACTCCGCCAATCCAGCTTGGACGAGCGTGGTGGATTAATGTCCGTTCCTCCAGAAATGGGGAAGCCCGTGCTTAGCAGTGGAACATACATACACATATGAGCTGTGAAAAAAAATGTATATAAAAAGAGAAAGAAAATATATTGCATATGTGTGTATCTAGCATAATGTTCGTGAGTACGTACGTATATACTATGCAGATACTGCACAAATACCAGACCGTCTGCTCTTACACCCAGCCATAACAAAGCCTTCGGCAGTGCCGTATTTGCCAAACAAAGGGTACGTTTACTGTTTTTTTTTTCTGGTTATATACATGGTGACTCTTAATCCCGACGCAATATAAAGAGGGGTTGCTATATTCGTACAACTTACAACGGATATTTTTTTTCATACTTCTATAATTGAAACCATTTCTCTAACTTAATTGTTAAATTCCATAACGGAAAGATGACCTTATTGGTTTTTAGGCGATTCTACCGCTTTCAGAATCAATAGCACTATCAACAACACTGCTCTTCGACAATGTACACGACACGTGTTTCGCCTAGCACTAGGCATCATCAGGTATAATAGACTCTACGGAAGACAACCGTTAAGTGATCAACGTTAATGTAAATCAAAACTATACCATTTAAATAGTTCTAAAGTCATAGTAACTCGAAGAGGCCAGCTCGACCGGGAAAGTACCATTTCTTCGTGCAGTGATCAGGAAGCCTAATTCTTTTTCCCTTCCTTTATTACCCTTTACACCTCCAATTTTCAAATTTTAATTCTAAGTATTGGCTGTAGGCAACTCATCTGACACTACGGTGGTTGCATACCATCAAGTAATCCCATGCTTGTTTACCTGTATTCCATACTAAAACAGTATGTTATAATGTATAATTCCTTTGGCAAATAGTCAAGTAATTTTACATCACCTTATTATTACTAATTTAATACAGTGCGCGGCAATAATTAATTTTATGCATATCACCTCCACGCGTGTATCAAAGATGCAATCGTTATAAATATCACAGGAGAACAGCATATGCTATAATAGTGATGTTCGTACAAAACGAACGATGAAAATGTAGGTTAATCGTCATTATTCGGTGCGTCTTCTATTTAAAGCATGTTTCTCAAACTGTTAGATAGATTAGATTCGAGAAATATTTTTGATTGATGAATTGAATCATAATGGTAAGTACTGCCTGTGAACATCTACAATTAATAAGGGCACTGCAGATGCGTTTCCTATCTTAGAGGAAATCAGATTTAATGGGGGGGGGGGGGGGATAAAGGACGTAAAGGGAAGTGGAGAAGAAAATGAAGGAAAGGGAAACATGATGAGATCTCACGCACGCACCATACGAAAGGCGGTAACACAGTATAATGGTACCACTTAATGCCCATATTCCGTGAGGTTGTAGAACTTCACCGGTTAAGCGGTTCTATTCATGCCATCACGTCTCTACCGCTATTAAGTTTATACCTCCAATTTTCTGAGAGACATTAATCATCATGGGCAATTTTTAGACGGTTGAAAATAATAATGACGATTTTATAAGGGATTATTCGATGTCGCGTCTACCTTGGACACACGTGGTTGCTTAATGTCTTTTACTCCTGATATTAGGTGCAAAACGCCTACTGTAATACACGATGATCTTATACATTTTTAATGCTTTTTACAAATGTGAATATGAATTTCTTCATGAATTTTGAAATCATGCGTATGCAACCGCTACCACTAATATGAAAAAAAAAACTATCGTAAAGAAAAAGTTTGAGAGACACTGATGTAAAACTGAATAACCACGCATGCGCATACAAATAACCTGTAGAAAAAGAACAATAATGGCGACTTCCCACGGTCGAGTCAGCGCTGCATAGCAACAATTAACCACGACGCTATAAAATATAGTTTGAATGGAAAATCTCTAAATACAAAACACAAACTTGTGAGTGATATTTCTGCTATAGCTAGTACCGTAAACCACAACGTCATTTAACGTTCCGAAATATAAGTTTTATTCAAATCTATTTTAACCTTGGTGGGTAAAGAGTGATGAGAAGGCGAAGAATGGCGACGGACTGCGAAGCAAGCCACCATCCAAAGTAAAGATCACGAACCCGCTGACAAGAGTGAAAATAACTAAGAAGAGCCATGGTAGCATGACTGGGGCGACTTGACCAGGGCAGTACCCTAGCCTCACAGAATATCGATGTGGAGTGGTAGCATGTTGCTGTGTTAATCGCATACCAGGTCATCAATGGAATTACTGATTGCTTTTCGCCTCTGTTCAGCTGCGTTACGTGGTAGCTTTAAATACATCGCAACTAACTGTCGGAATAACTTGCAACCAACTTTACTTTACTTTAAATACTTTAAAAAAATATAAAATAATACTTTTGAATATGCAAACGTGAGCTAAAACCTCTTAGCTGCAGTGGATCTACATATTTCCGGGCAAAATTTAATCGTTTTTATGTTTTTAAGTTTTACCTACAGAATTCATGAAAACAAAAATACTCAAATGTAACTCATATATACGAGTGTGATCGATAGTAAAAAAAAACATATTAATAAAATATGTAACGATTTGCGACCTATATTGAGCAGATACTATTTAATGTAATATAAGATACCTTATCGAATTTTATTATATATATATGTATAAAGTAATGGTACAATCGATAATATCCTATGGATCCGAACGTTGAAAACAAATGTAGATCGCCATTTATTTCATAAGATTTAAATCAGATAATATTATATAGATAAGTTTGTCATATTATGATTTATGTTTTTATAGATTATAAGATTGATAAATGATTTAATTAAATTGAGAGGGGTCTGGACCTTGGAAAAATCAATAAGGTTTATTGGGCTTATATGTATAATAATAGAACATTATACTTTCTATCAATTAAATAAATAAAAAAAAGTCTCATTATTATTTTATTGTTATGTATACTAACCTTTATAAGCCAAAGTATATTTATTGTTATCTACGAGTGTGTATAACCACTGTGGTCCGCGATTTAGCTACATTGGTTCTTTTGAAAACCAGCGCCAAGTTATAGAGCGTTTGGCTTACGCTGAATAAGATCCATTTTGTGGCACATCTTAGGTTATTTTTTCTTCTCCATGTGAAATTCAATTTTTATTAATTATATTTTTTTTTGCATTTAAGTTCTTGAATTAAAAAGGTGTATCACGAATAAATGTTTTTCGATTTCTTTATTTTCTTCTTCTCTCCCCCATTACTGACATCCTTACTCTTAGGCGGGCAATGCATCTATAACGCACTTAGTTAAGCAGATGTCGACGGACGACGGTGTTTGGTATGCTTACCTCTTCCAAAATGAGCATTATTTAGCATAGTTGAAATGATTACAAAAAGGCAATAATGTAGCAGGTTCAGGTGACATACCTGACGCGATGTGGATGGTGCGTGGATGGACAAGACGATCTAGAAAGTGTGGATTCATGCGTATACGGCGTTAATATAAGGAGAAAAGTGTTTAAAAAACTGTTAAGAAACTTGCAGGTTGCACTTAACGGTATAAAACTGTAAACGGTAATGATCTTAGTGAAAGTGAACAGTACCATTAAATTGTGGAATGAAAACACTTTGCTTGATAACAAACAATTGTACAAACAGACATGAAAATTTTATTTGTATTGTTATTATTTTAAGAATTACGTGGCCTAAATAAAAAACAATTCTGTTTTTTTTTTTCAATTACTTTCATTTTTACACTCGATGTTATATTTTGTGGATATGTATTTGTTTCAAAACTATAACGGTTGTCCGTACATATATGGCAGACCAAGCAAACGAGCTCGCAGGGTATCGTTATAGTAATGCGTTGCTGGATGTTAGTATGTGTCACACACTCGTCTCTTAAATATCTGATGATGCGACTTGGAAAATAGATTGAATGAATTAAATGAAACGGCTGGCAAGTGGATTAAGAATAACAAGTTAGGTTTTTAGGAGTAGTGAGTTACACGCGTCTGCATATTTCCTGACTAATTAAACTCTTTTCCATAAATTCAAAACTAAACTGACAGAGAACATCTTCCGGCATTAAGCGCGCTTGAACCAAAAAATGTACGATAAGAATAAATAAATAAATATATAGTCGCCTCGTACGACACCAAGGGAAAGAAACAAGTTCGCAATATTCTATGCCGCGAACCGCAAGAATAATAATGTATGACATTAAAGATTAATTTGTTCGTACTTTTTGTTCGGCTTAACGTTCAATTGTCTGTGTATGTTGTTCACAAAGGTCTTGAGCGAAAGCAATAATAAAACATTCGACAAAACTGGCACAAGAATCGGAAGAAAAGAAGCGAAAACAGAGGACGGGAAGTTCAATGCAATAAACCGAGGAGAACAAATAAACGAAGGAAAATATTGTGAGAAAATGAATGATTTTCTGTGAATAATTCTGAGAAAATTTCTTAAAATTAAATATGTACAGATATAAATATAAATACATCGAGATATATACGATCACACGAGATTTTTTTTATGGGATAGGAAGGCAAACGAGCAGGGTTATCACCTGATGGAAAGCAATCAACACCGCCCATAAACACCCGCACTGCCGTGCAGAGGCGTTGCCGGCCTTAAAGGAAAGTGTGCGAGGGAGGAGAGGGGTTGGGCCTCCGGAACTCAACCGTTCACCGGACGTAGCGCGGTACCTAAGCTACCATTCAAACGCCGGTTTTCTGCGGGAGTATGGTACTTCCCCGGGCGAAACGGCCTATTCATGCTACAGACAAATAATATGCCATTCTTGACAAAGTATTCGTCTGCAGCGTGGCTCTACCACTACATAATATTTTTCTTTCTTTTTTTAGTTCGTTACTGCTTGTATTTGTTTTGTTTTAATAAATTTAAAAAATATTTTACAAAAAAACCAGTGTACCAAATGAGTCTCATAAAAATTCATCTAATAATATTACTGCCTGGTTCAATCAGCTATCCCGGACGCAACAGCACCTCAAAAGGTTTACTGTACCGTTAATCCAGTACTAACGTTACATGTTAGTAGGTGTAACGCTAGATCGATCGCCATATTTGATGTTTCAAGTCTCAAGTGGGTTGGGCACTTACCTACTTTTACGAATACAAAATGAGTTCTAGATGTACAGGTTTAGCGCTCAAAGACAAGGGCGAAAGACTTCCTCGACTTGACGTCCATTTAGGACTTGAGATATTTAGAAGTACCTACAATAGTAACACAAAAATAGTAAATTAATAATTATTAATTATTATCTGTATAAAATGGATTCTAAATTTGGTTTGCGTCGATAACTAGGAAATCTCAGAAGCGGCAAATGCATCTAAAAATTTCAAAATCACATTTAAAAATATTACTTGGAAAAAATACCACAACATTGTCTAAGTAATTTAAAATACGTGACAATGTTGTCGTTTTTCATGCGGGCTGATTATATTTTGAACGTTAGGAGACAGGAGGAGGAGACAGCAAATAGCATCTCCACCACGTTGACATTGCTGGTTTCGCATATTGTACAGAGTTTTGCAAGCAAGCTTTGTTTCTTCGTCGGCGTTTGGCGACCGATCTTCCACCAAATTAATCTTTGTGGAACGCTTGTTGACAACCGTAGGCCCAGTGTATCGTAAATTAAAATTCACAGGAAATATTTCTGTCCCTCAAATCGGCTTGAATCTAACCGACCGTGTGACACCTTATGACAACTTTTTATGACAAAAACAATTGTACACTAAATGTGCACACTTGTGGAGTGGCGATGATGGAGGTTATGTGGGCGACCTTGTCACTATCTTAATGTATTCAAATCTGCATTACGTCGCAAATGTTGTTGTGAATTGGATATATCTTTTTGAGTTTCAACATCGTGAAACCCCGTTTCACCTAAAAGACGGTTTACTACTGTAGTAATCTTCTTAATATTATCTTACACATAAGTTGCGTTATCATATAAAATTATTTGTTCTCTTCATGTTTTTATAATAGCAGTAGAAATAAATATTTTTTATTATATTGAGTAATTAATAATATTTTAGAAATCCAAACAATAAAATATATACATATGTTCATACTCTTATATCTGTAGTTACATTTTTAATATAGGTACTTACGTAGAGATCATTTAAAAAGTCATCAGATAGCACAAACAAGACCAAGCAAGCGTAAGCTATTTTTAAAATCTTGTTAGTCACTAGGAAACAGAATTCGGTAGACACATATATACATCTAACTTACCGAAGCGACTAACATGTATGATTCTAAATATAATTGGACGAATACAGTAGTAGTGTTATCTATATACTATATAATGCACATACATCACAATGATGAACTATCTAAAAAACATCTTCATTTCGCTAGTCTTTATTAAAACATGTTTTTGAATCACTTACTATTTTACATAGAAAATGTACCGGAGGTTTACTATGAACCATACAGATTGATTTATGACGTAACGACGCAGAGACATGCCCGTAGCGCGTTATTACAGTGTAATATCCGCTCCTCAATCGATTTGCCTGCATTCATGTATCTAACACAATATTCGTACGCTCTTGACGTCGATCTTCATAAATACAGATGTCAAAGCACTGCGTTCAATTAAATAGTCATTTATATAAATACTGCCCTGAAGATAATTTCTGAAGAAAGTGTTCATCTTCAGTCATCGAGTCAAGGATAGTGAGTTCAATTGCCTCGTCAGGATAAATATTTGTATGGTCTACAGGTATTCATTCCGGATCTATGCGGGGCGTGTACAATGCGATCTATTTATTTATATTATTTACAGTGTATTACTAATAAATTATAATCTGTTTTGTAAGTTATCTTCTTTCATTTAAAATTAAATTATAATCAACTGTACATGACTGAATGTTTTGTTTTTATTTATGAAACTATAGTGTTAGTGCATTAATTGCTGCATTATAAAAAAAGACAAAGAGAAAGCATCTTTCTGCATTCAGAGGAACCTTATTGCGAAGTCGTGATAGAAGCTTAAATGAAACGTGTGACAAATGAAATGTAATTTCTTACGTCGTAAAATAAAGTATTTTAATTTGAACACATTTTAAATTAATAAATTAACAGACAAAACTAACAACTGAAATACCACAAACGAATTAAAAACGAAATCTAAATCCGAGATCAAATCTAATTTGAAACGAGCTTTAAAAACAGCGTAGCATGGAGTGGTGGATAATAACATAATTGACGAAATTGTCTGTGTGGCGAAGACCGGGTGACGGGCAGGATGACATAATTTTTCCTCGCAGTCGGGCACGCGATGCTTTCAACCAGGGTTATCAAAAATAAATCATGTATTTCCTTAAGTAATAAAAAGAAGTTTTGCGATTGCCAGGAATCTCATTTGAATTGCATTCGATGAAATTTGAAACCTATTCAAGCTACTCAGTGCAGGGAATCTATACGTATATTATAATATAATACTAAGAAGATATATGAAAAGGGGAAGCGATATATACGAAAATATAAACCATTCCTTTAGGTCATAAATTTATTTTTATCAAAACTAATAAAAATCAAAATAAGCTTCTGAAGCCATCTGTACTCAAAATCTTATTTTTAAATTTCTGTTCGATTCTCTATTTGCCTATTAGTTTATTAGAGCTAAGCTACAAAAATGCTAAACTCGTTTAGACGACTTAAATGAGAAGATTAAGAAAAAAAAGAATTAAGATAGTATTTATTTTAATTTAACAACTATTAAAACTATTTTTATATGCGACCATTTATTTCAAAAATATGTTTTCTTTATTACTGAGTCTGTACGAAGCTATGGGTAACAATAGCTCGTATATAAATATAAATAAGTCAATTCTTTTATTAGTTTACATATTTTGGCGGTTACAAAATCAAATATTTTGACGTTTTTCAACGGGCATATTGTTCGGCATTTAAAATTATTTTAGCCTAACTTTTTTACCAAGTACGGAGGGTTAATATCCCAATAATTGGGAAGTCTGGTGCCTAACAGTGGAACATAAATCGACGGCAAAAAAAAATATTATCTCCTATAATTATTATTTAAAATTTGTTTAATAAACACTGGAAACAATAAGATTTTTTAAAATAATTAATAGTAGACAGCCCTGTAACCAATCCGCTGTCCACCTACTGCAACGCTTTTCGTCAATTTCCTGTGGGGCCGAGGTATTCACGCCGATCACCGCATTCCCGTCGAGTCCATTTCAATGCATTGTGTAGTATATCACTATTCCGTTTATAAATATGGAATGTCGCTTGTTGTGATGCAAATCGTACTCCGACGCGACTAAAAATCCTGGCAGACAAAGTTTTATTAAAACCCACTCATGTACAGTGCTGTCTGGTACATGCTGACGCATAATATTATGGTTTAGTAACTGTTAATCCATTTCTCATATTGAACAGCACGAATTTTTTCAACTTACATACTTGATTATTGATATACTTGATTTCGAATTCAAGGGTTCAACAATTCACGAGTTGCGACTGCAACTATTTTTAATAAAAAATTATTTGCATCAGACTATATTTAAAGCTTAAGTGAGCTAAGTAAAATTTATATTACATTTATATAAGTAAAATATATATTATAAAATTTATATATATGATGTTCTAGTACACTTGCAATAGACCAAAAATTAAAGTACGCACATGTCTGATTTTTACAAATATAATATGACGAAAATTAATTATATTTGAAAATGAAAGCCGACCGATGATGAAATACGTTAAATAATAAAACTGCATCAAAATGTTAATATTATTAGAAGATTAATATTACAAATTGATTACTAAAATATGAATTGAGAAAAACAAAACAACTAGTGTAATTCATTAGGTAAAAAGTCTTGAAACTCAAAAATAATTACATAAGGTTTACTACCAAATACTTAGGATGGATTAATTCTCAGCGAAGTTGAATAAATTCCAAACAATAGAGGAAAAAAACAACGCAAAGTCCTTGATGTGGCTATAACTTTATCCACATATAATATATCAAATACACAGTACGCGATAAACAAACAGTATACAAGGAAAAAAGTGCTGCTTATTTTAAAACTATGAAGTCACCTGCCTCCGTGTATATCCTTGGGAAAAAATCTTTTGTAACAAAGTATTTAAGATTTGTGTCAAGTAAAGTTTGCTGGGTTGGGCCTACTCGGAACGTAAACTGAACTAAAACTGTGCCGTAGGCAGAAACTCTGCTACAATCCCGGAACTTTCTTCATATCATTCCCACTCATCACATGCACTTCTGTTATGGGTACATCTTGTATGTAATTTTTTTCAGACATTGCCTTACAAATTATAATGTATTAGAATTCTCTACCACCACCCCGGGTTAAAAATAAATCTAACGTGAATTGCAATATAAAAATCAGTAGAAAATCTTTGGCATTACACGCGAAAGGTAGGGTCACGCAAATCATTTCGCAATTAGTATAATTAAAACAAAGTAGACACATAATACATAAAAATATAATAGCTATTATATCACAGTATTTATTCTATAATTATCACAGACTCAAACATTATGGCCCAATAAAAAGTTTTATCAACATATAATGTAACCACTATGTCATATGACTCATAAAGCAATGGTTGTGTTTAGACCATGTTGCAACTAGTAAAGAATTGTATATTGATTACATGTCTAATCTTAGGTTTATTATTGCAAAAACAAAATCATCATCATCATCAGATTGAGGCAGTCTACAGGAAAGGTGTCCCACGTAAGCCAAAGACGTAGATAACCCGATCTTCGGCTACATGCATCCAGTTTCTACCAGTCGTTCTGCCCAGATCGTAGCTTCGTCCTGACAGGGAGCGTTCCACCTACGTTTGCCAAGAAACACTTTCAACTCCAGGACCAACTAATAAATACGACCAGCCCATCACCACTTAGCGTTAAAAACTATACTCCTAATATTATACCGAATATCATATCTGAGTACGTATACGTACGAAAAAAGCTCCATTATTTAATTTGAACAGTCCGCTACCGTACATTTTGAATAACCTTGTCTTCTCTATATTAATTTACACGGAAATGTAATTAACTTTTATAGTAAACTCGTAAAGTAGAGAAGGCTTATTTGCAGTAAATTAATGCGAATTATTTATTATTGCTTCATAGGAAGAGAAGATACGACTGATAATGAGTTTTTATAGGATATGGAGGCAAACGAGCAAGTGTGTCCCTGATGGAAAGCAATCAATGCCGCCCATAGACATCTGCCACGTTGCAAATGCTTTGTCGACCTTTGAGATAAGAGTAGGTTTGTTTTCAAGGTTTCAATGTCGTATCGATTAGGAAATGCCGCTGAAGGTAGCTGGTTCTACAAAGAAAAGAAGTTCTAGAAGGTAGCTGATGGTGCGTGGACTAAAGTTTCATTGGATCGTCATCATTAGTCCACGACAGTCCACTGCTGGACAAATACCTCTCCCAAGGCATGACACCTAATTCTATCTTCAGCTCTGCGAAATTCATCGCTCCAACTAGCCGAAGGGCGCCAAACATTGCGCCTGGCGAGACGCGGTATTCACTCCAGTACTCATCTTCTCTATCGGTTCCGCGTTCTCCGACTAACGTGTCCAGCACATTGCCACATCATATTGCTAACACAAAGAGTAGCACTTTATGTGTACATAAGATCATTCTGGTTCTATAGTGGATTTATTCATTCCGAATCTACGAGAACTCCGAGTATAACCGATTTATTCATTGAATTAGAGAGATTCGGATTTATCATTTTCTGGTTTCTAAGAAGACATTGCTATGTCCGCCTGAAAAATATTCCAATTTTTATATTTATTTTTTGTGAAGTGAAACACATTTTGAAAAAATGTTATTAATTATTTTAACTTGAAGGTTTAGCGTTAATGACACAAAAATGAATAACACACTAAAATTATGATAAATTCATTAAACATGTGATTAGGCTGATTCAAACCTGATGATAAAATAGAAAGAAAATATCAAAAATAAAAAAATATATTTTTTAATCGAAATACAGATTTTGGTTAAGAAAAATCAAAAAACGAGCTTTAAATTTTGTATGTTTTGCCAAATATAGCTCTCACAGCGTGACAATAAACATTCCAAATATGCCTTAATGTTATTTTAGATAGCATTTAAACGCAATGTGCACCGGAATTTAAACTTTTACGACTATCTTTATGTTTTGTTCAGCTTCTGTAACTGGAGCATACTAAGCAATCTTAGATGATATCTTAAAACTCTTTTAAATGGAGAAACGAGTTATATTGGCTTGGCAAGTGGAAGTTTGAAGTGTAAATAGTCCACGCTGGAGTAAACTCCAGTAGCAGGGCAGTGCAACGGTAAAGTTCTATTAGCGGCAGCCGGAAAGCATTACGCGTTGACGAATCGTCACAATGCACTCCATGAGGTAGTGTTAAGATTTCGCATTACAAAGTAAAACGTATCTGGAAATGTATACTAAATTCACCAATTTGCTTACTTTTAATAACTAGAAAAATTGATTGGTTTGATTTTTTTTTATAGCAGAACAGGCAAACACCTATACGGGTCAACTGATGGTAAGTGATCAACGACGCCCATAAATATCTACAATAACTGGTAAAAATGCATCGCCAGCGCTTTTATTGTCGGCATTGCTTTCGTTGACATATACACGAATCTCTTGAATACCCCTATGTCGTACTTGTTAGAATAAATAATGCGATTTATACTATTGTATATCAAGGTTGCGCCCAATATCGTCAATCATGAGGTTTTCTTTATACCTATCTATTCTCTACAATACTTTAAAGATATACTTCTTCTTCTTTTAAAATCTCCAACTAGCGAAGGTGTTGAAGCCAATGTAGCTAAATTATTTGTCTATACCGAGGCTAAACAGTTTTGTAACACTCGCTATATGATATTGTGTAGCCAATTGTTTTTTCTCTAACCAATCCGTCCACTGCCCGCTACTTTTCCTATTAAGATTAGATGGAATGAGGAATACATTTTTCAACTTTTGACGGTCTGGTGGTCACCACTTATATGCCCACATTTCGCGGACCTATGCACATTTGTCCTTTGCATACAGTTAGTGATGCCGTATAATTCTTATTCAAAGCAACACTGTTAGAAAGCTCCACGCAAATGGACATAATATGTAGGACGTTCGCTTGTTTTCATTAGTCACAAACAAAAGTTACGTTTGTTACGTAAACGCTGTCAGAACACAGTGTACACAAGCTTGTAAGTAAAACATTCGTCGACGTGTTGTGTAAACTAAAAACAGTCCAATACCCGTGGAGCCCCAACTACACGAGCCATTGTTTTGTTTCCACTCGGCTACCCAAAACGATGACGTCACACGCCGCCCCCTTCCCATGAAGCAAGTGGAAGGGAATACACAATTTAAATAGCAATATCGACACTCGATATAACATTATAACTTTATTTACGGTGATATTCAACTACATACGCATATGTACATATGAGCCGTTCAGTGCACACATCGATTAACTCCACTTTTTGAAAAATCTTAAATTTATGTGTCAAAGCACTTGGTATACTCATAACTTTTTATATTTAAAATAACTTTCCGGAATAATAAAGATTAACACCATTAAGCGGCAAATTTTTTTTTGCCATTGAAAATAAGTAATTTATTTCAGAAGCCATTTTGATTAACTCCATACTCTAATGTGATCGTAGTTTAGTTGTCACGCATGTTTGCATGATTCATGTGCTGGGCAAAAAAGAAATATTAAAAAAGTTTATTGAAACTTGTTCAAAGTACGGAAATAAGAGCTGAGTCAATTGAAATGAAATTTTTGGTAAGTGAGCACAGCTATTTGCCCAATGATTCAGATTTTGCCATTATTAATCACGTGCGAAAAAAAAAACAAAACATTTCTTCACCAGATGATTGGTATTTCATGTAATCCAAATGACTGAAATTTTTATAAACTATTAAAATAAATACAAAGTATTCAATCAAATACGCTTTAAAATTATTCGTTAGATGACATTAGAAGTGAGAAAAAATATTTTTTTGGAGTTACGAATAAAAAAATACTAAATAATGTTTGTCGTAGCAGTGACACTCAACCACCTAATTTATTTAGTGACGGAGAAAAAAAAAACAGGCGGTTTTGATTTTTCTACATTATATTTACTATTACTTTATTATTATACGTATTTATTTTATTATTACGTAATAATTTAGTTCTAAAAAGGTTTTAATGACGAGTCTGGTCTTACGAGTTACTTAATAAAGAGTCTGGGTATAAAAAAGTTAATTGTAAATTCAAAGCTTTTGTTTTTTAAAAAAATTATCTCTTTTTTAAGTTTGTGATTTTTTACTTACTTTCGCGAGTTTGTTGTTAGAAGGATATCAGGCAACTAAAAGTAACTTCTTGTTATTTTAAGTAGCATAATTTATGTTTCTCGCTTTATTGTGACTTAAAACAGATATTATTGTGTCTATTGTAATGGCAGAAAAATTAATAAGAGAGGTTTGGTGTTTGAGGTTCGCTAAAATTGCCTATCTTGGTAACTGAAGTACTCTCCCCCGATGAGGCTCTATTTTTGGCAGGATTGTGACGACCGACGTCGGCGAGTGTTATGAAGACCAGGGGAAGATTATGCTAACGTGTTTGAAGAACTCATCCCTTATGGAGGAAAACTGTTATGTTTTAGGCGGGCTTAACTTCCAGCTGTCGTAGCAAGATAGTATTCTATATTATACAACAGAAACCTTTTAACAACATTCACAACCCGCACTGACTGTAATTGGTCAAGATGCCATTTACATGCTCGGGCCCACCGTTCTGGCGACGTAGATGATTATATACAAGCGGTCGATATTCAACATTTGAACTGGCCAGCGCGGAGCCCCGACTTTAACCCCATTGAGCACGTGTGGGACCTTCTAAAAAGGCAAGTACAATCTGTCCAACCACCTCCACAAAATATCAGGGAGCTTAAACGTGTGAACTCGACTGATTGGGAACACATTCCACAGGACACAATCAAAAAGCCAGGTTGAACGCATGCCAAGACTATTACATGCGGTAACTGCTACAATGGAGAGGTCATACTCGTTATTATTTTTGATTTTTTTTAATGTCTTTATTAAGGTACCATAAAGATACTCGTATCCTTAATTTCACTATACCCATAAAAATGTCCATTTTCACACGGATTTCTGTTGACATTTACTAACAACAGGATTTAAGTGTTAAATAAATCTAAAAAAGAAATTTCTAGTCATATAAGCTAATAACATACTAAAAATATTAATATTATACATAGAAAAAGCAATGACTGTATGGTGCCCGTTTTTTTTGCAAAGGAGTTTATATGGCTTACATAAATTTATTCCGAGTCTGAGTATCCCATCAATAACGCCATGGAGAAGACAATATACAAGTGGTTGGTTATTTTTCTGTCTTCAACAAATGGGGAAGCATCGTGCTCAGTACAGACATACATAATATAAGATATATAAAAATGTCGGGATATATTTTGAGAAGATAGTATAAACTACGGAATGCTTCCATTAATTTCTCACAAGAATAGACAAAAATATATCATATGAAAAGCCACGATTGTCAAAGCCGACGACAGATGTAAAAACAAAACCGCAGCCGAAAGAACAGGTTCGCTGCCAACTTAGCTGTCAGTGTCAGTTTAACTCGTGGGTATTGTCGAGGAAATAATTCTAGCTCGGCCTCAGACGTGGCGGAGCCAATGTCCTCATTTGACATTACGTGCACTAATGCGATTAGCATCTACAAATGTCTTGCAAACAACATTTGTAGGAGAGATACATACAATAATTTCACGTTTTATATAAAATATAATATAAAATAAAATGAGTCCTTGATAAAAACAGGATACTAAAAATATACATTATAAATTTCTTAGCGTAATAAACCCATAACTCAAACATTGGAAACCTAAATACAATAATTGTTTCTTCTTCAGTATCGAAATAACGCTTACTCCTAAGCAGACGTGTTTTAATTTTACCATACCAATCCTGAAAACGACTAAGCTAATTTTGACGGGACTTTCACGAGACGTCAGGTGACTTATAAGAAATTATATAGGCTACATTTAACTGACAGATATTAAAAATTATTAGGTGCCCAACTAAGTTCTCGCTGTTTGTCGTTAGATGGGTATAATACTTTGAATAATATTTATATAAGTATTTTTGCACATTTAGGTTGCATTTAAAAAACAGCGAGAACTTAGTTGCACACCTAATACTAAGTTAATTTTGATAGATATTAAAAATTATATATGGAAGCGAAATGAAAGGAAACACCTTATTCGACAATAAGAAAGAACAAAGTACGTAACCAATAATTTACCACGAACCTCCATTGCTGTGTTAATAAAAGAATTATGTACCTAGCTAGACACAAATAAGAAATATATCCTCACTATCTGGATAAGTGGCTATATAGTACAGTGTGTTTCACCCGAAATTTCTTTCCACTCACCATCACTGTAGGAATGGCCATCTTAAGTAATATTTCCGAACCGATACAATAATGGAGAACCTTCAAAAACAAGTCTACATATTTCTTAAAGGCCGCTTCAGTAATGCTACTGGTGTTGTAGATGTCTTAAGGCGGCGTTGATTGGTTTTTATCAGATCATCATCCATAAAAAAAGTTAATTTTGTATAATGTATCCCGTTTCGACAATAAATCATACATATCTTCAAAAGCAAGACATTTATTATTACATTAAAAAAACTTAATATTTTAACAACAAATTATTTATTGATGCTATTTATGAGACCGGAACATGCAAGGTCAATACATGTTTATTTTCAAATTCACCGACTAGAATTTCTTATGACATATCGTAACGAGCGAGGACGTAATACGGATGTAACTTGAAACTAAACTCTAGACATATCCAGTTCGGCAGACAACGTGAAATTACACATCAAATGTGACACGTGAAGTTTTAAATTACACAGTACTTAGAAATACAGGTAAATTATACTCACTCGATAAAGCGTTGCTGACAATAGAATACCCATTTCTCGGTGGACGCAATGGAGAAAGAATATAATATATTTTGTCGTTGTATAATATATCGTTCATTACTGTTAAGTGTGGATCTACTCCTTCATCATGATAAATTTGATGAATTTTATGGCGTATAGTTATTTATTCCGAGTTATTTTACAGGTAAAAGATATGGTATTGACGTGCTATTCTGATACCCACACAGGATTATCGTAATGTAGGCTTATCACCAGGCTACACGCATGCTTTGTCTGTTCTTCTTTAAAATGAGTATAAATTGTTTTAGTTTTTAATAAACTATCTTTTAATATATACAAAATATAAATCTAACACTACTACTTTATTATAACTTAAAAAAATATTATATTAATGAGTATGATCCATTCGCTGTAAATGTGAAAAATATATTTTTAAATATTTTATAGCTTTTTTAGCACTTTTGTTTATTTCATCTAGTAAACAGATGCAATTTTCTGGAACGTAGTGAAACAAAGATAGTATTTTAAATAAACAGACGTACATCAAGCTTTAAGACGACAGAAACAACGAGCGACTGAACAAAGAACGTGTTACGGGGATTGTAGGTCAGTAGACGAAAGAACATTTGGCCGGCGGTGTAAAAATATAAACAGCGCGCTCGTAAGCGAAACGAAATTAGGCGATATTTCGTAGAGCCATAAATTTAAAGAACTAAACTGTGTTACGTTTAAATGAAAAAAAACACGCAGAGCCAGTTGAAGAAAAATGTTCATGTGTTCAGTAAGTCTTCATAACATAATCATCGTCCATTGCCTTTCCATCTTTTGCTGAATAACTCGTCAACGAGTTGGTGAAATGATGGACGTGGTTCCAGGAGTGTTGCGCTTTCAGGTGTCTTGGTCTATGTCATAATTCACCATCTTACCAACATAAGAAATGTACATAAGGCGGACTTAACACCAGTGGCATTCTCTGCTAGTCAACCTTTGGGTTAGTGGGAGATATTGTATAGGTACATAAATATAAATCAACTTTAATTACTATCATAACGTACAAAGATTATTAATCTAGTTTTCATTTTCATTAATCAATATAAATTATAATAAAGAATATCTACCTAATCGAATAACCTAATCAAAAGATTTAAGATCGAAGATACTATCTAAATATTGTGGCAATGTCATATTGTCAAAGATAAATTCATCAGAAACAGAGAATGTCGATGTAAACGTCAGGATCCCAAGTTTAGTCATCTGGCAACACCATAACCTTTTAAAGTACTAGTGATTCCGTATCAGTACCACGTAATTCTTTTTCGCAAAAATGTCAAGTTTTATCTGAATAAGCATCTTTGCGGGAACTTTTGATTTACTTCTTTAATGTGAAAAAATCTGCAGCTGAGGCGCATCGATTGGCTTCTAGAAGCATATGGTGAAGCTGCTTTAAGTGAGAGAAGTTAAGCACAGGAATGGTTTCAAAAGTTTAAGAACGGTGAGTTTGACGTTAAAGACAAAGAACGGTGCGGAAGGCCGAAAGTGTACGAAGACATGGAATTAGAAGTACTATTGGAGGAAGATTCGTCCCAAACGCAAAAAGAACTTGCACTTACTCTACAAGTGATTCAACAAGCAATTTCACATCGTTTAAAATCGTTAGAAATGATTCAAAAACAAGGAAATCGGGTTCCATATGAACTAAAGCCGAGAGACGTTGAACGCCGATTATGCATGAGTGAAATGCTGCTTGCCAGGAATAAAAAGAGTTTTTTGCATCGTATAGTCACCAGACGAAAAAATGGATTCACTACGATAATCCAAAGAAGAGAAAGTCAGAAGCTAAGCACGGCGAACCATCAACATCGACAGCTAAGCCGAATATTCATGGAAAAGCGATGCTGTATTTGGTGGGATCAGCTTGGTGTCGTGTATTATGAATTGCTGAAACCAAGCGAAACCATTACTGAGCTCTCTACCGAACACAATTGATGAGATTGAGTCGGGCACTTAAGGAAAAACGCGCCCATTACTACTCCAGACACGACAAAATTATTCTTTTACACGATAATGCTCGTCCACATGTTGCGGCGCCGGTAAAAACATACTTGGAAACACTCAACTGGGAAGTTTTACCCCACCCGCCGTATTCACCAGACTTAGCCCCTTCTCATTATCACCTGTTCCGGTCGATGGCACATGGTCTGTCTGAGCAGCGCTTCACATCATATGAAGACACCAAAAATTGGGTAGATTTGTGGATAGCGTCAAAAGATGAAGAGTTTTTTCGACGGGGTATCCGAATGTTGCCAGAAAGATGGGGAAAAGTAGTGGCAAATGATGGAAAATACTTTGAATAAAACGTAATGTACTTTTCCTTTACAATAAATTCCTAATTTTTTATAAAAAACTGCGGAAACTTATTTGTACACCTAATAAAAAACGTAAAAATATTACAAATATAAGTTATCTAATATTATCCTAGCCGATTAGTTTACGATATTTCTAAAAAATGGAAAAAATATCAACTGCGCGGGATATAAAGTAAGTTTATAAGTGCAAACACACAAGGCACTTTTTTGTTTCAATTCTCCTTTATCGAATTTCAATAAAATTGGGGACAAATTCAGATGCAGTCTTCAATCACAATAGAAATACACAATACATTCATGGACCCGTACTAATTTATCAAGGTCAGATCACCCAAACTTATTTTTGTGACCATCGCTTGACTCAGTGAGAGCGATCTAGAGTAGCAGTGGGTCAAAGTTCTGAGCCCTAATTTCCAGGTTTAAATCCCGGTCGAAATTAAAATGTGTTTTATTACAAAAATGTTCTAACCAATGTTAATGATTAAAACAACATAAATATGTACCAACCCCTAATTTGGTTGGAACACAGCTATTTGTTGTTTTCGCTAAATTAACCTTTACCACGCAATCGTATAATATAAAGATATGACCCCATTCATAAATTCTTAATAAACTATTTCTGGCTATTGGATCAGCGGTGAAGTTAAGAGTCAATGGTCGCGGATTCAAGTTCGCATCGAGACTAATGTATTTATTCTGAATCTGCTGGCAAGGCCAATCCGCTCAAGATAAGCGTGTTGGGTTAACATATAAACATCTGCAGAAATGGGGATGTATTGTCCCCAGAAATGAGACATATGGGGGCTGTAAAAAAATTAATATTTAACAAAAATGTATAACAATAGAACCTGTTTTAAAATTAAATCTACATATTCGCTTTGAAATTCGAAATCTTATACTAGGATATAAAATAAACAAGTTATATGTACTGACGTAAATCCACGTTTGCGGACCAGTTCTGTGTTAATTCTTAGAAAAAAATATCAATAAACATACAACATTACCTACATTTTACAAGCTAATACAAAACAATCTTAATTAATAGCCTATATCAATTCTCAGCAAGACAAAACTCTTTCCTAATATGGAAGTAACCAGTAGAAGTAAACGGAGATGCTGACATTTTCCGGGTATAATGTTTTGAATAGAACTAAACAGCAGGATGCACGGCAGTGAGCTTATTAGTGAGGTGCAGTTATAATTTGAGGCAACAAGATTAAGAAGCAACAACAAACAGCTGAATAAACACTGATATTCTTATATATAGAGTAATACTTAATTCGTTACATTATATTTCTATTCACATATGCTAAAAATGTAACACACAGTCACTAACATAATATACAAAAGATTTTTTTATAATTTAAAATTATTTCTCTCGATACGGAGCGAGTATAGTTTTTGCGTGCGGTTTTTTCAGCAGGCAATTTATTGTCGTAAACGATTTCATAAAAAATGTGTTTCGAAAACGCGTGTTTACACAATTCGGTCAAAAATAAAACAAGAAGCGGCGCCGGCGCCTCTGATGAATACAAGAGATATTATGTAAATTCGTTCACTCAAAAGCGAAACCGCTGAAACCACTACACTTATACACTATTATAGACGAATATTTTAAAAATAAACAAATTTTAGTCTTGTTAAATGTTTTAAATTTTAATTTTTAAAGTTTTCCCTTTTTTATTAACAAAAACACCAGTGACTTTAAAAAATGAAATGTATCTTCCCTTAAATACCTTTTATTTAATTCCTAAAAAATATTTCGTTGTAATTATATTAATTCACCTTCATATACCTAAACAACATCATCTAACAACATAACTACCGTTAGCCAACGTCAACTTTTAATCCCTTCTTTCTATTTTCTCTTTCACTCAATCACACCTTTCATTCGGATATACGTACAAAGAACATTCAAGAATCAGATAATTTGCATTCCTATAATAATTGTGCGTACCTGTGTAAACCACGGCTCGGTTCAGAAAGCAAAAATTTTGCCACTACATCGTTTAGGTCATCATCTTATGTGAAACGAGCGTTTTCTGGCAACTTCACCGACACGTTGTTACCGTTCTATCCTATAGTAAAAGTCTCCTCAAAATCAATTCAAGTAATATATTACCAAAATTAGCCTAAAAATTTTAAAAATAGCGTTTATGCAGCTAGGTGACGTGTATGTAGGGAGAACTATGATCAACAATGAACTGCTGATCTTGATGACATCAATCAACTCTTGGAATTTCGCAGTTTTGTGAAAGGTAATGTAATATCATACATGTAACATCATAATATCATGTTTGAACCCGTTATGACATCATGAAAGTGCGTACAATAGATTTGGTTGGAACGTTGTTTAATATTCAGAGAACGTGACAATACCTCGTTACTATGAAGTGATTCAGCGTACCTTTAATTGCATAAAATAGCACAGGTCACAACATTGGTCATGTGTGTGGGCTTTTGGCTGTGTTTATTAAAAGCGATGAGCAGATGACTTTACCATATAAAAGTACATAGACTTGCCAACAATATTTATATCTATAAAGTCACCGACATTGCTTTTCCAGTTAGCAATTTACTGTGGTTAAATAAGGCGATGTTTGTCGATGATCCGACAACCGTTGGAATAGATGAGTGCTGGGATGGAGACCACGACTTCGTCAACATAGTGTGAAACACTACGCAGGGCAGTTGGTAAAATCATGTAGATTTTGCCAACATGAGCAGAAAATAAAAAGTCTTTTGGATGATTTATATCGAGCAGTGGACTGGCACAGCCTGATAATGTTGATGACAACTTTGAAACTTCTTTATTCACATGATTTAAATAAGTTAAATTCATCATTCATAGTTGTATATTCGAAATACTTTTCACTCCGAATTGAATTTAGGCTCTAAATAACCAGCAAACCTTAGAACCACATAATACCTTCTGGATATACCAATAGCTATATATATAACTCGAATTTCATTTCTAGCACGGATGCGCCGGCTCAATCGCGGTAGTTCCATACTCTCACAAAATATCAACGTCAAATGGAAACATTTAATCGCATTTTGTACGGAGAGCGCTTGGATCCAGAACCTAATTCCTTTCTCCTTACTTTATTTCCTTCTTCCCTCCCATTAACTTATCTTCCCTCTCCATTGCTCACATCCTAATCTTAAAATAGGCGAGGCATTTGTAGTGCATGTAATACTGCTGTAATACTGCAGATGTTCACAGGCGGTGGTGATTGCTTACAATCAGGTAATCGCTTGTTCATTCGCCTACTTGTCCCATATAAAAGATAAGCACGAAACTACCGATCACAACAACTCAGATAATGTTTAAAAAAATTCAATCGATACTGTTCGAAAACAATATCTGGCAACACTTTCGTTACAGAGATCGAATAAAGCCGATTCGACCGTGCATCATAACAATAGTAAGAGGTCATTCAAACTTTCACAATGATTTGCTAGAGCATTCTTATGATAAATGAAAAATCCAAAGGAAACAAAAGACGCCTTAATGCAGCTGCTTCATAATTAGCAGTGTACAATAGCCTACCGTGAGCCAACATTCGCGTATATTAAAAGGGTTGATCTGCTCTTATGCAATTCTTTTTTATGAAAAACCTTATAAACTTACTTATTTTACTATTTACCATCAAATAAATTATAAAAGTTGCATGTATTTTTCAAAATAAATAGGACTAGTACGGACTGCGCTTAACACATTGAAAACAGGAGACGGGAATTCCCGTCTTTAATTTTTCAACTGTTGGCGACGGATGACGGAAATTCACGTTTGGAATCTGATGCATTATTGTATAATTGCAAGTAAAGACAACATAAAGTCATGAAAAAATGATAGCTGTAGAGATAATAATAAAAAATGTGCGGGAACTGCGGCGAGACACTTT